>OY728160.1:716609637-717209637 GCA_963277665.1 Viscum album
TTATTTTCAATTGAGGTTAATTTATTGTAATACAATCTTCCATATTGTATTGAATGAGTTATGATTGACTGTGGATGAGAAATTTTTACATCATTCATGGTTTAAGGTTAAAGTATTGACATTGTGTATCCTAGTTTTAATACGAATGTTTAGATTATGTTTCATCCTTTCATATGAGAAATGAATTGGACTTATTAAGTGACGGGTGGAGCCTGCTATAGCTCCTAGATTCATCGGTTGGTCTCACAAGACAAACTAGTGTCTTGGCACAAGGCTTGGACAAAATACTATTTGTAGTCTTGGAACATGGCCTTGACTATGTGGTTATGAAGTCTGGCATTATGTATTACATCATTATGAAATTGGATATTGATATTACATGTGATTATTGGACTACTAGAATATCCATGTGAATAAGTAAATGGAATTATTTGATTTCTCTTTACCATATTATGTTGAAGATTATGTTTAAAAGTCTTGTGTTCTAGTCTTATACATTGCCTTAAATGTTTGTTCTGATTTAGGACAATTTATGTTATATTTTTATCCTTACTAATCATCTGATCTCACCACTTTCTTATGTTTTAATTTTTCTAGTATGCAAAGAATTATATTTCGATTAACCTGTAGTAATAGTCTAAGGGATATAAGAGTTTCCAAATGGGACACAAGGTAGTTTTTTATTTCATGACGTAATGTAAAACTTATGTATGTATCTTGAACTTCCAATGCTACTAAACTGATTAGTCTTTCAGGACATGATTTATTATATCATGCCAATGTTATGTAATAATGCACTGATTCTAGGTAACTAGGGATGTGGAATTATAGTTGGTATCAGAAGAAGTTTAGTACAATCCTGGAAGCTAGATTTAGAAAAAAACTATGATTAGGAAACACTACCCTAAGATAGACATTGAGGATTTGTAAATAAGAACATCCAAAATTTTTGTTAATATAAATATTATGTGGGTTTTACATGAAATAAATACATTTCTAGATACAAGAAGGTAGAGGTGGCTTTGGCACAGATGTACCTAAGAGTGAAAACTCTGACAACTAGTTTCAGGCATAACCCCAGGTATCCTGGTACACGACAATGGGCCTTACTGCACTATTGGTTATGAAACTCCCCGGGAAAATTCTTAGGTTAATTCAGATTTTCATTACAAACTTATTTGAAGGATTTTAATATTAGTTGAAAATAAATAAAATTGATTAATACTAAGGTTTTGTTTATTGAATTTAAATTGTTATGATATTCTCTGAATGATTTTATGACTCACATTATGCTTTCTTGTGTTAGTCAATGGTTGGATTACAAGGAAGTCATAGAAACATTGAACATGATTTTCAAGGTGGGCATGGTGGTGGAAATGAGAAACTAAATGGATTGTTGATAGGGGTAAAAGATATCGTATTCATGCCAAATCAGTTTTCCGAAAATATGATCAAAAACATATATATTAACCAACTCAAGGACTCAACAAAGAAAAGAAAGGTGGTGAATTATAAGATCTCAAGTAGTGGATACCATGGAGAAAAGAAAGCATAATTTCAATCATGTTGGAAATATGGAAGGAAACACCTAAGAAAGTGTCTCAATAGAAAAAATTAATGCATTATGTGTGCCAAAGAATGACATAAAGTAATGAATTGCCGAGAAAAAATGAAGAGTACTATGGAAGAAAATAAAAATGATCCCAAGAATCCATTTAAAGTAATTTTCTTAAAATGTAGTGGATCTAGGCATTACATGATTGAATTCCATTTTCATTAGGATAACCTCTTAGTCAAGGAAGAACCAATGTGGAAATAAATGGATGGAGAAATGTTTAGAAGTATTAATGCTCTTTGTTGATGGGATTACTTTGGAAGATTTTTCTCCTGTATGTGTAACACTACAGTTTGTTATGTGAAGATACTATTTTGGGAAGAATTATCTTTTCTGTTATAGTTATAAATAACCATTTGGGTTTATATGATCCTTGAAATTGAGGAAATACCAAGTAATTAAATTATGGGATGAAAATGCAAGGTATGAGATATCATTTGTAGTGAAATTATGTTATGGTTATTTTGAATAATATTTCTCATTTTGGGAATGTTATAAAATATCGTTTTTGGAAAAGTACAACATGCAGACCATGTGACAACTCGTCGCGTCGGACAAAGATGTGGGAATCAAACCCACAACGAGAGTGCGATTGGTAATTATCACCTACCACTAGACTACATGAATTCCCTGGTTAGTGTGACTAATTATTTTTAGATAAATGATTTTATTGATCAATAATAAGTTGATTTGGGATCTTATGTCTTTTCAAATGGATATCCTTATTATAGTAAAATGATTTTCTGATTAAGTGAAAAATGTTATTTTGGAAGATGTTTGCTCTATTGGGAAAACTATATGCCTAAAAAATATAATACTATGAGATTTCATTTGTGGATTAATGGTGGATTTTTATCTATGTTTTTATTGTGTATTTATAGCGATTTGGGTTATTTTTGTATATGATTTACCTATCATAGATAATATGTGATTAAGTAAATTTCATTATGTTTGTGGCTTTAAGAGTAGTTGATGTTATTTGGAGATACAATTTAATGTGGAAGACTATGTAATAAAATTATTCTATGTTTTGGGCTTCAATATTAGTTTGGATTATATTGAAGGATTTTAAATACAATTGTTTATTTAATGGTATTTATTGAACATTGGGTATTGTTGGTTTAATTTTAGAAATTTAGATTAGTATATCATTCTATAAAGGATAATACTGTTTGGGTATCATCTGATCTTTTACTAACAATTTTGGTTTTGGAAAATCCTAAAATACAAAGTAAATATATATTTTATCCTTTGTAGATCATCTGATTCTCTAAGAGTTTATTCCAGTGCTTTAGGTGTGATCAAGTCATCTTGAATACTCATCATTTGGAAAACAAAGATGAGTTAGTGGAAGAAATTTATTAATGGATGAAACACTACTTAAAAAGTAATTATATCTCTTTATGTTCTTATTAAATCTCCTAAATAAATTCCTCTACTTTATTAAATAGAACTTAAAACAAAAAATGGTGTCCATTTACCTTTTTTACTGAGAAACTAATGACTATTTATCCCATCACATGTTTTTGGTTTTCTTGTTGTTAAATTTCTCTTGATCATGTTTTCTACAACTCTCCATCAAAACTTGACACTTAGTTTATCTTCCATATCCATGCTTTCCTACATGGAATCCTAGTATGGGTTATCTCGGGTGACCTTTGTAATTCTCTTTCATTCTTTTATAGTGATAGTTTTATTGAATATTTTTCTAATATGTGGATTTTAATGAAGTTCCCATTCCCAATTTTAAAATTGCAAGGATGCAATTTCCAAAATGGGGGAAAATGTAACACACCAATACTTCATAGTAAGTTATTTTCTTTAAAGTAATTCAATAGCTTGTGAAACACGCAGCACCAAGTTTAAGCACACCATGAATTACCAAACTAGTTGTTCAAAAGTGGTTATGAATAGTATTAACTGAATATTGAATTTTATATACTCCATATAATTTTAGAATCTATATTATGTGTTTCTTAGACATAATATAAGAACAAATTCATTTTTCAGATAAAAGATGTATTTTTCAAAAAATGCAATTTTAACACCTTCTATTGGAAAATACTTTTCAAAAACAATATTTGACACTTTTATATATTCAATTTAATTAAATTAAATTCTTCTTTATAATCGAGATATAAAATTTTATTTTGAATAAATTTTGGTACTTTTCTGATAACTTTCATATTTTGATGAATACTGAAAAATACTAAATTTAAATTGAAAACAAATTTTGTAATAAAAATAATTTATAGGGTTAAATTAGGAATTTGAATGGTTGGTAGTATAACTATATTATATTTTTATCATTCAATATAATATAGGTCATTAAAAGTAATTTCACATTTAAATTTGGCATAAACACATGTCAATCTTTTGATAGTTTATACTTTTTAAAAACCTACTTTTCGGTTTTGACAACGGGTATTAATTTTAAATTAATTAATGAAACTACTATGTTTTGAATTTGGTAAAATATAATTCATTTTTGAATTCGGAATATCAAAATTAGCTTAGGGTCAATTTTTTGTATATTTTTGAAAACATTCAATTTTTGATTAATAGTGAAATAAATTGCGTTATAGTTTAAAACCCAAATTTAATTGAAATAATTATTTATTTTATTTAAATTTATTTTCTGTCAATATATATATATAATTCCTATATAACTTCAATTAAATTCATTGGAGTCATTTTATTATAAGTTTAAATATATAAAATTTTATTTAACTTTTTACCGTCTTTTACCCACCTTCTAGGAGCATTTATAAATTTGCATAAAATTTAATTTGACCTCTTGTATGAGTAGAATTTCAAAAAACTGTGAGACATATTTGATATAAATATGAAAAATGTGGTTCAATAAGATGAAAATATTTTTTTGGTTAATAGTAACTTTTGATTTTTATTTACCCTATTTGAAAGTAAATAGGGTATTTAAGGGTAAACATGATATTATAATTACCCTAACACATGTCCTAATTCTATTCGATAAGTATAATTCTACCAAAAACAGCCTTAGGTGTAAAATATGATCCTATTTGGTCCACTTGGATTAGATTAGGACTTTATTATTATTATTTTTAAAGAAGAGTTAAAAGAGTTAAATTCAAAGTTTAATAACTAAACCATTTTTAATATAGAGTTGTACATAAGATAAATTCAACTATAAATATTCATTAGAAAAATAATAAGATTTCATACCTAATTGTAGTTTATTTATAATTTTTTGATATTATATAATTAAATGTATTTATGACACAATAATGATGCAGGAATTGCCTTATTAATGAAAGATTAAAATAATTGATATTATAAATATCAAAATAAATTTAATTTCATGCTTTTGATGAATTAAACTAATTTTATAGGTTAATATGACATTTTATAGTTGATTAAATAATTTTTTTCGAATTAATCATGTTGTTATGATTTTTAAAAAAAACAAATACTAAATAATGGCAAAATTGACATAAATGAGTTTTTAAAACAAATACTATATTATTCATTGATATAATATTCTCAAAAATCTAAGGATTGTCAAATGGAATTAAATAATATTATATATTTCATTAATGAACCACTTGAGGTTCTATTGGAAGTTTAGAGTAAGTTTATTAACTATATAGTCTAAGAATACAAGAAGACACGGTAAAAGTTAACCTATTTAACTAGGAGTTAAATCTAAAAGATAATGTTACAATGGTAACCTATATTTGTCTAAAACCTATTGGTTGAAAGTTTTTCGACCCATAATAGAATTATATTTGAAATAAAACATTTTTTATCCATTATAAACTGAAAATTATTTTATTATAAAACAATATTTCATGGTTTTTCTAAAGTGACCCTCACCTCTCTTATAAAATGGAAATCCGCCTTATCTTAATTTCACACCACCAATGCCATGTGGCTTGGCCAACACCTACCCTAATATCCTCCCAACTTCCCTCACATAAACCTAGAGTCCTTACTTTGAACAGAAAGCCAACCTAAGGATCCCTTTTGATCAACTCAAAAGGAAACACTCGAGGAAGAGGTAATAATTTCAACACCCTCTTTCAAGTTCTTTTCTTCTTCCACTTCCACTTTATTTTTTGTTTCCACACCAAAATAATACCTCCATTACCCTATAAATACTGTGATGTTATTATAAATATGGTAGAACCATATTTTATAATCTATCCATCCTATAAATGACAAAGTCACCATACGTGCGTACGTACTGCTGACCGTCTCCACGTCGTGGTGTAGTTTTTTATTCAAACACTTCATTATTTGGATGGGTATAATAATGAGTATAAATGTTGTAAATAATAAATATAACTTGATAATAATTCTTTATATACTATATACCATCCAATTACATATGATTTCACCATCAATATAATGATATTTTCACTCGTGCGTACATATAGATTACCGTCTCCATGAACGCGATGATATTCATTCCCCATCGTAATCGTTTAAGAATAATTTTTATTTTATGATTAAAAATACTGTTTATAAACATAATATAATTTTCTATATGAATAAAATACATCATATCCATAACAAACATTGCTTACGTAACCAAGCATATAAACGAAAACGAATCAGTTAACACCCGAAATGATGATACTACAAAATTATTATTAACAAAGAAATATTACAAGATCATATATGATATCATATTTGTGTAACTGGTTATTTTATAATTTAATAACAATTATTTAACCATTGTAAATGAAATCAACCTACCCTATATTGAGGAAAATTACATGGTAAGGGGTTTCTTATCTCACTTTTAATTCAGTGATATTTCCATTGTTCGCTACTTATTTTTTTCATAGGGTGTATTGTGTACTACCATTTGATATATATTATCATGATTATGTTTATAATCATGATATTATGTGATTAATTTGGTTTTTATTAACTTTTGGTCATACGACCCGATTGATTACAAATTGTTAAGGGGTTTTCATCTCACTTCTTATTTCTGTGAGATTCAAGATATATTTCCCCTATTTCCTTTTGTGTCGTGTATGTAATATCCATGATTGTGTTCCTTATGTAATATACTTTAATTTATGGGTATTTATATCTTAATTGTATTATCCTTCTTTCATGGGGTGTATGTCTCGTAAGTCACCAAATCAGTAAGGTAATTTCTAATTTTGATTTCCACTCATTGGGTTTTATGCAAACTTCATTGATTATTTTACTCCTAGATTATGTGTGAAATCACTATTTATTTATTTATGTAGTAATTTCCACTCCACATTGTGTGGTTATTATTTTGATTCACATAATCACTCTGTTGATAAATCCTCAAGTCCTTGATATGAACTTGATAAGAGTAATCTTAACTCAATTTTCCTTCATTGAGTTAAATATCCAAGTGATTGGTGTTGTTGTTACAAGAATATGTGTGAATGTATTATTATTGTTTTACACTGAATATCCAATCATATTTAGTTTGTTTATATTTTTCACACATAATTATGTCATTGATTTATCTTTAACCTACGGATTCAGTAGTTATAAGGGATTTCATCTCAATTTACATTCCATTGATACTTTCTTGTTGTTATGCGCCAATTAACTTTTATTTGGGGTATATATTGAACTTTGACATAGTATATCATGAATCCCTTTATTCTCATGATATTATTAATTTTCAATTTCATCAATTATTTGTATTCAAGTGTCTATCATTTTATTAGAAACTCTAACTAAAATATCATTTTAAATGTTTTAAAATTTTATTCTTCTAAATATTTCTCATTAATGTCCATGTATTAAAAATGGTTTTCAGGATTTATTTATGAGAACATTAATGTTTTAAAATTAAAATTACCTTTAAAATTTTCAATGTGGTATGGGGAACTTTGATTAAAAAAGATATTTTAAACATCTTCTTGATAAATAGTGATACATTTAAATGTTTTAATGAAAGAAGGGGATATTTCCCTCAAATAGTTTTGATGATTATTTTCATCTATGTCAATAACATACCTTATTTTAGATTTAGGTTAAGTTATTATAATACCTTTATCCATATTGTATTTAATGAGTTATTTTTGACTGTGGATGTGATATTTTTATACCATTCATGGTTTATGGTTAAATTATTGACATTTCATATGATAGTTTTAATACGAATGTGTTTCCATCTGGAATCGGGGATGACCTCATTGATTAAAGCTTCAAAAAATCCAATCGGTTTCTAACGGGTTTGTTTGTAGAACCGGAAACATCCAATGATTCCATATCCATTTGGACCTACTTTCCAAAGGTAGGCGCTCATTAGTTGTGGACTAATGAGGCTTAGGAATTTGTATTGGTCGAGATGATGGGAGGTCGGACTCATCACACCTTTTTTAGGGGAAATAGTGTCTACTCCGAGACTCTCTTTATAGATTTAAGTTATGTTTGTGAATCCTTATTACATTACCAAGTATAAAATGATCTTTCCTTTATTCTGACAATCAATGATCGATATGTTGTAAATTCATAGAATCTTTTATATGTATTCGAGGTTCTTCATCGATGAAGAATAATCTGTATTTGTTAGAGATTCTTAGTTGATGGTATCCTTAAAAATAAATAAAAGTCTCTTGGTCATTATGATGACCATACTAGTTTTAAAGCCACTCAGTGGGGCACTTGAAGTTTATTGTCATTCAGGAGGACATGTATTATTTCAGAGTTGGGATTGTACCCGCTGATGGGATACCTACATATCCTTCGTTTTGGAAAAGGAATCAGAACCCGCATAGTTCGAGTAAGGGAGTATGATGTTTATGCATGATTGATGGCTCATGAAAGATGTCATGATTACTTTTACACTCTAAGCTCACGTGGTTTATTCTTGGTGTGAGAAACAAGAGGTATCGGTGAAACCAGACAATTTGTGCCATGAAAGATGCAATGATGTGGGGCTTATGTGTGTATGACTGCCCAAAATAAATGAGGATTAAGATTTAATTCAGGGAGGAAATCCATGAATAGGGTCCATAAAGGTATATGTGATTCATGGAGATTTGGATACTCTAATCTTGGGGCTTACTCATATGGAAGATTCCCAAGTTAGGAGGTGACTTATGATTGGGTTTTACTCCTGAGAAGGAAGCCCAGATCAAAAGTAATTATGAATGGTTGAGAGAAATTAAGACTGGGGCTTATTCCTAAGGAGGAGGCCCAGGTTAAAGGGATTTGAAAATTAAGGGACTTGGGGATTACTCCCAAATAGGATTCCCATATTTGAGACTGGGGATTATTCCTAAAAAGAAGGCCCAGGTTAAAGAAATTAAGGTTTGAGGCTTACTCCTGAGGAGGATGCCCAAAATTTGGGGAATTATGACTGGGGATTACTCCTGAAAAGGAGGCCCAGGTTAAAGAATACTTTGGGCTTACTCTTAAGGAGGATGCCCAGATTTGAGAATTATGACAGGGGCTTACTCTTGAAAACGAGGCCCCGGTTAAGAGAATTATTGTAGGGGCTTACTCCTAAGGAGGATGCCCATATTTGGGAACTTTAAGGCTGGTGCTTACTCATAAGGAGGATGCCCGGATTAGAGTACTTGGGGCTTACTCCTAAATAGGATTCCCACAGTAATGAGAATTTTGACTGGGGATTACTCCTGAAAAAGAGGCCTAGGTTAAGGATTCTCTCATCTTAAAGGATGAGGTTGAATTAATGAGATCTCAATCTTTAGTGACATAAAGATGTGTAAATCACTAGATTTTGAGAAATTTTCCATGGAGTTCCTTTCAGATAAGGATTCCAAATCAATAAATCATGCTATAAATGGATTTGAAGAGTGTCTTGAAGACTAAATCTTGAATAGGAGAGGTGGAATGACATAAGAGGGGTGAAATGGGCAGGAAAGGCACCCAATAAGGTAGGGGCGCGCAAGTCCTGGCAGGCACGTAGGTACTGCGTGGGCGCGCAAGTACTGGTCACGCAGGTATACCTGCGCGACACATGGGTACTTGCGCGATTTTCATCCCTTAGAGTAATATTTGGGTGATCCTTGGTCAAATCCATTGGAATCATCCCTTGAGGCTTTCCATAAGATGGCGCGCAAGTTCTGATGAATAAGTACGGTAGCACACAAGTGTGTTAATTACCCTTCAGGGTAAACCACTTAGGCACGCAAATGTTAGTGAATTCTAACACTTATACCTTATTTCTCTTGTTTAGACCTTCCATTCTAGGTAAAGAATTACATTAGAAGAGTTTGGAAGACCTGAATAAGAGACTTGGGCGTTCAGAGCTCTATATGGGAATTCTGGAAAAATTCCTCCTGAAATGGGGGGCCCACAGGGTCTATTTATAGGCTGGAGAAGACCCTGAGTGGTTATCCTTTAGGGCATTCAAGTCACTTGCATGACCATTAGGTGGCGTGGAAGTATACTTGCGCGATAATGAGGGAACCTGCACGACCCTTGGGCTTTTGAATCATTGTTCATGCCTTTGTTGATTTTTGATGATTTCTTCAAAGGATGAATCAATTTGTGCTAATTAATTTCCCTTTCAATTCTTTTAGAATAAGTGACAAAAAGGAGCATCAACAAAATTACCCCCTTAGAGTTGGATCTGAAATAATAAGGATGTGACTCTGAGGAAAAGAAGAAAACCAAAGGGAAAGAGGTGCGCAGGGCTGGAGCGTGCTAGCTCTAGGCGCGCAGGTGGTTGCGCGCAAGGTATGGTGCACAACTTCCAGCTGGACAGACTTCGACATGCAGGGTACGGCTGAGGCCTATAAATATGTGGCCCCATTTATATACAAAGCATCCGGATTTCATACTTTCGAGCTCTCGCCACGCAAGTGGATTTCACTATACAGGTTGCTCGGTTTTTTGTTGTTTCTTTGATGTCGCGTTGTTGTTAAGGTGTTTGGACATGCACGGTTTATACTAGCGCGTCAAAAACTAGTGTGGCACATTAACACTTACGCGCCAAGTTTAAAATTGTGCGCCTTAATTCCTTTTCCATTTTTCTGAATTCCTTCACAAATTTTATGAAAACTAAACCCATTTAAGAGTTAGTTTATTCAAATTTTGTTCATATTCAATGTCTCTCAGGAGAATCGGAACAACTGATGAACTAGCTAGAAAATGGATTGATGACATGATGAACATTATTGGCCATGATTACTATGATATCTGCGACAACACTCTCCTAGATTTGGCTAAGTACTTGAAGAAATATCATCTTCATATCCCATAGAGAATCTACTTGTCTCTGTATGGTCAAGGTCATCTGCAAGGAGTCAATGTTCCAGATGCAAATAACTATATGCTTAAGATGAAGCTACACTGCTACTCCTCTATTTCGGTTATGCTGTGCATTAAGTGAATCAACAATGGTGTGAACTTTCAAATTTTCCTTCCATGCCATTTCCTTGCAGATATGAAAATGGAAAACCATGGGCTGAAATGTTCTCCACTGCCGGTTGATGGAGAGAAGACTATCATGACATTAGAAACAATATCTGAAAAGATTATTCTCTCCAAATGGAACTTTACTTCTAATTCTTCATTCTCAAATCCATGTATCCATCTTCCAAGTCTCTTGGACAGAAACAGAGTCACTGTTTGATCAGCATAAAATTTTCTCAAACCTCACTCAAGAACATCCTTTTAAAATTGTTCCAAGAAGAGCTGGTATCACTGTATCTCTTGTTTTATCCAGTTGAATGAATTAATTCTAGGTGTTTGCTGATGAAGCTTGGGATTCCGTAAATCAAATGAATACTTATGTCGACAGCCTTTTGTAATTCTTGAAAACGATAAGAGAATCGAGTCTGTGGATGTCCTTCTATCTCATGTTTATCAATGAAAAACAATTTCATCTTCAATCATTTGTACCGGCATTCTTTTACTACATGCTTTAAATTTTTCCTAATCCAATGGGCCTAGTAAGAATAGTTTGATTTTTACTAGGATTAATATAAATAACCCTACAAACTTTGAATCTTTTATTTGCTCAATATTACCTAAATCATACAAAATTTATGTTTATTGAGTTGGAACTTGAATTTTACTCAGAGTTGCTTTCTCTTTTGTGGGCAGTTTAAATTTATGCACATCGGACATAAAGCGGCTAATGTTTAAGGTCGAAATATCTTTGACCAAATGAATTAGAATTGACTCAATTCATTGAGAATTTATCTAAAAACATATTACCATACTCAAGTATGAGGTAAAATATGTAAACTATAACTTAAGAAAATTTGGATCTAAGGAATGATATAAGAAAGAGCTAAAAGGTATTAGAAGAAGTTGTTCCCAAGAATGAAGTTACCATTATTTAACAAACCTGTTGGGGGGTTGAATTATGCAGGGCCACCTAAGGGCATTGGCTAGATAGTCAAATAAATAGAATCTTTTGGCTAACAAGTCTGTTATGTAGACTGTTTATGCAAGGCCTCCTAAGGGCACGTGCTGCATAGTCAGGCAAAAGAACTCTCAGAAATTTACTTTCCTATTGCGAAAAATCCAGTGAAAGTTTATGAAGATTCAAATTTTCCAAATTATAGAGTTTTCTGTATGGAAAGTGGTACTTGAATATGGAGAAGATATTTCCAAACAAGATTATAAAAGAACTGGATGAATATCACTCCTACGAAGGACTGACCCAAATGTAGGGATGGATAATATAAACCATCGACTTGAATTCTTTCATATCATGAGAAAGGATATGGGAAAAGTATGTTAAGTATGGCTATTTTTGTGGATCTCTACATATTGTCATTAAGACAAATAAGGAAAAAAGAATCTTTCTTCCTAAGAATGAAGTTACTAGTATCTAACAAACTCGTTAGGGGGTTGCATTATGTAGGTCCACCTAAGGGAATTGAATGCATAGTCAGATAATAGTATCTTTTGGCTGAAAAATCTGTTATGGAGACTGTTTATGCAAGGCCGCCTAAGGGCACGTACTGTATAGTCAGGTAAAATAACTCTCAGAAATATGGCATTTTTGTGACTAAAATTAATGAAAAGGGTTATGAAGATTTGAAAATATTTAAGGTCAGGATTATGACACATAAAGATGGGTATTGTCCAATATATACAGAGATACACAGATCAATTCTAACCATAATCATGTTGGTGCTGGGTCCTGAATGGAAATGTTGGACTTCACTAAGTATCCCATAAGGATGGGAATCAAGCCACACATAGTTCTTGAACTACATTTTACCGTCATGTGGGACAAAAGGATTAGAGATATTAGTTTAGGGTCATAGATCTTGGACCATTATAAGAAATACACAGTGTGTGTTTTCATGGGGACTTTTCAGCCCGGGGACTGAAACTGGAATTTGGGGTTAGGCCCAAAAGACTTGGGGATGGATTCAAGGGACACTCGAACATTCCTACATATCCCATAAGGTTGGTAATCATGCCCAAATAGTTCTAGAATTACCCTCTGTACAAATTTGGATCGTACATGTGAAGGGTGAAAAGGGACATTAGTGCACTGATGGTTTAACCCAAGATAAAAGGTTTGGGCATGGTCATGTATGCACGTAGTCTTTGAAATGACACATGATTGAAAAATCAAAGTAAATAATGGTTCCCTCTCAAGTGAGGGTATCAAAGAATATTTGTAGTTTATTGTCATACTGGACAAAACAGTGATGTATAGTTTAACGTCGTATAGCAAGGACTAAAGTGAACCAATGTAATGATATTGATTCTTGGGGCAGTTTCACGAATCAACATACTATGAGATGGAGGTGAACCGATGTGAAGAGATTGATTTTGGGCTTGAACCTTGGGAGGTTGCCTATGTACCCAGCCTGGAAGGCAATGATCAAAGTCCGCATAGTTCAATTAAAGAATGAATTAATGATCAAGTTGTTCTTGCGGACAACGACCTAAAAAATGATGTTGTTGGGACTTACACATGGTTAGTAGCCCGAGGAGAGTGTTATGGTTGAAGTTTGCTCTAATCTCACATGAGTCATACTCAGTGTGAGAAAAAAGAAGTAACAACAACCTTAACGATGCATAGTTAAATGTCATGTAGGATAGATGAAGGGACTATGTAGTTTAATGTCTTGCAGTTAGGACTATTGGTGTTGCACAGTTTAGTGTCATGTAGCAGGGAAAAAGTACAGTTTAATGTCATGTAGGTCGTATCAAGGACTTTCTGTACAGTTTAGCGTCATATAGTTAGGACGATGGGGACAATATAGTTTAACGTCATGTTGGACGAAAGTACAAATAGTGTAAGGTTATATGCATGGACCGTTGCTATATAGTTTAACGTCATATACAAGGATGATGAAGGGACGTAGTTTAATTTCATTTTGGACGTATGTGCAAATAGTTTAGTGTCATATGCATGGACGGTTGGTTATGCAGTTTAACGTCTTGTTGGACGGAAGGGACTTCTATATAGTTTAATGTCATATAGCAAGGACAATGAAGGGGGACACAGTTTTACGTCATGTTGGACGTATTAGAGAACGTTTCCACAGTTTAACGTCATGTGGGACGAAATTAATACAAATAGTTTATGGTCATATGTATGGACCCTAGATGATGCAATTTAACATCTTGCTGGACGTAAGGGACTTGGAAATAGTTTAGGGTCATATGCATGGACCGTTGATGATTCAGTTTAACATCTTGCTGGACGATGGTGCAGTTTAAGGTCATACCGGACCAATGATGATATATTTTGTGTTTATACATAACACTTCTTCAAAAATCTGGCATTGGTTGGAGTAGTGATGAGTTCTCCATCCATTGAGATTAAAGAATAAGCTCCATTGGAGTAGACCCTACGTATTGAGTAAGGTCCTTCCAATTTTGGATCAAGCTTAGGAGGTTTCTTTCCTGGTATCATTGGAGTTCTGAGAACTAATACCAATTCTCCCTCAGTGAATGAATGAAGATGAACTTTTTTGTTAAAATCTCATGCTATTCGATTCTGATAGACTTACAAGTGGTACAAAGTGCACAATATTTTCTCATCTAACCATTCCAATTCATTCAATATCTTTTGAGATTGTTCATCTGTAGATGATTGATCACAAATGGAAACTCTAAGAGAGGGTATTTGAACTTCAATTGGAACGATTGCTTCCATTTCATATATCAATGAATATGGAGTTTGCTGCGTTGCAGAGCGGGTGGTAGTCCGATAAGCCTATAAAGCATGAAAGAGTTTATCATGCCATGATTTCTTATCTTTATCCACCATCTTTTCAAGTATATTTGATAGAGTCTTGTTGAAATCTTCTATCTGGCCATTGGACGCTGCATGATACCGAGATGAATGGTTGGATTTGATGTTGTATTCTTGATACAATTTCTTTACCTCAGATGAAAAGAAGTTTGTGCCATTGTCCGTCAATATGGTATGAGGGAAACCAAATCTGGTAATGATTTTAGACTTGATTAAGCTAACAATGCATTTAGAACTGACTTCATTGAGAGGTGTTGCCTCTGCCCATTTGGAAAATAAATCAGTAGTAGTAAGAATATACTTAAACTGATTGGTTGTAGCTGAAGGGTAACGTCCCACCACATCCATTCCCCATGTGTCAAATGGCCATGAGTATTTAGCTGTATGAAGAAACTATGGAGGTTGATGAATGAAATTGGCATGTACTTGGCATGAATGACACTTCTTTGTGAAATCAATACAATCTTGTTTCATTGAAGGCCAAAATTATCCAATCCTTCGAATCTGATCAGACAGTTTATGTCCAGACTGTTGGGCACCACAGATTCTTGAATGCACTTCTTTCAGGACAACCATTGTCTCTTCACTATCAATGCATCTGAAGAGAAATCCATCAAAACCACGTTTGTAGAGAATTTTCTCTAAGTGATCTGGGCTATCATAAAGAGTAAAATTGACTATACATCGCCGGATTTGTTCTTTCCCGGCTCTATTAGGTGGAAGTGTTACATTTTGAAGGTTTTCCTTGATATGTGACATCCATCCTGTTGTATGAATATACTGTTCAGGAATGGGACTGATTTCATTTATTTCTTCTGTTATGATTCGAAAATAAGATGATATTGCATGACAGTGGGAAATACCGATGGTTGTCCCGTCCCGATTTGGATCTTCCAGAGTTGTGGCTATATTAGCCAATGCATCAGCTTGAGAATTTTTTGATCACGAGACATAAAAAAACCTCGATTCTGAAGGGAATTACGCCATTAACTCTCTGAAATAATCATACAAAGGGATTAGTTCTTCTTTTCTGATGGCATAATCCCCATTGGCTTGTTTGATTACCATGTCTGAATCACCTTTCACCTTTAAGTGATTCACTTGTACCAATCCTGCAATGAGAGCTTGGTATTCCTCTTCATTATTTGTACCACCTTCCCACAATAAGAAAAAATAAGGTAACACTGCCTTTTTTGGAGAAATGAGCACAATTCCTAAGCCAAATTTGTTGAATTTAAGATTTTCCATTTCCCTCCCTGTTGGGCTTCTGGAAGCACCATCAAAATACATTTCCCATGCATGAGGACTTTCTTGAATAGAGAAGACTTCTTCATCAGAGAATTCAATATCTGAAGATGTGTCTTCCACTGAAGGGTGTTCAGCCAAGAAATCAGCCAACGCTTGGCCCTTTATTGCCTTTTGAGACACATACTGAATATCGAATTGCTGCAAAATAACTGCCCACCTTGCCAGACGTCCTG
Source organism: Viscum album (assembly GCA_963277665.1). Classification (NCBI taxonomy): domain Eukaryota; kingdom Viridiplantae; phylum Streptophyta; class Magnoliopsida; order Santalales; family Viscaceae; genus Viscum; species Viscum album. Next base: position 716,625,929 of record OY728160.1, read on the forward strand.
TAAGAATTGGATGACTAAGGATGATTTTGAGCGGGTTATTTCGAGATACCAATTAGTCCTCATGATGTTGTAGGTAGTGTCTCAATTTCTAAACTAAAAAGATTAATACCAGGCAGCATTTCTCAATACTTGAATACTGGGTTTCTACTTCAATCATAGTCTGACTGAGGTAGTAGAGGCTATTTTCATTCCCATCGTCAATCTTATTAGCAAGAAAGGCACACAATGATCACTCTAGAGCTATAATGTAGAGGATAAGTTGGCTTCCTTCAACAGGTGGCATGAGTACCAATGTACTCAAGAGGTATTTCTTGATAATATCAAATGCTTTTTGACATTCTTCAGTCCACTGGTAAGTGACTCCATTCTTCATCAATTTGGTGAAGGGTAAACTGTTGCCTGCCAAATTGGTGATGAAACGCTGAATATAGGCTAAGTGTCCTTGAATTACTCTTAATTATTTCAAGTTTCGAGGAAGTGACATACAAATTATTGACTTTGTCTTCTTAGGATCGACTTAAATACCACGATGGCGTACAACAAAGCCGAGAAAGTTTCCTGAGGTTACCCCAAAAGCACATTTTTAGGGGTTCATCATTAAGTTATGTTGTCGAAGCTTGAAGAATATGACTTCCCATTTAGCCGATTGATTAGAACGTTGTTTGAATTTAACCACCAAATCGTCTACATAGAATTCAACAAACTTCCCTAGAAATGGTTTAAAGATACGATGCATGGAACGCTGATATGTTGCACCTGCATTCTTTAAGCCAAAGGGCATTACCCGGTAGAAAAACACACCCTGAGGGGCTCTGAAGGCTGTGTATTCCTCATCTTCTGGGGCCATTCAGATTTGATTATATCCGGAATATCCATCCATGAAGGAAAGTGCTTTATATCCAGCTGTTGCATCAATTAAATGTTCTGTAATTGGAACTGGGAAATCATCCTTTGGACAAGGCCGATTAAGATCTCGGAAATCGATGAAAACTCTAATTTGTATGTTCTTCTTCTTTACATGGAAAATATTATCCAACCACTTAGGATATTGAACTTCTCTAACGAAGTTAGATTTGATCAGCTTATCCAATTCAGCTTCAATTTTGGAAGCATAAGTTTGGTGTGTTCTTCTCACGGCTTTCTTAAATCCTCGATGTTCTTCTGGTAAACCCAAATGATGAGTAGAAACATCAGGATCAAGAACGAGCATCTCTGTATAGTTCCAAGAAAATATGTCTCGATATCTCTTTAAAAAGGAAATATACACCTCTTTTTCTTCAAGAGTCATGGCTACACTGATTAAAGTGGGGCGTGGATCTTCTTGTGTACCCAGATTTATTTCTCTGAGTTCATCCACGGTGGTAGAGATACCCTCTTCAAATGCTGGAGGAGCATCTCTGAGATCTTCCCCTTCTTCTTCAACATTTTTTATTTCTTCTGTTTCTACTTGCATTGTAGATGATGAAGTAGAATTTTCATGATCAGAATAGATGTAAAAATTTGCACATCTTGAAGAAGAACCTTCCATTTCTAACCCGATTGATGATTAAGGGTCTTCTTTGGGTAATAAAGAGGAGATGATGGATTGAGAATCGACATCATTGTTCACCTATGATGTTGCTATAACTTCTTCTGGCCTGATTGGAGAAGTATAGACTTGTTGAATTTCAGCAGATGAAATGAAGATGTCCCCATTTGGTCTTTCATCACTGCTTAGAGGATCACCAATTTCTCCCATGTTGTCTGGCTTGATTGTCGTAATTGACATTATGGATCTTTCCATAAGAGTATTTTGATTTGGGTCTATCTTGTCAATTTGACTGATAGGCAATACATAATCTGTACTCACATGCACAAATGGATTTACTGGAATCTTTTCCAAACCATATGGATCATTAATTTTAGTAATCTCCTTTGTTGTGGATTTCTCCCTCCCCTTCATGTGATAGAATTCCACCTCAATGTATTGATACTCACATGTCTTGAATGAGGCCTTATCACCATAAAATGTCCCAACTTGACCATCGAAACAGTACTTAACACCTTGATGGTATGATGAAAGGATAGCCGCATGTTGATATAGTCGGGGTCTTCCAACAAGATGTTGAAGGCTGAGTCATGATCAACAACCATGAAATCTGAATTGGATACAAGATCTCCAAACTGAGTTCTGAGTGTAACTTACCCCAGTGGTTCTTGTTCATTTTTATCATATCCTTGTAACATCATGGTAGAATAAGATAAATCATATTCTATGAGGCCCAATCGATGAAGTGTACGAATAAGAATGAGGTTGACTCCTGAACCATTTTCAATGAAAACTCTTCGGACGTCTATGCCATTGACCTTGCCAGATAAGTACAAAGGTCTAATATTCCCATGCACAACATAATCTTCATCTTCATCAGTAAAAGATATTATTTCATGGCATTCTACAGGATTATTATCTATGTGATAGACTTCAGCTGCATCAATTTCAGTTTCAAACTCTTGAGGACTTTACAAAGCCTTGATGAGTGCCTCCCGAAGATCTTTTCACCGATTCAAAGCACCCAGAATTGATAACATGGCTGGGACTTGGGCCAAGTGTTTCAATACATCATACTTTTGATCCAGAGGTCTGAATTTCCCAACATGAATATGTGGCTTATCAGGTGCCTTGGAAGCAGATGCTTTGGAAGTTGATGCATCCTGCATCGGGATAGGAGTTGGAAATATTCCTGGTTTTGGAAGATTAGACCGATTAGATCCATTTAATTGTTGAGAGGAAGAAGATGGAACCTTCAACCATTCTTCCAGAATAACTGTGCCAGGACTGAATTTACTATTGGTACAAGAACTTTCTTGTTCTTGCTGAGCTCGCTGAAGGGCTCAACCACGAGTTTCTGTTGCGTACAGAGTTCTAGCAGGGGTAGAATTGGAATAGTGGATTCTAAAAGATCCATGTCTTCCCCTGTATACTGATCCTTTGGAACTTACTCTGATTCCTCTTTTTGATACAGGGAATTCATTCTCATCGAAATCGAATCTGCGACTGTCATATGGATCTGTTAATTGAATCATATTAATAGAACTGAAAATCAATTCTTCATCCAATGAAGACTCTGCCTGATCAGACTGGTTAGGCTGTGCCGTTTGGTGGGACATTGCCCGTTGATTTGAATTATATGGAATGATGTATGCCAGGGTAAAAGACAACTTAGGCTTTCACACGTACTCATCTTCTTCTGATTCTTTTTCTTTCTTTGAATCATGTCGTTTCTTTGAGGATTTTCTCTCTGATGAAGATGGTTTTGCTGCGGCATTCATGGAAGAAGGTACAATTGGTTTCTTCAATTGTGTTTGCAAAATAGCATGAGATCAGTTGATCTTCTTTATAAGGCACCAGCCTTAAACCTAACTTAATCTTGAGTTATTACAAGATTACACATTGAGGATCTTTTCAGGTTTAGAGTTTTAGAGAATTAGATCATAAAACTTGCATTACATTCCACATATAAACAAAGTGGTTACATAAAGATAGTATTATTCATTCCCATCAATGGAAACATATTTAAAATAAAACATGGATTCTTTCTTGAAACTTCCTTGACACTATCATCATATCATGTACCTTTCCCTTGACCTGTGAAAAATATTTCAAAAAACTTGGGATGAGCATAAAAAGCTCAGTAAGGGATATAAAAATATGGAAAGGAAACATAGGTTCATATATACATAAGAATGAGATCATACTCTACCCATAAAACATAAGAACTTTAACATACCTCCTCAAATCATGAATAAATCTTAGAAATCCTAATACATAAATGTAACTTGAGGCATTCATAACATTCTTACGTAGGGAGTAACCCTCTTGGTTACGTTTGGAATACCCATCACAGTATATTACCTAAATCTCTTTGGAGAAACCTTAACTTTTCACTCCTTCGCGTTACCCAATGCATTGGAGAGTTATATCGGGCTCACCCGCCCTTAGTTTATCACAGAACCACCCATCTTCATAATAATTCCCAAGGACCTCAACATAATCGGATCACATAAAACATGCATATAGGAAACATAACATTTCCACCTTTCAATAACAAGATATCAATACAAAACATTGATATAAAAACATAATGAAAAACATTTAAAATACCAAAATAAAAGAAAAGTAAAACATGGTATTTATTTTTCTTTTAAAAAGAAGGTATGGCTTGTAGAGGAAGCCGAAACTCAAATAATGGTTACGACAGTAGAGAAGTCATTGTGGCCGCATACGTACGACAAAAACATTCCCTTTTTTCGGTTAGTAAACGCTTCGTATAAAAAATATTCCTTTTGAATAAATGTAAAAGTCAAAGGGTTTTATACACCATATAAAAAATAGGTTGTGTATAAAACAAAATATGCCTCAATGAAAGGAGATTGATACGAAGTCCCATACCTCGGGTCCAACTTGACTCGTTTGTTCTTTAATCACCTAAATAATAAACTTGAGTTAATTTCTACTTGTTTAAGAACCTTTTTCAAGTTCATTATTCCTTTTATATCACTTATTTCCATGTCATGAACACTATGTAATTATTTAAGTTAATAACGGTCGTTTTAACGATCATTGGTACTTGAGTCAAAATAAACCCTTTATAATTACAAGTTGTTTATGTATCCATTATATCCAGGATTATAATCATGATGTATATATCATATATATCATATATATCCAGTATACACATGCATTTATAATATTACATAATCATTTAGAGGTAAGAAATGAAATGCACCGTTCATGGAGACGGTAAGCCGTACGTACGCATGGACGCTACTTTCATTTCTATTTCGTATTTCATAGAATGGAATCATAATGATATAAAGTTATATTATAATTCCAGTATAATATCATATATAATATCATAGTTCCATCCTTTATACGTCCCACATATGGTATTTAACGAATCAAATCACTTTGAGGGGGCGGTAGTCCGCACTTCCTTAAATGAAGATATCGTGTTTACCCATAATGGAAACCATAAAGGTATGCCCAAAATGAAAAATACAGAATCTTAAGGAAAACATTAACATATTATATATCATATATAAATATAGTGACATCTTAATGGACACCTTTTAAGGTGTTAAAGGAATGTTGAACAATCATCGTTTCTGGAGGCATAAATTCCCCATCCACGGAAAGAGTATGTTCTTTAACCATTAGATGTAGGTATGTGTATGTGTAGAATGAATCCTTATTATAAAAACATCCTACTATATTTAGGATACTGGAGTTGTTAAAAATGAAATAAATAAAAAGAGTTTAGGGGGTTGTAGAAGCAAAATAAAACAAAAGTACTCAAGTGAATACATTACCTAAAAATCAGGTAACTCCCTTTGGTTTGAGCTCAAAGGCTTCCTTGGGAAGTCTTATGCCCAAAGTAAGGATTCAAGGAGTAAGAGAGTTACGTAGAGAGACAAAATAGGCAGGGGTTTGCCAAGCCAAAGGCTTTGGGTGTGTGGGTAAAGGGTAGAGGTGGGGGCCTTTTATAAGAGGAGAGGAGGGGCACTCTTGGAAAGTAAAGAAAGATTACTTTATTTGAAAATGAGTTTCGGATTTAAAATGTCCCACATTGATATAATTCGAGGATAAGGTGATAAGGGTTCAAAATAAACCCATCCAATAGGTTTTGGACATGTTTAGGTCATTGAGTTTACATTATCTTTTCGTTTTATTTAAATCCTTTATTATTGAGGTAATCGCTACATCATTATGATGTCATAAATACATTTATTTATTTAATGTCAAAAAATTATAAAAAAATACTATGATGTATGAAATCATTTTATATTTCCAATGAATATTTATAGTAAAAAAATCTGACTTTTATAACCCCATTTAAAAATTGTTTTCGTAAAACATATTATGTTTGTGTCATTTTTACTTTTACATTAAATAAAAAGTTATTTATGTCATTTCCCAACCAAAGTGGCTCCATGGGGTCCCCAAGTTGACCCATGGATTGTCTTGGTCGGCCATGACACATCCAATAATGTTAGGACATGTGTCTAGGTCATTTCATATTATTAAAGCATTATTTTTACCTTAAACTACACTAATTACCACTAATCGCGATTAAAAACTTAATAAATTACTATTCACCAAAAAATTATTTTAATATCATTGAACCACATTTTAATTCTTAATGAAAACCATGTATGTCGGATTTTTGAAATTCAAAACACAAAGGTGGAAAAATTTCATTTAAACGAAAAATCAGTTTCTTTAACAACCACTTAGTGATTTCACTATTCATCAAAAATTGAAGTTTTTCAGAAAAATACCAAAACTTAACCCTAAGCTATATTTGATATTCTGAATTCAAAAATGAACTCTATTTTACAAAATTCAGAACATATAAGTCACATTAATTAATTTAATAATTAATTCCCGTTGTCAGAGCAAATAGTGTGTTTTTATGAAACAATAAGTATCAAAAGATTGACACTAGTTTAAGTCCGATTTCAAATTGAAATTAATTCCAATGTCCACCATTGGATTAAATGGTAAAAATATATTCAGATTACACTTTAAGACCAATTCAAAAGATGATCTATTCATATAAATAAATTAGATTAAAAAGCAGTTTTGATGTAAAATGCAGTATTTTTCACAATTCATTAAAAAATGAACATTGTCAGAAAAATACAAAAACTTCGCACAAAGTAAATTTTGATGTCCCAATCATAAAGAATAAGTTTATTTTGACAAACATAGCTTATAAAATTGTCAAAAGATAGATTTAAAATGGTTTTCCATCAAAAGGCACTAAAACAATCTTTTAAAAATATTAGTGTATTCCATGCTTAAGATTGGATTTATTTTCATTTTAAGCCTCTAAAACACTATCTAGTTCATTAATAGACATAGATAAAAATATCTATTATTAATTACTTACTTGGGATGTTACTTCCTTCCCCCTTTAGAAAATTGCATCCCTAAAATTTATTTACTTATCGAATAAATGGGGGTACTTATCCCTCATTGCATTTTCAGATTCCCATGTTGCCTCTTAAGTCATGTGATTTTTCAACAAAACCTTTACCTGGTTAATCACATTATTCCGTAACACTTGCTCCATGTGGTCAAGAATCTGGACCGGTTGTTCCTCATAATATAGGTTCTCTTCCAGCTGAACTACCTCTGGACTCAAAACATGATATGGATCTGGCATATACTTTCACAACATCAAAACATGAAAAACATTGTGTACCTGAGATAAACTCGGAGGTAATGCCACTCGGTAAGCAACTGATCCAACTCTATCCATAATTTCATATGGTCTAATGAACCTTGTACTCATCTTTCCTTTCTTACCAAATCGCATCACACTTTTCCATGGTGAGACTTTGAGAAAAACATGATTACCTACCTCAAAAGTTAGATCCTTCCTCCTGTTGTCTACATAACTCTTCTGCCTACTCTGAGCTATTCTCATGTGTTTCTGAATCAACTGAACTTTTTCTGCCATCTCTTCTACCAATTCTGGTCCCATCAACTTCCATTCACCCACTTCATCCCAGAAAGCTGGGGTTCGACACCGCTTCCCATATAATTCATAAAATGGTGCCATCTGTATACTGGAATGAAAACTGTTATTATATGAAAATTCAACCAAAGAAAGATGTTGGTCCCAACTTCCCTGATAATCCATAGATCAAGAACGTAGCATATCCTCCAAGGTCTGAATTTTTCGTTCTGACTGCCCATCTGATAGAGGATGAAAGGCTGTACTAAAATTTAATTCAGTACCCAACGACTTCTGAAGGACTTTCCAAAAGTTAGAAGCGAACCTGGGATCACGGTCAGATACAATGGAGAGGGCAACTCCATGTAACCTGACTACCTCTTTAAGATACAAACGGGAAAGTTGATCCATGGAAAATTTTCTCGTATAGCAAGGAAATGAGCAGACTTTTTCAAGCGATCAACAATAACCCATATTTCATTATTACCTCGAGATGTCTTCGGTAATCCTACAACAAATTCCATGGATATATTCTCCGATTTCCACTATGGCACTGGTAATGGATGAAGCATCCCTTTCGGTAACTGCCGCTCTGCTTTAACCCGTTGAAAAGTCAAACACTTCACAGTAAAGTCAGCAATATCTCTTTTCATTCCATCCCACCAGTAATACTCCTGCAGATCTCTGTACATCTTAGTACTGCCAGGATGAACTGAAAACGGAGAACTATGAGCTTCACATAACAACTCTCTCTTCAACTGTGAACCACAAGGCACACACAATCTCTTCCGAAATCTCAAAACACAGTCATTATCAATGTTGAATTCAGGCAACTTAACTTTTTGAACCAGCTCTACCTTTTTCTGCAACTCACTATCTTGCTTCTGTGATTTCTTGATTCTATCTGATAGAGAAGATTTCACTGATACCTGAAACAAAACAGAAGAACTTCCTGCACCAAAAACTTCTATTCCAAAGTTCATCAAATCCTTAACCAAAGGATCATGTTCCAAATTCAACATTGCTAATGAAGCATTACTTTTTCGACTCAAATCATCAGCCACTTTATTTGCTTTTCCCAGATGGTAATGAATTGTACAATCATAATCCGTGATTAATTCTAGCCATCTCCTTTGTCTCATGTTCAATTATTTCTCAGTGAATATATACTTTAAACTTTTTTGATCGGTATATATTTCACACTTTACTCCATAAAAATGATGCCTCCAAATTTTTAAAGCGAAAACAACAGCAGCTAATTCCAAATCATGTGTAGGGTAATTTACCTCATGAGTTTTCAAATGACGTGAAGCATAAGAAATTACCTGATCATTCTGCATTAGGACGCAACTAAGTCCTTTCAATGAAGCATCATTGTATATAACAAACTCACCTTTCCTGGAAGGTAGTGCCAAAACTGGAGCATTCACCAATCTTCTTTTCAATTCCTGAAAACAATCATCACATTCTTTTGTCCAAATAAACATAACACCCTTCCGAGTAAGCTTAGTCATTGGACTAGATAACCATGAAAAATTTCTAACAAACCTTCGGTAATAGCCTGCCAAACCAAGGAAGCTACGAATCTCGATAACATTTGTGGGTCTTGGCCATTCTTCCAAAACTTTTGTTTTTGCAGGATCAACAGTTATTCCATCTTTAGAAACAATATGACCAAGGAAAGAAATTTGTTGCAACCAAAACTCACACTTGCTGAATTTTCCATAAAGTTTCTTTTCTTTTAAGGTTTGCAAGATAACCCTTAAATTTCTTTCATGCTCTTATTTACTTTTAGAAAACACCAAAATATCATCAATGAAAACCACCAAAAACTTATCCAAGAACTCATGTAAAATTATATTCATTAAGTCCATGAATACAGTAGGTGCATTGGTTAGCCCAAAAGGAATTACTAAAAATTTATAATTTCCATATCTTGTACGGAACGCGGTCTTCATAATATCTGCCTCCTTTTCCTTCAGCTGATGGTACCCCGATCTCAGGTTAATCTTTGAAAAAAACTGAGCTCCCTGGATCTGATCAAATAAATCATTGATATGAGGCAAAGGATATTTGTTATTAACAGTGATATTATTCAAGGCCCTATAATCAATGCAAAGTCTCATAGAACCAGCTTTCTTTTTAAAAAATAAAACAGGATCACCCAAGGAGATGTGCTAGGTTGAATGAAACCTTTATCTAATAAATCTTGCAATTGCTCCTTTAACTCTAAAAGTTCAATTTGAGCCATTAGATAAGGGGGTTTTGAAATTGGCTTAGCATCAGGAACTAAGTCAACAGTAAACTCAACTTCCTGATCTGGTATTATTCCAGCCAACTCATCAGGAAAAACATCAGGATACTCATTTACCACTAGCACATCATTAATCTGAACAGTTCCTTTATTTTCAACAATGTGTGCAAGGTTACATTCATTTCCATCTTTTACATGTTTTTTGGACTCTTGATAAGTTATCAACAATAAGGGTTCATTCTTGTACAAAAACTGAAAGTCTTTCTGAAAAGAAACTTCTTTAGCTCTACAGTCAATCTTAGCATGGTAAATAGAGAGCCAATCCATACCCAGGATAACATCAAACTCTACTAGAGGTGGAACAATAAGGTTTTCAAGTAGGTTCTTTCCACAAATAAGGATAGGAAAATTCTTATAAATTCTTTTTGTCTCAACATTTTCCTCAGGTGTTTTTACCACAAGTTCAGGAGTCACTTCTTGAGATGGTATTCCCATTTTACTAGAAAAGTTTTCAGAGATGAAAGAATGTGTAGACCCCGAATCAAACAACACACTGGCATAATCTGAAAAAACAAACAAAGTACCTGATACAACTTCATTTGATGGACCGACATCTGTTGAAGTAGTTTCAAAGGATTTAACCACCCCTTTCTGCTTGTAGTCTAACTGCTTCTCATCACTCAAGCTCTTTGTCAAACACTCATTTGCATAGTGACCCATCTCATTGCACTTATAACATTTCACTAACTGTAAATAAAATTTGGTCTTACCATCACCCTGATCTTTTTCAATGCAATCACGAGCCTTATGTCCCATCTTACCACATCAGTAGCACTATCCAGAATTCAGAAGACATTCCCCCACATGCCTTTTTCCACATTTATCACAAACTGGAAACATAGTTTTCTTACCATCAAACCTTTTTGAAGAATTCTTACCTTTCTACTACCACCTTGGTCTCTTCTTCTGCTGGTTGTTATAGAACACTTGGTCATCAGAAAACTCCATTTCCACCTTCTCAGCACATCAAACAAGCTTTTCATAACTTTTAAACTCATGAGAAGCTAATGCCCTTCAATATTTTTGCTTTAATCCTGAGTAAAAACGATTGATTTTACTATCAAGGTCTCGGATAAAATTTAGAGCATACCTTGACAATCGAGTGAACCTTTCTTCATAGGTAGCCACTGAGTCTTCCTCTTGCCTCAATTCCAAGAATTTAATTTCCATCCTAAGTCGAACAGCCTTAGGAAAATACTTCTCAAGAAACATACCTTTGAATATATCCCAGTCCAGAGCATAAATCTCATCAGCGTCCCTGATATTTTTAACCATCGACCACCACTGATCTGCCTCACCCTCCAAACGGTAAATAGCAAGACTAACCTTTTGATTCTCTGAACACCCCATGACATCCAAAATCTTCTACATTGCTTTAATCCACCCTTCAGCTAACACAGGGTCAGATGATCCTCTGAATGATGGGGGATGTTGCCTCATGAAATGTTCCACCACTGACATGTTCCTCTGCAGTTGATCTGGCTGAGCTCGTTCATGGATACCACCACCATTTATAGCCTGAGTCAACTGTTCCATCATTGCAAAAAACTGTTCTATTCCAATTCCGACCTTCTCGGGATTCTGATTCGGAAGGTTATTTCCTTCTGTATGCCTTCCTAGCACTGCTTCCCTGTTTCCTCTATGAAAAACCATTCTGAACAAATATGTCTTAGATGAAGCAACATGGTAATCTTCAAATGCTATATCATTTAAAAAAAAATTGTATAATCATTTAATAGAATTCTAACTCCTAAAGTTATCTAAACTGACCTCTGATACCAACTATAAGGCCCCATCCTTAAACCTTACTTAATCTTGAGTAATTACAAGATTACACATTGGGGATCTTTTCAAGTTTAGAGTTTTAGAGAATTAGATCATAAAACTTTCATTACATTCCACATATAAACAAAGGGAGTAGACTATTAATAATTTGAAGGGATCAAGGAAGTAGTAATGTTTCTAATAATTATTTAGTGTCTATAGAAGGGGAGTGGATGGATTTATATTTTTTATTAAATATGATTTTGAGGATAATAAGACTATGAATAATGTGTGAGGGTGTAATAGAGAAATAGTGGACATTAATTATATAAAATATGGGTTTTTAATGAATTTTTAATGGATTTTCATGAATAAATATCATAGAAAATCTAATAAGGTTGGTAAATAGAAATTTTTTGGAATGTGAAATTATTTTGTAAGTTTTTTATTTTTACATAAAGCATTGGTTTTTCTATTGGAGTTAATGCTTGTTGTGAAATGTGTTTTTGGATCCCTAGTTGTTATTCAGTTTTTAATTGTGGAAGCAATTATTAGAGACACTATGGAGATGAGAGTTAATTTTGGAGGATAATTTATGGGTTGGTATGGCTCAATGCATACATACACATACGGGTTGTAATGTAATAATTTTATAAGTATAAAATATTTTGATGGATGTAATTATGATTTGATTATCGTGATGCATGGTGGGGATCATTCTAGGTAGGTGGAGGGTACTAAGATGATTCCCTACAAGTTTATCATACCCAAATATGATGATGTGAATTTTATTGTGGTAGAATATAGGTGGGGGATGTACACAGAAGGTGTATGGAACATGTTTGATATCATTCATTTCTTTATTTCCCTAAAACTTATGGTTACAAAGTGGTGGAAATTTGATGGTTATGGATATGGTATTGTTGATGTTTTTCATGACCATGGTGATGTGGTATATAATGGTGGAATAGTGGTTATGGCTATTATTTGTGATATATGGATGGATAGTTTAGAGGTTTGGTTGTGACATAGGATGATGGTCAATGATATATTCTCGATGTTGTTTCATTCCCATATTCCTAATCATATTTGGAGAGGTTCACTTTTGTGTGATTTCTACTAGTTTGAGATGTAATGTAATTATTGATAAATGAGATATGCGGGAATTAATAGGCCATGTATAATTTTTATTATGGTAATAATTATGGGGATGTGGTTATTTTTGGTTTCTAGTAATGGATGAGGAGGGTGAGGAAATGGATGATGGATTGTATCTTTTTATATTATTATGATTATTTTTTTATTTTAATTGTTTATGATTACATTTGGCTTTCGATTCATGGTTTTTTTTCACCATTTTCTATGAATTTATATTTTTTACTAATATATATTTATTTTTTTGATGCACGATCCTACTGAGTACTCTCTAGTTCTCACCCCCCCCCCCCCAATTTTTATTTGTGTTTATAGGATAAATCACTAGAGTATGGAGTTCTTGTTCAGGTATCTTTGATAAAGTTTGTAAATATATTGGAGATTTAAATACTTTATTTCATTTATTTTCATTCTCATTTAGAGTTTACATGTTTGTATAAATTTTAATGAAAATTATGGATGTTTAAATGAAACTATTTTTTATCATTTTTTTATTATTCTTGGTATTTCATGAGTGTAATGCCTCATAGTGGTGTGTTTCATACCCATAGTGCTAGTTTCCAACTAATGCCCTATTTCTGGTTGGCCTCAAGGTCAACTATATTCTCATTTTCATCCCAAAAGGTGTTTCTATAGAGGGAGATTCGTGAACAGTTGTATCAGAAAATTTAGTTGAAATTTAGGGTGGAATTTGGAGTCATGTACAGTAAGGATTTATAGGGATTTGTATGGAAATTTTGAAACTAAATCCTAACATGGAATTTAGTCCAAGGATACTAGTTAGAAAATAGATATTTTGGTTACCCTATGATCCGATTTGAGGATATTTATATCCTAATAAAATTATTAGGTAATAGTTTAATTGTTATAGGCTAGAAATTGTAGAGAGGTACATGCATCATTAACATTATCCGCACTAGAATTTTCCTTCAAGATCATTCAAGTTTTCTAATGGTAATAATTATATTGTGTAAATATTGATGATTTTACATTCACTCATGAATCGATTTTATATCTTTAATAAAAAATAGTAAAATGGTGAATGATTTGAATATAGTGTATAACTAAATACATTTTAAAACATGGATATTTCCCAATGCACATGATATAATTATATTTCTCTTAAATTGATTTTCATTTTTGTTTTTTATGTGATTGAAATGTTTTTTATTTTCATTATGAATATAATTATTAGTAAATAATGTTTAGTGTTATCTTATTGTGTTTAATTATTAGTTATTATAGCCTTTATAAAATAAAATTCCCATAAATTATTCTATGTTGTTAGACTGAATTATGATTTTTTTGAAGCAGTTATTAGATGTATCATTTTTTATACATTTTTTATCTCATGTGCTACCTTCTAATCGTGAATTATTATACGCATGTGTTATGTATTTATTACATGGATAACTTTTGGTCAATTATTTCTTTAATTCATAGAATGTGAGAAGCTTAAATAGTTCTATCCTATGGGAAACTAAAGAACATTGAGATGTATTTAGCTCATCATTTTAATCATTGATAATTTTGTTTATACCAAGATATTTATGTGGTATATGATGTAATATAGATATAATTCCATTAATAATTAGTTAAAATATAAATATGAATACATAAATTTGAGTTATAAATTTTAAACTATTCTGGTGACTTAAAGAGGTAATCATGGAATTATTATGATAGAAATAATTTTTAAATATGGAAGAACATTTGTGTTAATTATTGTTGAATAATGATATAATGTAAGTCACATCTTTACATAGTTATCTTTTTGTTTGGTTGATTAATTAATACATCTTCAATAATGTTTTGTGCTAATTGTACCATGCCTATATATGGTGTTGAAAAGCTTGTCACCATAAATATAACAAGAAATAATGTTTTGTTAGAAGTAATATGTTTAAATAATTATTAATATGAGAATAATAAATATTAATAACGGAAATAAAACCTTATGAAATATTATTTTTTTGATCTATAATTATATTTTCCATGTGATGGAATGATTACGGAATATTTAATTTTTTGATGAATAGAAATATACATGAGAATATAGCATGATAAAATCTTCAATTATGGTTTGAAATAATGTTTATGTATTATTATAAAAGTAGGAATAATTTTGACTTTATATATATGAATCTTGAAAAGATTTAATGTTATTTATGAAATACCATTTGATGATTCATCACTTCAAAGTGATGACATGTTTTAAGGAAAAATTATTTCTCATCCCAAATATAGACATGCAAAATTTTGGCTAACATGAATTTTTTCCCAAATAAATATTTCCAAAATGTTATATTTTGTTTTCTTAAATTCAATTTGATGTTATTGTTTCAATTGGTATTCTTTTATATGTATTTATGTTATCTATATGGTAAAAAATAATAAGATAAAATTTCTATAAAATGTTATTTATTTAAATTTAGTAATGATGTCTTTCTATCCACACTTGTTTCTTAAATAAGTAATTATGAATGGTGAATGTTTTTTGGGTTTTATGATTAATTTGATTATGATTTAATATGTTTTCTTATTTTGATATATGTTATGTTAGTTTTAAAATGTTATTGATTATATTGAGGTGTGGGGTGAGTTCGGTTGTGGGGTTGTTGTTGGTTACCTAGGTAGGTATGGGATCTTGTGGGTTTTAATGTGATTATGATGGATTGGTATGGTTATGTTTAATGATAAGGGGTCAAGTTTCTCTTGGGGTGGTATTCGTATGGGTTGTAAAGAGGTTGGAATGGTGTTATGGTTAGTTATGTGGAAGGGGGTTAGCTTTCCAAATTTTGTGGAGATGATTTGGGTAATGATGGTTATTTGTTATTATGGTTTTACCCTTCATTGTAATAGAGAAATGTGGATGATATAATAGGGGTTTTATTATGTTGTGTAATATGAGAGTGGGGATGGGGTTGTGAGGGATGTCGTATGGAAAAAATGGTTGGGAAGAGTAGTATATGGGATGATATTTCCTTCATGTTGTTCTTTGTGATGTTGGTATTCTATGTTAATTATTGTTTATTCTATATTTATAATGATTAGTTCCAATTGTTATAACATGATTTAAGTGTTTTATATGATTTTTCATGTTATGTCCTGATTGAGTATAAAGCATGAATGGGGAACATGTTGCGATTAACTGTTTAATTAATATTCGTATAAGGCATTAATAAATGAAGTGATATATTGTAAAAAAATTAAAGCAGTGTTTCATAATTATGAATGGCATTGAACATTAAATAAAATATTATAAATTTGTTGAATGTCCTCTTGTTGTTTATTGTTTACTTATTTAATATCTTTTAAATTGATTTTTATGATAAAATACTATATTTTGATTATTTATTTGGGGGCTTTTGTTGATAGATACATTATTATAATTAGTTATTTTATTGATAAAAAATTTTAAAAAAATAAACAAATTATATTTGTAATGAAATGATGATATTGATAATTGGGAGTGAGCAACACTCGATCCTTAAAACACCCTCTTTGTTTTATTAATGCATCCCAGATTAAATTTAACTCGAGGATATGATTTAACTCTTCACCAAGGAATGTTTGTAATGGGATTTCTTCATTATATTGGTATATGATATGGTTTTTAGTGTATTTCAAGGTTTGTTTTCTTGTTTAAATATTTTTTTCCAACACTTGCTAAGATTATTAGTGGTGTTTTCATTCTACTTGAGATCTATATACCTCGTGACTGTTATGATTTAGTATTTTCCTATGTAACTTATATTTGTGTTATTAGAGTGTGATTCACTTGTGATTAATCAAATTTTATCATTAGGTTACTTATTTACTCTTCTAAAAACTATTTTTTTTCTTTGGGTTATATTTTAATTATCAGGGATGGGAATTGTTTGAGAGGTAGCTAATGGGATGGTCTGGATTTTCTTGAGTCTTCTTATCTTTGCATTCAAGGGTGTCAGAGTGACCAAGGATTTTTTTCCTGATTTCTGATGTTTAAGGAGTTTTTTATTTTAAATATTGTTTTAAATTTTCTTTTGAATTTAAAAAATGATTTATAATTTGAAAAAGATACTTCAGAAAATATAGTATTTATCTAAAAATATTATTGTTATTTAATTATTTTAATATAAAAAAATATAATTTTGGAAATGGGTTTATGTTTTCAAATAGAATATAATTTTTTTAATAATTTTCGCTTCTAACAATATAAGTTTGATATTAGATTCATAATGGTCATTATTTAACATTTTTTTACTCTTTTACAAAATGAACTTCTTGTAAGAAATGTTAATTAGAGTCACATAAGATTTATTCAACCTTCGTAAAGGCCATTCATTAATTTTGTAAAATTCATCTGAAAGATGGTTAAAGGTTATACTGAGTTTCATGGGGTTACTTCTAGTTTTGTAATCGTAACAACCATTATATTTCAATATATATTTTATCATTAAATTTTAAGTGTTTGATATATTAGCTTATATGCAACCCCGGGTTTATATGATCTATGAAAGAGTAAACTTTTATAGCTGAACCATTAAATTATTAAGTATGAATAGCAATGAACTCATTAGGAAATATATTTATAATTGTTTTTAAATAGTGAAAATCAATTGATTAATGCATAATAAATAATAAATCATTTATGAGTAATGACTTTTTATATATCAAAAATATGTTTCCTCAAAAATGATATTTATCACATTTTTTCACCTAAAAATATTAATTAATTATTAATTTTTTTTATAAATTTCATTTTTTTAAAATAATATCATTTTAAAACCATCATATTAATATTATCTTTGGGTGAATTTTTTTTGATTTTTCTAAAAAGAGTTAATTTTTAATGAATATAGAAAATAACGGTTTTTATCAAAACTGTCAATTCCATTCAAGTAAAATTCCAATAATGTTTTTCAATTGATCCTAAATCAACATAATAATACCTTAATTATAAATAATATAATTATTTAAATTATAATAATCACTTTAATGTTTTATATGAGTTCATTTTTGAGCTTTTAGGAACGATTTTTTTCTAAAAAATTATTTTTATACTCGCTGTAACGTCCCGGTTCCGAATGCTACTCAATAGGTGCCCCGGACCCGGTTGGTCACATGACCTCAAGTGCATTTCCCAAAACGCTAGTGGCTGCCGACTAGCAGTGAGGGCCCAGGTATGATAGTGGGGAAACTATGCCCTCATTTTTAAAAGTGTAGCGCAACGGAACAAAATATACAGACATACTGTAACACCCGAGACTTTTATGAGAAATATTTTGTTTTTATGTTATATAAATAATCAAAGGAATCTTTCACTACACACAACACTAGCTTGGCATGATTTACATGCAATCGCGGCCTTCCTTGATTGCTTGCATCGTACGCAATACCGAGTTTCACTAAACAACGATACACTATTAAAATATTATTAAAACTAGCCGTTATGAATAGTAATGACCACTTTTTGAAATTTTGTAAATTTTATTTTTCAAAATGGACATCATTTTTGGATTCGGAATATCGAAATTAGCCTAAGGTGAAATTTTGGTATTTTTCTGGAAACTTTCAATTTTTGATGAATAGTGAAAACACTGGGTTACTATTTAAAAACCGACTTTTTATTTAAAAAATTATTTATTTTATTTAAATTTATTTTAGGTCAAAATTGATACATAATACCTATATAAGTTCAATGTAATTCATTAGAGTAATTTTATAATAATTTTAGATATATAAAAATTTTATTGAACTTTTCACCGTCTTTTACCCACCTCCTAGGAGAATTTTCAAATTTACATAAAACTTAATTTGACCACTTTTGTGAATGGAATTTCAAAAATCCGAGAGACACGGTTGATTTCAGTAAGTAAAATCTGGTTCAATGAGATGAAAATAATTTTTCGTGAATAGTAACGTTTTACTTTTATTTACCACGGTTAAAAGTAAATAGGGTAATTAAGGGTACAAATGATATTATTATTACCCTAACACATGTTCTAATTATGTTGGATAAGTTTAATTCGACCAAAAACAACCTTAGAAATAAAATATGACCATTTAGGCCCACTTGGATTAGATTGGGACATTTATTATTAATTTATTTAAAGAAGGGTTAAAACAGTTAAAATCAAAGCTTAATAAGTAAATAATTTTTAATAGACGGTTATACATATGATAAATTCGACTATAAATATTAATTGGAAATATAAAAATATTTCCTATATAATGGTATTTTATTTGTATTTTTTAGACATTAAATAATTTAATTTATGTATGACCCAAAGATGATGCAGTAATTATCTTATTAATGAAATATTGACATAATTGATGTTATAAATTCCCAAATAAATGTAATTTGAGACTTTTTATGAATTCAATTAATTTTTTAGGTTAATATGGCATGTTAGTATTTATTTAATTAACTTTTTTCGAATTAATCATTCTGTTATGAGTTTCACAAAAATCAATTACTAAATAGTGTCAAAATTGACATAAAATAGTTTTTAAAACAAATATTATATTATTAATTGTTATTTTATTCCTAAAAATTTAAGGTTCGGCCAAATGACTTAGATAAGGTTATATATATTAATAATAAACAACATGGGGTTCGTTTGGCTTGTTATAGTAAGTCTATTAACCTTATAGTGTAAGAACACAAAAAGACACGGTAAAAGTAAAATTATCTAACTTAAAGTTAAATCTAAATGATAAGGTTAAAATAGTAAACAAAACTTGTCCAAATTCTATTTGATGAGAGGATTTCGACCCATCAAAACCTTATCTTCGAAATAAATCAATTTGGAGCTATTTAAAACCGAATATGACTTTATAATAAAATAATATTTTTAGTTAATCCAAAGGTGCCCCTCTCCTCTCTTATAAAAGGGCACCACCTCCATCTCTTCCTCACACCACTTTGAGCCTTCATGCTTGGCCAAACCCTGCCTATTTCTCCTCTCCACTTTCCTAGAAACATCTTAGAGGTCATGGTCTTCTTCAAAGACCAATTTTAGTGCCCTAAAAGGAGGTCTCAAAGAGCCGCTTCAAAGAAGAGGTAATATCTGTTACCGATTCTTTCATATTTATTTATTCTTCCACTTCTTCTTCTTTATTTTTTTCATTATGATGTAATAAAATCAGTATCACTCATATACAGATATGTTATTATAAGTATTAAACAACCCTATTTCACCATCTATCAATCCTACGGAAAACGAAATCATCGCGCATGCGTACGTATGGAATACCGTCTCCACGCCGTGGTGTAATCTATTTTCCACCACCACCTTACTTGGATGGGTATAATGGTGTAAATAATAACTATATATGATTATTGTAAGGTTATATTGATTCTGAAAAAGTATACATACACTCCAATACAATTCCACGATCATGGGAACGATATCATCGCTCGTGCGTACGTACGGCCTACCGTCTCCACGATGTGATGTGACTCGTTCTACATGATCTTCATTGAATAATGATAATATAAATGAATTTAATGAATAAATAGGATATATATTACACTAATAACATTCTGGAAATTAGGTATCTATAACCTAAAAGAATAATAAGAATTTATTCGACAAAACACGCGTAAGAACAAAAAGAAATAAACACCCGAATAACAAGTAACAATGAAATATTACTTATAAGAAGCTAATAATATGACCATATATGATATGATAATAATGAGTATGATTATGGAATAAGTCAATGACATTATTAAAATCATTATACATGAGTTTCGGACACTTACGAAGCAAATTAGACCTAATGTAAGGGAAAATATCACAATCTCATTTTTATCCGAGATTGTTTATACTTTGGTATTTACTGGGGTGTATTTTATCATCCACATCCATGTTTCCTCAATATATAATATTATTTACATCCACCTACAATTTTTTAAATCCAATTTTACTCTTTTTTGAGTTTTTAGTATAATATATGAAAGGAATCTTTTGTCGTTTTTCGTATGAGGTACTTTTTGACTTTTCCGACAAAAGTACGAGAATAATGTTTTTTTAACTTATAGAGAATGAATGGATTTTTAAAAAATTATTTCCAAGAATCTTCCTTTACAAATTTTCAAGTTATTTTTAATCAACCTCCTTTAGTTTATAATTGTATGACATGTTAATAAAGGAAACATGTTTTTGAAGTAGAAAGGATATTTTCCTCAAGAATGGAGTTCAAGTGTTTATCAAAATTATTTTACATCTAAGATAATAAAGGGTTCTAATTATATCCCTATTATTACATTGATTTGATTATGTTGTGATGGAATTATTTTTGTGAATTCCTTTATCTTATATGAATTGTTTTATGATGTTACGAGGTTTAAGAATCCCATTTTTTATTACATGGGTTATTCTATGATGTATGGTTTATGATTTTGTGGAACACATAACAATGGTATCATTATGAGATAAATGGGACCTATATCTCCCTCCAATTCATTGGGTAAATATTTTATATCTCATGAGATATACATGGCTGGAACGAAAGGTTAAACCGGTTCAGTGAAACCGGACTGAAACGAGGAGTGAACTCGGTTCAGAAATGGACTTTGTCCACTAAGATAGTTTTGGCAAAGAGTCTTGACTAATAAGAAATGATTCTCTATGATTATGTGTGTATGACACAATGTTTCATGTTTTATGTTATGATTATTGGGATTACATTTCACTTCTATGATTTACCACATGGTATGAAATTATGATTTCTTTTGCAGGTTAGGATTTCCAAAATGTTATGTCCATGATGTTATTGATTTTTATTTTGTTTACCCTTACTGAGAATTTCAACTCACCCTTTTGTATGTTTTCATTCCCCCAGGTCATGAATAAGGTTATTAAGTAAGATATTCCAAAAAGGGACTATAGATATTATGAAATAAATGGGAGACAGTGTAGATGCTTTATGAACCAGTTGTTTATGTTTCCCAGTTTCTAAAGACACTATACCTATACGGTCCTTCCATGGTTTTGTTATATGTTGTAATAAGTATTATTCAATTGTTAGGTATTAACAATGTATGTAATGTATGGGTCGTTATTGTTGGTATCAGAGGAAAGGTATAATCAACCTGTGGAAACAAGGATGTGAAAGCCATAGTAAGAACCCTAAGGATAACTCTAAGAATAAAACATAATCTTAGTGTTTTTAGAAATGGACATGAATAACCTAGGATAAGACCTTAAGTGTGAAATTTTATTCTTGATTATGTGGTTTTCCTATTATAATTAGTGTTTCTCACACTATTCTTCTTGGTTTTAGTCAATGTCTGGAACCCGAAGGAACCATGTTAATGCGGAATGCGATGGGAAATGCAATGATTGTCTCCCTGAGCAACCAAATGTTATGGGAGCTGGAATGCAAAATCTTGTAACCATTCTCAAAAAAATTTCTCAAGATATGAATCATGAAGGACTTATAAACGAGCAAAGGAAGGAGAAACATTCTATTGAATCCTTCATGAGGCAGCATCCACCTTCATTCAGTAGGTCTACTGATCCATTAGTTGCTGAACAATGGATTAGTACTACTGAAAAGATATTTTCAGTTCTTCAATATTCTGAACATGATAAAGTCATCCTAGAAATGTATTGTTTGGAAGGATATGCTGATCAATGGTGGAATCTTATTAAGAATACGAGGAAAAGGGATGAAATTGAGTCCATGGAATGGGACGAGTTCAAGAACTTATTTTTCAATAAGTACTTCCCTCGTATTCTTCGAACAAAGATGGAGAAAGAGTTTCTTGAACTGAAGCAAAAGGATGATGAATCTGTTGGTACCTATGAAGAAAATTTTACAAGACTTGCAAGGTATGCTTCTTGTATTATTATATAACCTGTGAGTAAGATCAATCGATTCTTTAGTGGCTTAAAACCAAGTCTTCGAAGGGCCTTACCCATAAGGGACTTCAATAGCTACGAGGAAATCATTCGATGTGCTCTCAAAGTTGAGATGGAGATTGGAGTAACCCATCAGTCATATGGTTATGATAAGAAGAGGAAAATGGAATTAAAAGGAAAATCAAAAGAGCACACTGAAAATAAGATGAGCTTTCCCTTATTCTCAAAGTGTAGAATGAAACATGGAGGGAGTTGTCTTAAAGGGACATGTAAATGTTTCAAATGTGGGAAGGAAGGTCATCGGGCATTTGAATGCCGCAATGATGGGAAGAAGATGTCTAATGATGTAAAAAAGGAAGGGATACATAGAATGAACCTACTACACTTCAATGTTTCAAGTGCAAGGAGATGGGGCATTATACCAATCAATGCCCAAATCTAAGGGTTGATGATAATGATCGACGTCAACCAACTCTTAAGGCTACAGACAAAGGAATGTTACATGAAATTTCTATCAGCGATGTCGAGTATGATAACGATGTGGTGAAAGGTACACTTACCATCCACTCTAAAGTAGTAAATTTTTTATTAGATTCTGGATCCACCCACTCTTTTATTTTGTAAGAATTTTCTAAGAGTATCACCATATTACCTCAACAATTAGATTTTGAGTTAGTTGTGACAACCCCTAATGGCACAACAGTCGCATCAAAAGTTTACAATTCTTCTCCGATTGAAGTTTGTGGGAAAGTGATTCCTTCAAATCTTGTGATCCTTCCTATAGTGGAATTTGATGTGCTTCTTGGCATGGATTGGATTTCTTTATATGGAGATCATATCAATTTCCCAAGAAGGGAAGTCACATTTCATATTCCATATCAATCTATGATCATCTATCAATGCAAGGATGAACATAACCTTCCATTGGAAATTTCATCTATCTTATGGGTCTTGATTCCACTAAATGAAGTTTATTTATTTCAAATTGCTGGAGAGAAACTCGCGATTAATAATATTCCCATTGTATGGGAGTTTGATTATGTCTTTCCAAAGGAATTTCCATGTCTTCTACCAAATCGTGAAGTTGAGTTTTCAATAGAACTCATACCAGGTGCTTTACCTATTTCAAAGACACCTTATATTATGGCCCCAATTGAGTTGAAAAAATTGAAGAAGCAACTCCAAGAGAATCTTGATAAGGGGTTTATACACCCTAGTGCGTCACCTTGGGGAGCACCTATTCTGTTTGTTAAGAAGAAAGATGGATCAATGATACTCTGCATTGATTATCGGGATCTTAACAAGATCACTATCAAGAAAAAATATCCTCTCCCGCGCATTGATGACTTATTTGACCAACTATGAGGAGCTCAATACTTTTACAATATTGATCTTCGTTCAGGGTATCATCAATTAAGGGTCAAAAGGGAGGATATACCAAAGACGACTTTCCGTACAAGGCATTGACACTATGAATTTATAGTGATGTCGTTTGGTCTTACTAATGCCCCCGCTATCTTCATGGATCTGATTAATATAGTCTTTAGAGACTATCCAGATTAGTTTGTGGTAGTCTTTATAGATGATATTCTTGTATATTCAAAGAGAAAGGCAGAACATGAAGATCACTTGAGAATTATATTGAAGACCCTGAGAAAGGAGAAGCTTTATGCCAAATTTACCAAGTGTGAATTTTTGCTTCAAAAAGTTTCATTTTTGGGTCACATAATCTCAAAAGAGGGGATATCTGTGGATCCAGCAAAAACAAAGATTATCGAATGATGATCGAGACCAACAACAGTAACTGAGATCCGAAGTTTTCTTGGTTTGGCTGGATATTATCAACGTTTTGTGAAAGATTTTTCACGATTATCTAATCCACTCACCAGGTTGACTCAGAAAGGAGTTATGTTTGTTTGGAAGGAGGAATGTGAATAGAATTTCAAGGAGTTGAAAAGAAGGTTATCCAGTGCACCTATACTCACACTGCCTTGTAGTGGAGAAAGGTTTGTGATCTACAGTAATGCATCCAAGAAGGGATTGGGGTGTGTTCTTATGAAAAATGATATGGTGATAGCATATGCCTCATGACAGTTGAAAATCCATGAACAAAATTACCCAACTCGTGATTTGGAGTTAGTTGCAGTAATCTTTGCATTATATATTTGGAGGCATTATCTTTATGGAGAAAGGTGTGACATTTATACTGATCATAAAAGTTTAAAGTATATTTTTACACAAAAGAAGCTGAATATGTGCCAAATAATATGGTTGGAGATGATTAAGGATTACGACTGCTCAATTCATTACCACCCTGGGAAAGAAAACATGGTGGCAGATGCATTAAATCGACAAGACCATGCCAATTTATCCATGATGAGGATCACAAAAGATCCAATATTTATGGATTTACAAAGGATGGATCTTGTAATTATAATGTAATGGGAAAAATATTATCTTTCTCAAATGAATGTTCAACCATCTATACATGTTAAGATTAAAGAGGCACAGAAAGAAGATGTAGAGTTACAAAAGAAGGTGAGAAATGTTCATGAATTCAACCTTGATTGTGATTGGATAATAATGTTCAGGAATCAGGTTCGTGTACCTCCCATCCCCGAATTAAAGAAGGAGCTACTGGATAAGGCTCATAGTTCTTCATTCTCTATTCATCCTGGAAGCATGAAGATGTATAGGGACCTGAAAGAGTACTTCTGGTGGGATGGCATGAAAAGAGATGTTGCTGAATATGTCTCTCGATACTTGGTTTTCCAGCAAGTTAAAGCTGAGAGATATAAGTCTAAGGGGATGTTACAACCATTACCCATACCTGAATGGAAATGGGAAAACATCACTATGGATTTTGTCACCGGACTTCCTAAAACATCCAAAGGCAATTATGCTATCAGGGTCATAGTTGATCGTCTTACAAAGTATGCACACATCATTGCTATTAGAGAGGATTTCTCTCTAGATCAGCTTTCCAGGATATATGTCAATGAAGTGGTAAGATTTCATGTAGTAACACTTTCTATTATATCTGATCGGGATCTGAGGTTTACCTCAATGTTCTGGTGAAGTCTTCAGCATACTCTGGATACAGAGTTGAGTTTTAGCACTGCTTATCATCCTCAGACATACAATCAGTTCGAGAGGACAATTCAAACAATTGAAGATATGTTGAGAGCTTTCTCTATAGATTTCAAAGGTGGTTGGGATCAACACCTACCTTTGGTGTAATTTTCTTATAATAATAGCTCTCACTCTAGTATTCAGATGGCTCCTTATGAAGCTCTCTATGGAATGAAATAGAGGACTCCAACTTGCTGGGATGAAGTTGGGGAAAGAAAGCTATTAGGACCTGATCTTGTTGATGAGATGGAAGAAAAGGTCCGATCTATTCAACAACACATAAGAGCAGCTCAGAGTCGACAAAAAAGGTATGCCGACAACCGAAGAAAATACCTAGAGTTTGAAGTGGGTGATAAAGTGTTCTTACGAATATCTCCCAGGAAGGGGGTCATGAGATTTGGAAAGAAGGGAAAGTTGAGCCCTAGATATATCGGTCCTTTTAAAATACTGGATCATTTTGGGAAGGTAGCTTACCGATTGGTGCTTCCACAGAATCTCTCTCAAGTTCACTATGTGTTCCATATATCTCTCCTAAGAAAGTACATACCTGATCCTTAACATGTACTCAGCTCAGAAGTTGTACCGCTGGAGCAAGAACTTTCTTATGAAGTACAACCGATAGAGATTCTGGATCGTAGCGAAAAAGTCCTACGAAACAACACCACTCGATTGGTGAAAGATTTATGGAGGAACCACCAATTAGAAGAAGCTACATGGGAGCATGAGGATATGATGAGGGAGAGGTATCCTCATCTTTTTGTTACAAAGTGACGAATTTTGAGGGAGAAATTCATTTTAAGGGGGGTAGAATGTAACATCTGAGACTTTTAAGAGAAATATTTTGTTTTTATGTTATATAAATCATCAAAGAAATCTTTCACTACACACAACACTAGCTTGGTTTGCTTTACATGCAACTGCAGCCTTCCTCGATTGCTTGCGTCGTACGCAATACCGAGTTTCACTAAACAACAATATGCTATTAAAATATTATTAAAACTAGCCATTAAGAATAGTAAAAACCACTTTTTGAAATTTTTTAAATTTTATTTTTCAAAATGTACTTCATTTTTGGATTCGGAATATCGAAATTATCCTAAGGTGAGATTTTGGTATTTTTCTGGAAACTTTCAATTTTTGATGAATAGTGAAAACAGTGCGTTACTATTTAAAAACCGACTTTTTATTTAAATAATTATTTATTTTATTTAAATTTATTTTAGGTCAAAATTGATACATAATACCTATATAAGTTCAATGAAATTCATTGGAGTAATTTTATAATAATTTTAGATATATAAAAATTTTATTGAACTTTTCACCGTCTTTTACCCACCTCCTAGGAGAATTTGCAAATTTACATAAAACTTAATTTTAACGCTTTTGTGAATGAAATTTAAAAAATCCGAGAGACATAGTTGATTTCAGTAAGTAAAATGTGGTTCAATGAGATGAAAATAATTTTTTGCGAATAGTAACTTTTTACTTTTATTTACCACGGTTAAAAGTAAATAGGGTAATTATGGGTAAAAATGATATTTTTATTACTCTAAAACATTTCCTAATTCTATTGGATAAGTTTAATTCAACCAAATATAACCTTATAAATAAAATATAACCATTTAGGCCCACTTGGATTAGATAAGGACATTAATTATTAATTTATTTAAAGAAGGGTTAAAATAGTTAAAATCAAAGTTTAATAAGTAAATAATTTTTAATATAGGGTTACACATATGATAGATTCGACTAAAAATATTCATTAGAAATCTAAAAATATTTCCTACATAATGGTATTTTATTTGTAATTTTTAGATATTAAATAATCTAATTTATTTATAACACAAATATGATGCAGTAATTATTTAATTAATGAAATATTGACATAATTGATGTTATAAATACCCAAATAAATTTAATTTGAGACTTTTTATGAATTACATTAATTTTCTAGGTTACTATGAAATGTTAGTATTGATTTAATTAACTTTTTTCGAATTAATAATTTTGTTATGATTTTCACAAAAATAAATTACTAAATAGTGTCAAAATTGAAATAAAATAGTTTTAAAAACAAATATTATATTATTAATTGTTATTTTATTCCTAAAAATATAAGGTTTTGGAAAATGACTTAGATAAGGTTATATATATTAATAATAAACAAATTTGGGTTCTTTTGGCTTGTTATAGTAAGTTTATTAACCTTATATGTATGAACACAAAAAAGACGTGCTAAAAGTAAAATTATCTAACATAAAGTTAAATTTAAATTATAATGTTAAAATAGTAAACTTAACATTTCCAAATTATATTTGATGAGATTATTTCTACCCATCCTCACCTTAGCTTCGAAATAAATCAATTTGGATCTATTTAAAACCGAATATGACTTTATAATAAAATAATATTTTTAGTTTTTCTAAAGGTGCCCCTCTCCTCCCTTATAAAAAGGCACCTCCTCCCTCTCTTCCTCACACCACTTTGAGCCTTCAAGGTCGGCCAAACCCTGCCAATTTCACCTCTCCACTTTCCTAGAAACATCTTAGAGGTCCTGGTATTCTTCAAAGACCAATTTTAGTGCCCTAAAAGGAGGTCTCAAAGAGGCGCTTCAAAGAAGAGGTAATGTCCATTACAGATTCTTTCATCTTTATTTCTTCTTATCCTCCTTATTTTTTAGTTGTTTCATTATTAAGTAATAACATCAGTATCACTCATATACTGATATGTTATTTTAAGAATGAAACAACCCTATTTCACCATTTATCTGTCCTACGGAAAACGAAATCACCGTGCGTGCGTACGTACGGAATACCGTCTCCACGCTGTGGTGTAATCTATTTTCCTCCACCACCTTACGTGGCTGGGTATAATGGTGTAAATAATAACTATATATGATTATTGTAAAGTGATATTTATTCTGAAATAGTATACATACATTCCAATACAATTCCACGATCATGGGAATGATATCATCGCTCGTGCGTACGTACGGCCTACTGTCTCCACGATGTGATGCGACTCGTTCTACATGATCATCATTGCATAATGATTATATAAATTAATTTAATGAATAAATATGATATATATTACACTAATACTATTCTGGAAATGAGGTATCTATAACCTAAAAGATGAATAAGAATTTTTTCGACAAAACACACATAAGAACAAAAAGCAATAAACACCCGAATAACAAGTAACAATGAAATATTACTAATAAGAAGCTAATAATATGACCATATATGATATCATAACAATGAGTATGATTCTAGAATAAGTCAATGAAATTATTTAAATCATTATACAGGAGTTTCAGACACTTACGAAGAAAATCGGACCTAAGGTAAGGGAAAATATCACAATCTCATTTTTATCCGAGATTGTTTATACTTTGGTATTTACTAGGTTGTATTTTATCATCCACATCCATGTTTCCTCAATATGTAATATTAATTCCATCCACCTACAATTTTTTAAATCCAATTTTACCCTTTGGTGAGTTTTTAGTAAAAGATATGAAAGGAATATTTTGTTGTTTTTCCTACGAGGTACTTTTTCACTTTTCCGAAAAAAGTACGAGAAGACTTTTTTTTAACTTATACGGAATGAATGGATTTTTAAAACATTATTTCCAAGAAAATTACTTTACATGTTTTCAAGTTATTTTTAATCAACCTCTTTTATTTTAGAATTGTATGACATGTTAAGAAAGCAAATGTGTTTTTGAAGTAGAAAGGATATTTTCCTCAAGAATGGAGTTCAAGTGTTTATCAAAATTATTTTCCATCTAAGATAATAAAGGGTTATGATTCTATCCATATTATTATATTGATTTGATTATGTTGTGATGGAATTATTTTTATTAATTCCATTATCTTATAAGAATTGTTTTATGATGTCACGATGTTTAATAATCCCATTTTTTATTACATGGGTTATTCTATGATGTATGGTTTATGATTTTGTGGAACACGTAAGAATGGTATAATTATGAGATGGGTGGGACCTATATCTACCTCCAATGCATTGGGTAAAGATTTTATATCTCATGATATAGACATGGCTGGAACAGCAGGTTAAACCGGTTTAGTGAAACAGGACTGAAACGAGTAGTGAACACGGTTCGGAAATGGACTTTGTCCACTAAGATAGTCTTGGAAATGAGTCTTGACTAATAAGAAATGATTCTCTATGATTATGTGTGTATTCCACAAAGTTTCATGTTTTATGTTATGATTATTGGGATTACATTTCACTTCTATGATTTATCCCATGGTATGAAATTATGATTTCTTTTGCAGGGTAGGATTTCAAAAATGTTATGTTCATGATGTGATTGATTTTTCTTTTGTTTACCCTTAATGAGAATTTGAGTTCAACCTTTTGAATGTTTTCTTTCTCCCAGGCCAGGAAGAAGATTATTAAGTAAGATATGCCAAAAAGGGACTATAGATATGATGAAATAAATGGGAGACAGTGTAGATGATTTATGAACCAGTTGTTTATGTTTCCCAGTTTCTAAAGACACTATACCTATATGGTCCTTCCATCGTTTTCTTATATGTTTTAATAAGTATGCTTCAATTTTGAAGTATTAACAATGTATGTAAAGTATGGTTCGTTATACATAAAACAACAGCGGAAGAAATAAACCATTCACATTTAAAATGAACAACTGCAGTAAAAGATAACCAACCGTTATATAGATAAGGATGCAACATGTCTCTAGTTCTAAGAAAATAGTCAGAACATGTTACAAAACAGTACAGTACAATACAATAGAGAGTACCGAGTACAGAAAAGCAAAACAAAACAGTGCAACAGGAACTCAGCATCATCGCAAGCCTAAGCTCAGTCCCATGCTCTCCTACTCCTCTGCAACAACCATGTACCTGTATAGGGACCATTTCCCTTATCCACACCTGCAGCAACATAGTCTATTTGGGCCGAAGACATGACCAAAACATGGTGTGAGAAATAAATCCTAGTAGGCACCCACCAAAGGCCCATGCCCAACTATTTGAAAATATGCAACTACAGTTTGTGAAAGTAAATGCAGTAAACCAGTAAGTACTCAAAAGTAACTATCACTACTAGTTTTTTTTTTTCATTTTCATTTTAACCATTTAATTTAATAACATTGTGTGCTAATCAGTACCAAGCCCTTAGGCCAATTAGAATCTTTCCCTTAGGCGAATATAGTAAAACCATGCCCTCAGGCTTTCACTAAGGCTATATAACAACCACGCCCTCAGGATTCCCTCAGGATATATAATAACCATGCCCTCAGGCTTGCCCTTAGGCTATATAATAACCACGCCATTAGGCTTTCCCTTAGGTTATATAATAACCACACCATCAGGATTAAGTAACCGGGCCGAGCCCAAAGCACAAACATGAAAATTATATATAATTCCTCTCAAGGAAAAAGTAATGCAAAAAATATACATGGAATACCCTCCGGTATCCTGGCCAAATGGCTAAACAGAGGAATGCACCCCTGGGCTGGTCCTAGATAAAAGCAGTGATCCCAAACAACCGTTTTTTATCACATTTAATTACCTATACAATTCTAGATATTTTAAACATCCAAGGCCTTAGCGACACGACACCCCAAAATGGGTTTGTATCACAATGGTACACACAAACGCACAACAGTTGGAATTTAAACACCAAGCCACCTACCTCGATCACCCCTAATAAATATACGTGAATGAAGCTCCTCGACAATCCCAAGAACAATGTAGATCTGAGGTGATCATATCCTCATTTAAACTCAAATAACATCCTTTATAGGAATAATTGGCAAGATCTACACAATGAGAAGGAATAACTCACCCGTGTGGTTCTAAGGAGATCGACGGTGCAGAAAACGGGTTCCCAGTGTGCGGTCGGGAGGTCCTTGAAGCTCCGAACAAGCTCTCCTCCAGTTCTAGGCCTTCTATGTGGAAAGAGGAGGCTAATGTCCATTTTAAGAGAAAACAATAGACTACAGGGCGTGTACTATTGAGTACACGGCGTTTACTTTCCATTTTTTAACTATTCCTCTGACGGCTTCTCGCCTGTTGGGAACTGTTCATCAGTCGACATGAGTACATGGAATGTAATCCATGAGTACATGGAGTGTACTGACGCTCACCTGGCGGCTGCCTTCACCACCCTACTATTCGCTTTCCGACTGACTAAACGGCATGTAAATACCCACTACACGACATGTAGCAAGTTTTTACACCTTTCATCGCTAACACGGCTACACGCCTTGTGTACTCATCCCACACGGCCAAAGTATAAAGCATTTGGACAAGTACATAGCATGTACTGACAATGTTTTGGGAATTTCCCCATTTTCTTTATTTTATCAAAAACTCTTAAGGAAAAAAGAAAATAAGAAAACCATACCTCAAGAATAAGAACAAGGTTCTTGATAACACCCCCCCCCCCTTAAAGCAATTCGTCCCCGAATTTCCCTTCCAAGGGTGGTAAAGATAAAGCTTAGAAAAACTCTAGCCACTGAGCACGTACATCGATCTCCTGCTCCCAGGTTTCATCCTACACTCGGGCATGCTTCCATAATACCCGTACAGGAGGAACTGACCAGCCTCGGAGAACCTTCGTGCTCCAATCAACGATACGAATCAGATGATCCTCAAAGGATTCATCGACATGAAGCCCAACCTCCTCGGGATGAAATATGTGAGATGGGTCTGAATGATAATGGTGCAACTGAGATACATGGAAGACGTCGTGCATAGCCCGGTACCACTGTGGTAATAGCAACCGATAGGCAACTGGCCCAACTATCTCCAGAATCTTGAATGGCCCCACATAACTCAGTAAAAGTTTACCCTGTCTCCTGATCCGTCTGAGTCCCAATCTCATTGAAACATGTAAAAACACCTGATCCTTGACCATGAACTCCAAGGGTCATCTGCGGTGATCAGCATAAGATTTCTGATGAGACTGTGTGGTAGCCATCCGCCTTTGTATCCAATAGAACTTCTTAGAAGTCTTCTGTATGAGATGTCATCCCAGTAAATTTTCCTCACTTGTCTCTACCCAGCACAGGGGTGACTGGCATGGGATACCACATAAAGCCTCGTAAGATTCCATATCAATAATTTCCTGAAAACTATTATTATAGGAAAACGTGACTGGGGGTATATGCTTCTCCCAAGAGCCCCCAAGGTCCAGGACGCATGCACACCGCATTTCCTCCAGCACCTGTATCGTACGCTCTGACTGACCATATGTCTGAGGGTGGTAAGTTGTGCTCAGAAGCACCTGTGTACCCAGTTCCCTTTGAAACTCTACTAGAAACGAGATGTAAAATGGGCATACCTATCTAAAACGATAGAATGAGGGACCCCATGAAGACGTACGATATCTCGGATATACAACTTCTTTAGTTCATCAACACTGAAGGTCTCCATGATTGGAAAAAAGTGAGATACCTTCGTGAGTCTGTCCACAAAAACCTGCATGGAATAATTTCCTCGAGGTGACCTCATAAATAGAGTCATGAAATCCATCGCGACGTCATCCCATTTCTACTCCAAAATTGGTAACTGATGTAACAGTCCAGCTGTTCTCTGATGCTCTGTCTTCACCTACTGACAGGTGGAACATATCATAACAAAACCAGCTACATCTCTCTTCATACATGGCCACCAATACTAACGTCTGAAGTCACGGTAAATTTTGGTAACTCCAGGATGAACTGCACAAGATTAATCATGAAACTCCTACATCATCTCCTCTTGTATCTCCCCTGGAACCCGCACTCATCCATGGAAACGCAGTACCACATCATCACTTATCATCCATCCAGGAGGAGGGTCCTCACTGGCCACTAACTCCCATAGGATTAGGCCTTCCAAATTAGATAGTTGTCTCATACTCACTCTATCCAGAAGGGTAGAAGTCACAGCTAAAGATGAATGATAGGGTTTCCCCTGACTGTCGTGCACCTCCAAATTAATCTTAGAGAAAAAAATCCATAAGATGCCACTCACCACTGGCCTCTTGAACCGCTTGTGTCTGAGTTTTCCTTCTTAGTGCATCAGCAACTAAAGTACCCTTACCAGGTGCATAGGAAATCTCAACATCAAATGACTAAAGGTATTCGACCCACCTTCACTGCCTCAGATTCAAGTCATGCTGATTAAAGATATACTTGAGACTTTTGTGATCGGTGAAAACCACAAAATACTCTCCCAAGAGATAATGTCTCCAGTAGAATAACGCATGAACAACTACAGCCAACTCGAGGTCATGCATCAGGTAATTCCTCTCATGTGGCCTCAACTTCCGGGACCCATATGAAACTACTCGATCACCCTGCATCAACACAGCTCCCAGCCCAATACCTAATGCATCACAGTAAACTGTATAACTCTTTCCCTGCTCTAGAAGTATCAGGATTGGTGCTGATGTAAACTTTCCCTTCAACTCCTGAAAGTTTGTCTCACAAGCTTCTGTCCAACCGAACTTCACACCCATCTTAGTCAAACCCATCAACGACACTGCTAAGCAGAATAATTCATATATAAAACTCTTGTAGTAACCATCCATCCCCAAGAAACTCTGTATCTCAAACACATTCTTAGGCTACACCCAAGAAACTACTGCCTTCACCATCTCTGGGTCTACTTGAACTCCTGCCCTTGAGATGATATGACCTAGGAAGTGAATTTGGTCCATCTAAAAGTTGCACTTTGAGAGCTTAGCATATATCTGATACTCTCTCAGTGTACTCAGTCCGATATCAAGATGAGTGGCATGGTCATGTCGAGTGTGAGTGTACACCAAGATGTCATCCACGAATACTACCACAAAAGAATCCAGATAAGGATGGAACACATGATTCATCAGAGCCATGAAAATTGCTGGCGCGTTTGTGAGTCCAAACGGCATAACCAAGTTCTTGTATAGACCATATCTTCTCTGAAAAGCGGTAAGCGGTATATCCAATGGTCTAACGTGCAACTGATGATATCTTAATCTCAAGTCAATCTTCGAGAACACTCGTGCACCTCAAAGTTGATCAAAAAGATCATTAATCCTCGGCAAGGGATATCGGTTATTAACTGTCAACTGGTTCAGCTTCCAATAATTCACACAGAGTCTGAGGGTACTGTCAGCCTTCTTCGCAAAAAGGACAGGTGAACCCCAAGGAGAAGTACTAGGTCGGATAAAACCCTTTGACTGTAACTCCTCTAACTGTCTCTTAAGATCTTGTAACTCAGGTGTAGTCATCCTATAAAGAGGAATGGACACCGGTGCCGCTCCTGGAACAAGATGAATAGTTTAATCCACCTCTCGCTTCATAGGTAGACCTAAAAAGTCATCCGGGAAGACATCCCTAAAATGGTCAACCACTAGAGGGAAATCCTTCTGAAAAATTCCTTGGTCATCCAAATATAAACTCAAAATCTGGCATGTGACTCCACCTCACCCACAATGCTTTATTCTAGCTCAACTCACCTGAACATCCCACTCGCCTTTGTATAAAAACACTCCACCCTCTGGTGACGTGAAACAAACCATACGATGATAGCAGTCAACAAAGGCTTGAAAGGGAACCAATTAGTCCATCCTGAGAATGAAATCATACCTCGTTATCTCTAAGAAATAGAGGTCCCATAGATAGTGACACCCACCAACCTCAAGGGGTCACTCCCTACACTGACGCACACCAGCTGTTCTAGTTCCCAACAGAGTGTTTAGAATCATTACATCGGAAGAACAAGAAGAAACCCAGATCCCAAGGCTCTCCACAATGGGCACATATATAAAACTATTTGTAGAACCCACATCAAAATGTAATGAATATAAGACATAAGTTACTAGAATAGTGCCTCTGACAGTATAAGTTCTGGGATCCTACTTCCGTTGGGTCTGTTGCACTACATATGTCTGCCCAGTGCCACAGCCCTGCAACACAGCCTGACATCCCTAAGCTGTCCCGCTCTGTTGCCTCTAAGATCCTCGTGTCTGGCTACCACGGCCACGACCACCATCTCTGCATGCACGTCCTAACGTATTCCAGTTTCCCGACAGGTAAGAAGCGGTTGGTCTTGCTCCCGCTCACGGAGTCTGTATAGAACCCCTCTCACTAGCCACTGGTAGA
Source organism: Viscum album (assembly GCA_963277665.1). Lineage (NCBI taxonomy): Eukaryota > Viridiplantae > Streptophyta > Magnoliopsida > Santalales > Viscaceae > Viscum > Viscum album. Next base: position 716,661,785 of record OY728160.1, read on the forward strand.
AACACCCTGCAAAAGCATTGCAGATGAACCATCTTGCTGCAAGATCATCACTCCACCTGGTATCATGTACACTGGGGGTCTTTTTTTACCCTATTTACCACACTGGTAGCACATGATCAAGTCACCCAAAGCATTCCTTTTGCTGGTAATGACACCATGATAGAACTCCATCTGTCTCTTCCTCTTCCTGGTAGAAATAGTACTAGAAAATGGTGTCAAACCGTCCTGTCCCACACCACTAGCTTCCTGCGGATTCCTTTTAATAATCAGTGCCTGGGTCATAATAGCATGTACAGTAGGAAATCTGAAAACACTCACTAGTGCTCAGATGTCATATTGAAGACCATCCTCAAAGCGTCTAGCCCTCAATGTCTCATCACCCACTAGAACGGGTGAAAAAACACAGAAGCTATATAAAATGAGCAGAATTATCCATCACCGACAGATCACCCTGCTGAAGATTCATGAACTCTCAAGCTCTATCTTCCCTCAGCATCTCTGGGAAGAAGAACTCATCAAAAGCTGTCTGAAAATCTTCCCATACCATGTCGCGGTGATGCTCAGACTGGGTGGTAACATCCCACCACCTCTTGGTGGAATCATGCAACATATAGGTCACGAGCATTACCCTCCGACCAGGAGGCTTCTCAAGATGCTCTAAAATAGTCTGTATTGAATCCAACCATGAATCTACAGCCTGTGGTCTGTCATCCCCTAAGAACATAGGCGGATGCTTCTGCTAGAATATACGAGTCAGTTTGGCCGTAGATGTGGTAGCCTGCAGTGCTCCCTGGAAGGTCTTCATATACCGCATGAAGCCTTCCCGGAACTACGCCTGCGTCCGGTATAACGGTTGGCACCACATATGGAACTGCTGGAGGATCAACTGGTAGCCCATGGCCTACCGTCTCCGGAGTATAATTGTTTCTGATCTCTTGGAAAACAACCGGTGGTCATCTCGTCGGCATGACTCTACAAGGTCAAATCCGCACCTTAGATCAAGATTATAAAATACTGAAAACAAGGAGATGGAGAAATAATGTTTCCAAGATTTACAAAACATGACTACATAGCTTGTATAAAGACTACACTGTGTGTTATTGAAATAGACTTCCCAGACCAAGTCCTTCAACATGGCTAAGCCACACGGCTCTCTTTTGTACAAAACTACCCGGCATGTATAACATCTACACGGCGTTTTTGGTGTAATTTCCAACTGCCTGTGTTGTTCATGGCACGGCCTGTATACCCAGGCCACACTACACGGTGTGTTACACCCACACATGGCGTGTACACCACCCCATTTTCCTAGCCACACGGCTAAGTCCACACGGTCTTCCCCTGGTCATGACTACACGGCATGTCCCAATGGTACACGGCGTGTTCAAGAAGAGGTCACACCGACCCGTGTTGTTAGTGACACGGTCGGGTACTTGGGTCTAACTACACGGTGTGTTCCAAGGTGTACATGGCATGTATGTCTCAAGGTATCCTCCATCTGTGTTGTTAGTTACATAGGAAGACTCTAGGTAAACACTACACGACGTGTTCGTTTGGTACATGGTGTGTGTTTCCCATGAATTTCCCTACCCCATGTCCCTGCCCACATGGTCTATGACACAGGAAGATACTATACAGCATGTACTGAAGGTACACGACGTGTACTCAAAAAGTTTTAATTTTTCCCAAACAGAAGAACACACAGTGTGTGTTCGAGGAACTATACGGCGTGTATCCTGTGTTTTCCAGACAGTAAGCCTCTAAAACTACTCCGGAACCTAGAAAACACTGAAACAACACCTAAGTTCCAAATTCTGATCCATGAGGGCCCATACTCCCTGCAAATCAAATCTTGGCATCTTATACATGTTATAACACGTTAATGATCCACCAAATTCTGGTTATTGAGGGCCTATACTCCCCAAAATCCTAAGATTGGTGTCCATTCTATCAGAAATCGCACACAACAATATGCTATCAAATTACAGGTATTTATCAAAGAAGACAGTACAACATCATAATTTTCTAGCACAACAATTATCATGACAACATGCAATTTCTAATGCAGCTACATGGAATTGGAGAATGCATGACTTGTAATTTCTAGAATGTGCCTAAATTATGCATGAGATGACATAACCTCATCTCATAGGGTTTCAACTAAATAGAACGCATGTATAACATATAAACAGCACACCACAAGTGTGTCACCCAATGGTGAAAAGCAGATCAACCGTAAATTGAATAATCAATAAAATTGCAACTCAAGGTAAATTGGATTTTCCCTGTACATGGGTTAGCTACTCTCAGGCACAACTTATTACCAACTACTGTTTCTATCCATTCCCTGACTAAATCTACAAACAATAATTTAATGAAAATAACCTCCTCAGATACAACTTTCTAACGTCCCAGTTCCGAAAGCTACTCAATGGGTTCCCGGGACCGGGTTGGTCACATGACATCAAGCGCATTTCCCCAAACGCTAGAGGCTACCGACTAGCAGCGAGGGCCCAATTCTGATAGTGGGGAAACTATGCCATCATTTTCCAAAGTGTAGTGCAGTAGAATAAAATATACAAACATACAAAAATAGTAGAAGAAATAAACCATACACATTTAAAATAGACAACTATAGTAAAAGATAACCAACAGTTATATAGATAAGAATGCAACATGTCTCTAGTTATAAGAAAACAGCCAGAACATGTTGCACAGCAGTACAATACAATACAACGAAGAGTACAAAGTATAGAAAATCAAAACAAAGTAGTGCAACAAGAACTCAGCAGCATCCCAAGCCTATGCTTGGTCCCATGCTCTCCTACTCCACTGAAACAATCATGTACTTGTATAGGGACCCATGACCTTATCCACACCTACAACAACTTAGTCTATTTGGGATGAAGACATGTCCCAAACAGGGTGTGAGAAATAAATCCCAATAGGAACCCACCAAAGGTCCATTTCCAACTGTGTGAAAATATGCAACTACAATGTGCAAAAGTAAATGTAGTAAACCAGTAAGTACTCAAAAGTTACTATCACTACCAGTTTCTTTGCCATTTTCGTTTTAACCATTTAATTTAATTACATTATGTGCTCATCAATACCCAAGACCTTATGCCATTCAGAATCTTTCCCTCAGGCTAATATAGTAAAACCACGCCCTCAGGCTTTCCCTCAGGCTATATAAAACCACTCCATTAGGCTTTCCCTTAGGATATATAATAACCACCCCCTCAGGCTTGCCCTCAGGCTATATAATAACCACGCCCTCAGGCTTTCCCTCAGGTTATATAATAACCACACCCTCAAGATAAAGTAACCAGGATGAGTCCAAAGCACAACCATGAAAATTATATACAATTCCTCTCAAGGAAAAAGTAATGCACAAAATAAATATGGCATACCCTCGGGTATCTAGGCCAAGTGGATAAACTGAGTAACGCACCCCTGGGGTGGTCCTGGATCTAAGTAGCAATCCCAAACAACAGTTTATTATCACATTTAATTACCTATACAGTTCTATGTATTTTAAACATCCAAGGCCTCAGCCACATGACACCCCAACATGGGTTCGTTGCACAATGGTACACACAAATGCATAATAGTTGGAATTTAAACACTAAGACACCTACATTGATCTCCCCTGATCAATATACATGAATGACGCTCCTCAAAATGCCTGAGAATGATGTAGATCTAAGGTGATCATAACCTCATTAAAACTCAAATAAAATCCTTTAGAGGAAGAATTGGAAAGATCTACACATGGAGCAGGAAGAACTCACCCGTGCGGTTCCAAGGATATTGACGGTGCAGAAAACGGGTTCCCAGTGTGAGGTCGGGAGGTCCTCGAAGCTCCGGCCAAGATCTCCTTGAGTTATAAGACTTCTCTGTGAATAGAAGAGGCTACATTCCATTTTAAGTGAAAAAATAGACTACACGGCGTGTACTATTGAGTACACGGCATGTACTTTCAATTTTTTAACTATTCCTATGGTGTATTCTCACCAGCATGGCACTATTCCTTAGTTGACATGAGTACACGGAATATAATCCAGGAGTACATGGCATGTATTGACGCTCAGCTAGTGGCTGCCTTCACCTCTTTACTATTCACCTGTCGACTGACTACACGATGTGTAAATACCCACTACACAGCGTGAAGTCATTTTTTACACCATTCATCACCAGCACGGCTAAATGCCTTGTTTACTCATCCCATACGGCCAAAGTACATGGCGTGTGGACAAGTAAACTACATGTACCCACAATGTTTTGGGATTTTTCCCCATTTTCCTTATTTTCCCAAAAATGCTCAAGGAAAAGATAAAAGAAGAAACTCATACCTCAAGAATAAGAACTGGGTTCTTACACTCACAATGTGTTTTAACATAATAAATTTAATTAATATATATTTATTAATATTTTTAATTAGATCTATATATTATATATTCAATAATATATTTCATCCTTCAGTTTAAGATTTTTATATGTAATTTAATCTATGAAAATTTTGTGTTATTCTTAAAGATTCATTATTCTAAAACTGGATTTCATTTCCAATTACACACTTATTTAAAATTATATTCTTCCACTTATGGAAATTGAATATGGTAAAATAGATTCAAAATTTGTAATCATAAAAATTAATAAATTCTAATAGGTTCAAATTTTTCATGACCCGTCCCCCAAGGCCCATGTCGTGACTACCCCAAGCCCACATTCTATAGGCCAAGGCCTGCCAATTAACACCAAATAGGCATACCCCAAAAAAGGGAATGAATCTTCCATTAAACTTGTACACATGAACAAATCTAAAACTATGGGTTTTAAAAACAAAGTAAACCACCACTATCACAGTGAAAACTACCGAGAGTACAATACAAACTGAAAGTAAAAATGGTCCAAAATACCATCCAACATTAAATTTTTTTCCAAACACTTTTAAGGGAGAAGTGAGAACCCTCACATATTACATGTTTAATCTCCAAATGAAACGATAGATTTTTTGAAAAATAGTTTGAGTTGTTTGGAACTACTCTCCCTAAATAATTTCCAAGGGATAGAATTTACCTAGAAGTAAGGTTAGTCCTCCAGGGTGCCTTCATATAGATGAGACATGTTGTCCCATGATTGTTTGTATTCCCCCTTATTGATCTTACCCATGTTGTGTCCTCTAAGAAAAATACGGTCCTGCTTAACAAGCCACTCACTTTTCCCCTTGGTAGTAGTCACTTGAAGTGGTCTCATATTCTTCAAGGCCTTAATATCCAAATCATCCTCAACCATTTCATCCGAATTCATTAGAAGGTCCATGTGTTCCAACAGTGATGAAACCTGTTGTTGAGGGTCTTCATTGGAGCCTGCATCATGATGCTTCCTAGGATCAAGCATCCCTTATCACCTGTGAGAATGATATAAGCTATAGCCTTGTCTCCTGGATCCTCTAGGTTCCTGGAGATGTTGGCCCCCTCATGCTTGTCAAAACCTTTGTGTTTGTTCCAAGGTGTGGGGCCCCCAATAGTATGGGCCTTCGAAGGAAACTTACCATTTCATGTGGATCTCCTAACTGGAGGACTAGGTAGATTAGAGTAATCCTTCCTACGTTGCGCCCTTCGTTTGTTCATCATGAATCCGTCTGGATCCATAATTTTTTATTTCCCCTTTAGCATGGATGATCTAATGTAGTCCACCACTATGACATGTTCCTTGGAGTCAGCGGAGTCTAAGTCTTTAGAAATTTCCTCTTGAGATTCTTCCATAATCACCAAGGGGACCTCTCCTTTATCCATCCCTTCTAGTTCCTCATTAACATCGAAATCCTATTCCCACAAAACTGAAAACCAGTTTTGACAATGCAAAATCAAATCCCTAGATTTAAGCTTCTCTGCATAAAATTTTTTATCCCTCGATACCTTCTTTAGTGATTCTAAAGCTTCTGTCTGGTCTAAACCTCAACCCATGAATTGGAATGCGGCTGGGTTAACCTCTAGAGCCCGACACTGGGAAGCCTCTTCATCATTTCTAGCCCTTGCAGAAGAAGTGTATGAAGTACTAGAAACACATATATCAAGCTTCGACCACTGATATATGTCGGAGACACTTGGATTGGCCGAAGAAACCAAAAAATTCTCCCCAAAAATAGAAGGGGCAGTAAGCACCTCCCTGAGCAGTTGGCCACCCACACCATCCTGATGTAGCCCGTACTCCATCCAAGGTGATTCAACTCTGGAATTTTAGACCTCCATCTCTTTATCACATATAGGCGTAGAGACAACCTCATCCGCACATGTCACACCCAAATCGCATTTCAGTTGATGAAAAATGTTAGAGACTTTTGGGATAACCTGAGAAGCTATAAATGGCTTCGGAACCGAGACATATTCACATGGGGGCCCGGGAACGGTAGAGGCAATGTGAGTCCCATCCTTTTACTGAGGGGAAACACTTGAAACAGCATGGCCCGAGATACCCGTAGATTGATTCGCATAGGGGATTATGTTTTTTTCAACAATAATTGAAGGAATTCTATGAGACGAATGAAAATTCTGTTGGATATGTCCCAAGCAGGATCATGATAAACAGAAATAAAACCTGTTCTCAAATGCTACTGGTTGAAGACAGAGGAGTTCTTCAACAAACTTGATCCAAACTTCTTCAACGGGAGGCTTTGAATCATCTACTTCAACAAAAATCTGCGGCACAATGGGATGGCACAAGGACCTCAAACGTTCATAAAATGCCAGAAATCTCCCGAAAAGGTTACCTAACATCTGAAGAATTACTGGATTTTGAAAAGGGAGAGGATACCCTGGGAAGCTCACCTAGATTACCGCGATGGTGGAATCCCACTTCCAATAAAAGTCGTAGCACCATCTGGGGAAGAAGAAGCAAAGACCTTCACAGGAACGAAGGCCCTTGGACCACGCCGCCACGAAATCATCAGAATTTGTGAATCATAGAAGAAAGTGGCACAGATCCAAAATCCCGACGACGACATGATCATTCAAGTTCCAAGATCCGTTGACAAAATGATCGATGTTGTCTAGTGAAGGCATTCACCAACCGAAATGGGATATTAGAGACAAACCATTGAGGGACGTCACCTCTGAGAACTCATGTAGGGAGAGAGGAAGTGAAGGGACCCCATGGTGGAGAGCCGATACTTTAGGGTGAAGGGGAATGCGAGGGAAGTTGGGGAGGAGGGATAAATCAGAGAATGGGGAGAAGGCCGTCGGGACCCTCTTGCGATGCCGAAGGGAGCCGGCCAGATCTGCAATCCCCAATAACAAATGGTCCAGAATACAATCCTAAAAACAAAAAGGAATGTATAACTACCATGGTCTGTTCGTTCGAGACCCCACCTAAAGGGTAGCTTCCTATAGTAGTAGAATTATTCCCTTCTATCCAATATCAATGAGAACCACTTGGTCCTGGACCCCTAAGGTCTCAGTTGAAGTGTTCGTCCGTCTCATCTCACTGAGCACCACCTAGTCCCGAACCACCAAGGTCTCCATCAAAGAGTTGATCACCAACATGGGACACGACACATGTGGGTGAAGCCCATGTAGGGGTGAATAACACAATACTTATTATGGACCTCAGAACATAAGGGAAAGACCAAAAAATAAGACCACACAACAAGATCACAATGAAAAGACAACTCCCAATAGGTACAACTCAATGTATACAATGTATGATTATCAGTCGTAGAGATGAACTCCGTGGAAAGCTGAAGTACTCATCCCAGATAAGTATGGTGGATATGTTGGGTCACACAGAGTTTCTCCACACTATGGTCCTGGTGGGTCACAGAGAGGCTCTTCCCACTAAGTCCATCATAGCTGGTCTACACAGGGCTACTTATAGCTGATACACACAGGATCTCTTGTAGGTGATCCACATAGGGTCACTTGTAGGTGATCCACATAGGGTCTCTTGTAGCTAATCCACAGAGGGTCACTTGTAGTTGATCCATATAGGGTCAATGGTAGCTGATCCACATAGGGTCGCTTATAGCTGATCCACATAGGGTTTTGTGTAGATAGTACACACAGGTCCGCTTTTCATCTAGGCATGTAGGGTCATTTATTCCCATTCATCAACACTCTTAAGGTCTCATCCAGCCATGAGATTCCTACATGTAATGTTCTTGATCCCCAGAAAATATACTCCTCATGCCATGAGTCACATATCAACTGCCACGAAATCGCACATAGAGAATGATAAAAGGCCCATCATGTCGCAAGGGTCCCAACTCCATAGACAGCGTTTCAATCGAATGCCCAATATTAAAGATACTAGAGTTTTAATAAATAGGATATGGTTGAGTCTTAGCCTAGGTAACCTAGTCGGACTGACCCGACCAACCCAGACTGGGGGTCTTGCATGACTTGACCTGGTTCAGCTGACCCAACCCGACCTGGGTGGCTCTGAGCTAACTATGTCCGGTCTGGATGATGGGCTAGGCCCATTGGGCCATGATGGACCTGGGCTGGTTTGGTCATGGGTACAGCCTGTCGGGTCACCCAACGACCCAGTTTCATCTGGCCTAGCCCCCAACTGGCAGGCTATTTCTTTCCTAGCTCGGGCCACCCAATGGCTCGTTTTGTCCTGTCAGCTCGATATACATCGGTAGGCTGACTCTTCTCCCTTAGAGGTTGCCCAGAATCCTAGCTTGTGCCACCAACTGAGCTCATATGGTGGGCTGGTCCCCCAACTGCTCGAACGCCAGCTAGGAATTCAATTGATGTCGCACATGGCTAGAAGAAGCCGACCACCCCCTTTTTGCATGTCGTGGACCAAATATGTGGGTATCTCTTGCAAAGAAGAGCCTGAGAGGCACTACCCTTTAGAACTAGTCCACTCACATGGAATGGTACTTCCACATCACCCATGACTCTACCACAGGTCCATCTAATTGTCGCGATCTGCGAACCGCAGCCAAGCACTGCATAGCACCACCAACGCAGATGGGTGACCACAATCAGCTACCGCCGATCATCGGCCTCCTTGCTGACAGCTCTAGCTGCTGTTGCGGTGCACTGCCAGCGCGTCGCCTCCCACTTTCTGCCATGTTCGGGGTGTCGTGGTTGGTGGTTGCAGCCTCCTACCACCACTACAGCCTCACGTCATAGCCTATTGTTGGCACCGTGGCCTCTTGCTGGCACCTCAACCATCTTGGATATGGATCTTCTGCCTGGAGATTCTATAGTCAATGCGTCGTTTTCTATTACACCACAAATTATAGAGATAGATATATAGAGGGGATCACAAATAAACAAATAGGAACAACTGACCTTTGTTCATGTTGGTCCGGAGTTGTTCATGTTATCCAAATCACGATGTATAAATTTTAAATCAGTAATATTTAATCGTGATATCAACCAAAAATTATATTTCTTTACCCCACAAGGAAAATACATTTTCGGATCAACATGTTAGAGATTTGATCCGCATTTTTAATTTAGAGGGGAAGAGTAGGGAAAATAATTCATTAATATTTAAACCCCCACCTGGGAAAGGACATTTCTCAAGGATTATTGTTCGTCATTTTCCAGGTATCTCTGATCCCAAATCCACTCTACAAGGGTGTCGTTTCTATCATCTGATTCACCGGTGTTCATCGTTGTACAAGGTTTCCTTTATCATTCATCGTCATCACCCACCAAATCCATAGAGAAATTCCTGGATTGTACCAACAATCATACATTTTTTGTTAGGATTTTAACTCATGAAAATTGAATCAACATTTTGGTTATAATGTGTTGGAGTATCATTACACTGAATCATTAATGAGGTTTAGTAATGACATTTATTGTCACCTTGTCACAGCCCCGCCACAAAAAATTTAAAATAAAATAAACTTTTTATGTTTATTTTATTTTTCCTTAAAATGTCAGATTAATAACATTTTCGCTTGACTAGTGCTGGTCAAGGTTAAGTCCTTCATAAGAAGAACATCTCATTACAAACTCCATGTTGGTCTCAATTTTTTAATCTGAGTTACAGTTTTTGAGTTATAAAGATTCGAAAATAAAATAACTTGTATTCAAATTATTTTATGTAATGTCATATCCAAAAAACCAAATTTCACAGCAGGCTAGTGATGACCGATGTTAGGCTCCAACTAAATGACACATACCCTTACAAACTCAATGATACTCTCATATTTCCAATCCTAATTATTATTTATGAGTTATACATATTTGAAAATAAAATAACATTATTTAGTTATTTTATTTACGGTGAAAAACTACTTTCCACTATTGACCCATGCTAGCCAATGATAGGATCTAACTATGAAAATAATACCCTCATGTTTTCAATAGTGGTCTGCGATTTTTAATATGAGTATCCATTCATGAGTTATAAGGATTTTATAATTAAAATAACTTTATTTAATTATTTTATTTACAGTGTTTCCTTTTTTGTGTTTTCTCCCTGGAGGCTCGAGCCAACTAAACATAAGTCGCGTCTAAGGTAATAATGTCATTTTGAACACAATGGTTCTCTAGTATTTCTGATATGGGAACCTATTTTACAGTTGTTCTACTTTTTCAGAAAAATCGGTTACGTGCGTTATTTAAAACTTATCATTTTTCATCTTATCATTCCAGGCACTCCAGGGCTCAGAATTGGTTGTCGTCTCAACTCCAAGTCTCAAAATAGTCCCATTTAATTTTCAAAAAAAATATTGGAAGTCTAGGGTATTAAATACTTAATATTTGGTCACACTGAATTGTAAAAATGTCATTTTTTGGTAACAAGGCTGAGGTTAAAATGGTTTACCGGGGGATTAAACAAATATATAAGGGTTGTTGTAAGATCCTATTTTTTTCATGTACGTATCTCTATGATTTTTTCATTAATATTCACTTTTAGATGTTTTTTCATTGTGAAATTATGTTGTTTGAAAAAATGTAGTATTAGGATGCAAGGAAACTTGAGAAGGATTAGAGAGTATCCTCAAGGAGGGATTGGTTGGAGAAAATGACTTATTGTTTGGGATGTATTTTGAATTCAATTAATGGAATTTGGATATTAATTCCTTAATAATTTCAAGGCTACTTGTTGAGTTGGGAAGCATTAAAAGATGTTTTTTAAAAATAATAGTTAGATGAAAAAGAAACTGCAGAATATTTAATCATCAGTTAAATAGATTACACATCGTGTAATTGTTCTAGGGGTTTTATAACATAAATATGATGTGATGGGATTTTCAGCACATTCCATTAAAAATAGTAGCATGATTTTTTTTAAAAAAATTATATACCTTGTAAATGATTAACCTACTATTGTAAACATTCTATGCGGATGAATTCTCATTTTATTCAACTACAACTCTTCACCTGTTGACCCTTGGAATTTTTTTCAAGCGATATTTGGGTGCTAAAATCCTGACTGGACATCCCATTTGTGTAGGCGATACCATATAAGTCTTTTTGATAATGTTTATTCCTTCTCATCCTTCTTCTCCAAAATTTGTGGTGAAATACTTTGGCCAAATTCATTGTAGGTTTTGATCTTGGTATGTTTTGATCTAGGAATCTCTTTTAAATCATCAACATCATCTTCCTCATGGGAATTGGCCATTGTAAGCATTGTTGGATCATACGTTAAAGGGAGGGGGTCTAAATCTTAACCCTAAGGTTTCATAATTTCAATTCTTCTGAAACCTTGTGATTTCTCCATTGTTTTGTGTGCCTAAATTAGTTGATTAAACATATGGAATTATTCCTAGATTTCCATAAGTTTAAAATGGATTTTTAACAAGTTCATGGATATTCATGGGGTGAGATATCCATGATTATCTTTGAATTGGGAAATGATTTAAATTTTTTTTAGCATGATATATGACCTAGGGCTATTTATTGTAATAGAATCCCTAAATTGTGGCTTATTTATTATTTTATAATTTTTAACCAATTGTAAATTTAATTTATAGAGACATATAAAAGAATAATGGTAATTCACATAACTAACCATTGAAAATTGTGATGTGATATTATGGTATCCATGCTATATGATAGGGATTGTGTTCAATGTTTTAATGCTTTTATATCAGGATTGGCCCTAGAAATTTTACACTTATATGTTTTAATGTGATATTGAGTGGGTTCTGCCGTGTACCATTTTTTATTTTTATAGATAATGGGATATTCACATTCCCATTTTGTAATTATTATAGGGATTTGTCCCATATGATGTAATGATTATAGGGATTTGACTAGAATTGTTATGACTATATGATGATTATATGGTTGTTTATGAAATGGTTATAAGAAATGCTCAAAGATATTCTGTAATGGTGGATATATAGGTTATTTTTACTAGGATATATGATTGTGGTTGGAATTGTCATAAGACAAGCTCAAAGATATTCTGGCACAAATCAAAAGTAGTTTGTTGTTTTATTTTTTTAATTGTAATGTTAATTAATACACTTGGTTATGTACTTATTTAATACACTTATTATTTAACTATTTTGTATATAAATGGTGGTTTAAACCTACTAAGTTTTACTCACACCCTATTTGGACTGCTGTTTGGTACCTGAGTAGATTTCGTGGATATGGGTTTGACCAAGGGAAAAGGACGTTGTTGTTGATTACTTGTTTATATATGGGATGGAGTTTGGAGATGGCACAAACGTGGGGTTCAAGTCCTAATACATTGATTCTTTTATTTGATACTATTAGTATTTTTCTTGAATTATTTTAGCATGAAATTTTGTTACATTCAGTGAATGAATTACATTATTCCTAATTATTTATTGTATTATTGAGATGAATTTTTTGGTTTTCTTCCTCTATCTCTTTACTTTGATTATTTACATTATATTATTATTTGTTTCTATTACTATGACACTTTATACTAGTTAATATTGACACCCCACTATACATTTCACACCTCACTACTAGTCGGTTGCCTCAGGCGTACGAGGAAGTGCACTTGAGGTCCTGTATACAACCCTTTTGGGCCATGTGAGAGAGTTTCATATTGGGGAATGTTACAAAGTGGTAATCAAAATAGTATGTTTTCATTACATATTCATTAATATTTTGTAAAATTATAAAGTATACTACGATGTTTTGGGATTTTTGACTAAGATTATTAATGGGGGCAGCTAACCCATGTATAGGGGAAAATCTAAGTGCCTAGGGATGGTACTGTTGTTGTGTTATTTTCTTGTTACTGCTGATGTTATTTCACCTTGGGAGATTCACATGTTATGTGAGATTATTGTTTTATGATTCTACTTTTTCATGAGATTTTTACTTATAGCCCAGTATGGAATAAGATGAGAATTGATTAATCATAATATGAACAGAGGGATATATTGACATGCATTGTTCATGATAGGGGCATGTCTATTCTTGCTTATGATATAAATTAAATTAGAACTATGAAATTTTATTCCTATTTCACTGGATAAATGAAATTAGTAGTCATGTCTTTCTAAAATAATTGTATTCCATGTCTTGAGATACTAATAATTAGTAATTCTCACAAGTAGTCACATATCGGGGTTGACCGTGTTGCTAGCCATTTCTCTACAGTGTGTGTTGTCTTATAGAAAAAATGACACATCTTCCTCTTCAACATAGGCTTCAAGAGAGTGGAAATTAGTATGTTCCTAACATAACTATACTAGAGTTTCCCATAAATCCTAAAGTATAGATGGTTGTTCAGCTTTTCGATATCTTTTTAAGGGTAATGAGATCCAATGAAAGGGAGACTTTTTTTACAGTTACTTTGATATCTGAGCTGACAAGATAGTTTTAGCTGCAGCAACCACCTATGTTTACTAGTTAATTGGGGACCCAATTTACCCTAGTTTTGGATTTTGAAAATACAGATTATCATCCAGAATCTTTAGACACCCACGGAAAAGGATCATGATAGGCACCAGAATTAAGAAGGGGTTTAGCTACCCTCTACCATAAAATGTACGATTTTTGAATCATATACTTTTTTTTTGTTACATGGTCATTGCATTATTTTCTATCTATTATTTTTTGAAAGTTATTTTTGTCTTGTATGTGGAAATATTAGATGGTGTTTTAATCATTGAAACACAATTGGGAGTGTGGTCAAAGAATATAAAACGTTGCAAGGTGTGTTCTCTAGATATTGGCGCTAACCATTTCTTGTATGAAATGTTTATGATGGAAATGACTGGAATCAACATGATTCATTGTTAGGTCCAAAAAGTGACTATATATCCTAAGAGGGTGGGTGATTCAGGTTATGGAAATTCTTATATAAATTCTTTGTTCCCCAATAGATATTGACCTCATTATTATAAAAGTCAATTTTTTCACATAAGTAATAATGATGATATTTTTCTTTCCTTATTTATCTGATGATGATTCTTTGAATGTAACATAGGAAAGAAATTAAAAGAACTCATTTTTTTACTTCGTTGAACCTCACTGGGATACATCCCTGGAGCATACAACAATGATGTTCTGATTGTACCAAATCTACTAAGACTCACTGCTAAGAATGGTGGTTAAGTCTATATCTCATATATACTCAGGCTCACTGCCTTTACAATATTTTGGGTCTACTCACTACATTACCAAGGGTTTCTCTATATGTCAATTTTCTGGATCACTATTAGTGGAAAGGATCATCATCTTCATTCTCCTTCTGTCACTATTTTTGGAAGGGATTCATCCATACATTACAGACTTGTAAGTCCTTTCATTATCTCTAATGAGTACATCCTCAATTTTATGTCAATGCTATGTTAAAGTTCCACATTCATCCAATAGATTAATATCACTTTACTATAGATGTACTGGGAAATTCCTTCTGAACAAATTTCTGAATGTTCCCTGCCTTCGTGAATCTTTTCTTTTGCGAAGCTCAAATAGCCTTCTCGAAGCACCAACCTTTCATAAAGATCACTTAACCTTTGTGAATAACACCTCTTTCATGAAGCTCAACTATCCTTTATGATGATCCTTCCATTCATAAAGTATAATTATAATTCAGAAATTTCATTGCATTATTGACTCTCATATCTTTCGATTGTCTTAGAGCCTTCGCTAACTTCTTTACATAAAAAGTATTTCATGATGCTAAGAACATTCAGTTTCCTTTTATAACCTTCAATAACTTCTTCACATATCATCTTCTTGAACCACCCTTCATGAACCACCTTTCACAAACCACCTTCATGATTTTAGAACATTAATATATTTCATTAAGGCTCACATATTTTATGAACGGAGTAGAGGTCTATTTATAGGTGTTTCAACCAATTCCAAAACCTTTTGACCACATCATTTCCATTTCACGATACTCTCACTTTTTCAAAATCATGATCCATTTTATATGAATCTTCAGAGAAATTTTCCCTTCATGATACTCATTATAATCATGGACATCACCATCAAACTCTTCATGCCACTCTGATGCTTCACTCACGATGATCCTCACCTTCATTAATCATGATGCTTGTCATTGTTTTCATAGATCACCATCAACATTCTTTGATAATTTGAAAAATACACCTTTTGAATCCCATATTTCTAAAACACACACCATTTCCATATTTTAAAAATTCCTTACAGTAAATCCAATTTTCACTATGATATCCAAACTCTAAATTTTTTAGCCCAAAAAATGGTAAACACTTGGAAATGGTCTCACTTTTTGTACGTTGTTTTCTATACCACTTCCATGGAATCAACTCCTCTGTCTTGGATATTTTCCAATATTCCTGATCAAAAATTTCTCTAGATCTCCACAAAATACCTTGGAAACCATCGTCATTAAGAAAACCAATCAACCCAAAAATATTTCAATGTTACCTCTAGTTATTTTTTCAGAACAATCTCCCCATTTGGGTTTGTTGACAACTCATTACATTTTGATACTTCATTGAATCTTGTTCCATATCCTATCAGTATTATCTTATTTCAATTAATATATAGATCAAGGACATAATCAACACACACTTTAATCCCACATGATCCATTCTCAGTGTGAGAAAAAAGAGTATCTTGAAAAGTTCATCAATGAATCACTTCATTCCAAAACATCTTAGTTGTTATCATCATGAACACCATCATTCAGGATGTATTTACTTTGATCAATCATCTTTAGAATCATGAAAATTAATACTCCCCCTATCTCACTACTCCACTTGTCATCTTCTCCCACTATATTCATTATGAAAATTTCTCCCATTTGCTAGCCAAAATTAATCCCCCTTTGTCAATGAACCTGAAGGTCACTCCATTGTGGTCTGTAACCTGGTAAATAATAAAAATCAACACATTCTAGAAAAACACATCATACCATAGGGAGAGGTGGTCCCACATACAAACTTTCTTATGTGTAGGGAGTCTGATGAACTGCCATATCTAGTCGATTCCTCTCAAAAAATTATTTCTGAAACACTATTTTTAAAATGTTAGCAACTTCTAACATATAGGAACAAACTCCAAATTCACAATCCCTTTCTCCAACTTCTCGTTAATAAAATTATAAATTATTTGAATGTGATTTTTCCTTATGTGATGCACTAGATATTTCTAGAATTTATAGCACTTGAATTATCCTATTGGATTATGATCAAAGATGTCACTTCAAATCACATATCATCATGTTTTTACTTCATCCACAACAGTTTTAAGGAATATTGTGTAATGTATCAGACCTCTCCAGTCCATTACTTTGTGGAAATGTGGTGTTAGAGGTGTTCAGGGAGGTCATGGTAACTTATCTCCAATGCTTTTCCACAGTCTTCCTTTTCGATGAACCGTTTCAATGGTAGATAGTTGTGAACTGTAAAATCACCTAACATCTTTAGGTACTTTTGATGTTTATAGCAACCCATGTTTTGGAGTACTGACATGGGTTGCGTTGAGTGAATATTTAAGGAAAATTAAAGGGCAGTAGATTTCGCACAGTCTGTGCATGGTTTGTCTAAATCATGCGGCCATACCGTGCGTAGTTAATGTTGTAGGCAGTGGATAACGCACAGTTAGTGAATGGTTTGTGAAACCATTCATCCTAAACTTGAGAGGAGTGGTTGAAGAGGTCGTAGTGACCGCAAGATTAGCACACGGTTTTTCGAACTGTGTGAGAAAACCATGTGGGCACTTAAATTAGATCCTAAAATTTCGGATCTCAATCGTTTCGCCAATAACTTGCTCGTTTAAGCTCCTAAGAAGTCATAACTCGATATTACCCTCCCTTGAAGGTAGTAGAACCACTCCCAAGAGTTTTGGAGGCAATCTGAAGACTTCACTTGGAAAACGAAATCCAGTTTCTTGAGGTATGTCATCGTTCTTCTTCATTCTTCTTTGTTCTTGATCTGTTTCTTATATACACTCGAATCTACTTCCCCACTTCTCTCGGTTTCCAAGATCTACGTCTGTTATGGGTAGATCTAAGTGTGTCGATGCCAAATATGATGAGTTTTCATCTTGGTTGTGTAAGGAGAAGATATCTAAGGAGTATTCTTGGAGAATCAACCTGGATTTCTTGTGCATTCTTCATTTGTTAAGGTTTTCGTCAAAAACCCTTGAGGTAGGGGATTCATTGCTTCTCTTTCTTTTACGTGAAATTGTATTGTTAGTATTTTTGATCCCACTGGATGACAATGGAATTGACATAATAAATATTTTGAACTGGATAATGAATTTTTTATAGATCATATGATATTGACTCATTGTTTTGATAGATAGTGTGATATCTATGCTTGCTTTTCTTAGCTATTTTTCTTGATGGAAATCGGTAAAGAATGTAAACTGGGATTAGTTGATAATTGTTTGGCTAAAGATAAAGAGGCATGAATACAAATATGGTTCTTTCTTTAATTTTATGATAATCAAATTGGCGTAGTAAGCATGTTTAATAATTTTTGATAGCTTACTGGTTAGGTTTCCCGATGTTGGAACCAACGATTTATAAACCTATTAATTCAAGATGGATTAAAGAATTTGATTGTTTCATAATTCCTTGAAGGGTACTGAGTTACCCTCTTGTTCATTAAAGGGGCCATAGAATAATTGATGTGATGGTTTTTTTCATGCTTCTTCTGTTGAAATGTGACCCTATATGGGTGTTGTGATATGTGGGGGTATATAGGCCTTTTGGTTATGGTAGCAGATGGAACCTAGAGTGGTGAGATGCATCAGTTTATGCATGTGGGTGTCGGGGAGGACACCAGGGTAGATGGAGTGGGGTGGATGTGATTGTTGGATGCTTGGTGATTTTTTATTGGTTGATTGCCTGCTTTACTTTTCCCCACTGCTCAAGGCAGCTGGTCATTCTTACCCTTCTTCCGAATGAGATGAATACACATGGGGTATGACATGTTGTTTTCGTGTTTAGCTTCTTAAGGGGGGATGGTTCTATGCTCTTGCTATAGGTGGAAAAGACTTGATGGGTAGTACATTTACTCACCGTGTTGATCCCCTTTGTGTTAGTAGCATAGAATGATTTTATAGAATGCTTGGTAATATGGTAAAGTGTTTCTATAATGAATTTTTGAATAAATGGTGTTAACCCTTGGGGTTGGATTTTGCTGGAACAAAATGATGAGGCTATAATTTTAAAGGGGCAGTGGAATTTTGGTGTGAAGCTGATGAATTCCAATGTGGAATGGTTTATGGTTAATTAATGTTTAATGAAATAATTAACGTAAAGTGTAACTGAAAAGAAAAAGGGAATAAATTAATCTAATAAAGTTATTTAAATGGTTGTATGCTTATAGGATACCTATTCTTAGAAGTAGCAGCCCGGAGTCTGAGATACGTTAGCTACAGTTGTTTCTAATACTAGATTATGACCATAGTGTGGCTGTGAGATATAGTATATTCTTTACTTTTGATGTTTCTATATTCTACTCTACCCTGTCAGTAAGGGAAACTGACACCCCGTGGACTCTGAGCCCTAGAGGGGTGTTTTCCCTAACATTCCGATGGGAGGGTGAATGCCTGACTACCCCTTTTGGCCCCTCTCTCTTCTCTTGGTAGATACTTGTGCTGGTAGCCACAACCGTTAGTTTCCCCATGTATGTGTGTAGAGGGCCATAATGGCTTATGGTTATTCACATACATATATTCTGGATATAGTATCCTATGGACTACTATAGGGGTCATGTGTATAGGTTGTGATGGCTTGAGGATCTTTACTCGGTGTATGGGATGTAATCGCTTGAGGCATAATACCTAACGTATGATACACGTTATGTGAGCTGTGGTGGCTCCTGGAATATACCTGGTTACTTTTGGTTGTCAGGATGGTGTGGTGCTTCTCCCAGGTGTCTGTAGGCATGCCTTTGGGTTGCACGAGGTGCACAGTGTGGTGCTTCACCTAGGTGTCTGCTGGCAAGCCTTTTGGAGAGAGATGCTTAGGATGTGTGATGTTGGGGAAAGGCAGAAAACTAGTGGGGAAGTAGTAGCGGGGTACCCTTGATATTCCTTACTATATACTATATTCTTGAATGTGTTACTTGGTGAGAGTAGCTATGGTGAGGTTGGGAACTTAGTATACCTGCTTAGGTAACGAGTTAGTTTCACTTATTGCTCATTATGATTTAGCATGTTCTCTTTACTTTGGCATGAGAGGATTCGGGGAGGATCCTACTGAGTATTCTGTTATACTCACCCTATGTATATATAAACTATTTTTTAGGTCACTTGGAGCAGGTTGGAGATTAGGCTGGTGTTTACTAGCTTGTGGTTGCAGGAGCTGTTTAGCCTTGTGGTTGCTGTTGTTTTTACTTTCTTTTGGGTACTTGTAGTTTTTTTCACCTTTCAGTTGTAGTACTTTTGCATGAAATTTCAAATGTGTACTTGGGTTTTCATTATATTGCAGTCTGAGTTGGAGTTGATTGGTGTCTATCTTATCTCTCTCTTCCGCATGTGTTCTCTTAGAGGGTAATGCCTCCCATTTGTGTGTTTACTATACCCTCAGTGCTAGTCGCAAACCCGGGGCCTACTGGAGGTAGGAATGGGGGG
Organism: Viscum album; assembly: GCA_963277665.1. Taxonomy (NCBI): domain Eukaryota; kingdom Viridiplantae; phylum Streptophyta; class Magnoliopsida; order Santalales; family Viscaceae; genus Viscum; species Viscum album. The sequence goes on from OY728160.1 coordinate 716,681,785, forward strand.
TTATTATCTCCCTATGCACATTGTCGGCCAAGGAGGGGTGCGCTTTTTGGGAGGGGGTCATGACAGAGTGGTATAATAGGAGGTGCTGAGACTTCATGGATTCCCAAGGATGATCATTTATAATCGAGATCCCCATTTTGCCTCCAGGGTGTAGAGAGGTCTCCAACATGTTTTTGATTCTCAACTATGCCTTAGCACTGCTTTTCATCCTCAAACGGATGGTCAGACAGAGCAAACCATCAAGACTCTTGAATACATGTTACGCTCTTGTGTTCTTGGTTTTGGAGGTTAATGGATGAGACACTTACCCTTGGTGGAGTTCACTTACAATAATAGTTTTCACTCCACCATCAGTATAAAACCATTTGAAGCCTTGTATGGTCGGCCATGACGTTCTTCATTGTGTTGGAATGGGGTCATAGATTCAGTAATTCTCAAAATAGAACTAGTGAAAAATACAATAGAGATGGTTCAGGTGATTTTTGAGAGGATGAAGACAGCGCAAGATCGTCAGAAATCATATGTTGGTCAAATAAGGAGAACCTTAGAGTTCAATGTTGGGGATCATGTGTTTCTAAAGATGACTCCCCGTCTTGGGAAGCAAAGTTTTGGTCATGTAAGTAAGATTTTTCCCAGGTTTTTTGGGCCTTTCAAGGTGTTATCTTGTGTTGGAGTTGTGGCATATCGAGTATCACTTCCCCCATAGATGAGTCAGATACATGATGTTTTCCATGTATCACAGCTCTGTCGTTATCTTCATGATGACTCCCACATCATCGATTGGGGAGAGATCGATGTGCATAATGATGCAACCTTTAAGAAGCGACCTATGGAGATCCAAGACTGCAAGGATAAGGTGTTGTGCGAGCGTTCTATTCCTTAAGTTCGTGTCTTGTGGCGACACGGTGGCTTGGAGGAGAGTACCTGGGAACGTGAGTCATAGATACGTGCTCAGTACCCAAAGTTGTTTGATGTTTAACTCTTCTCATGTACTGATGTAGATTGTGTCTTTATGAAACTTTCATGTTTATGAGATGGCTCCCTTTGTGGTTTTCGGTGGCTTACTCTCTTTTGAGAGGTATCTCAGTGGGTGGTTGTTCAGATCCTATTTTTTCTCTTTATGTGGGTTTTGGAATCTCAAGGATGAGATTGGTTTGAGAAGTATCTGATGTAGTGGACCGGACCTCTCCAGTCCATTACTTTGCGGAAATGTTGTGTTAGAGGTGTTCTGGGAAGTCAAGGTAACTTATCCCCAATGCTTTTCCACAATCTTCCATTTCGATGAACCGTTTTAATGGTAGGAAGTTGTGAACTGTAACATAACCTTACGTCTTCAGGTACTTTTGATGTTTCTAACTACCATTGTTTTGGATTAGCGACTTGGGGGGTGCGTTGGGTGAATATTTAAGGAAAATTAAAGGGTAGTAGCTTTCGCATGGGTTGTGCACAGTTTGTCTAAACCATGCGGCCATACCATGCGTAGTTCATGTTGGAGGCAGTCGCTAACACATGGTTGACGCACGGATTCTCTAACAGTGTGGCCTAACCGTGTGAGGAGAGTTTGGCAAGGAATTAGCAACCGCATGGTTAGTGAACAGTTTTTCTAACTGTGAGAGAAAACTTAGTGGGCACCTAAATTAGATCCAAAAATTGTGGATCTCAACCGTTTCACCTCTAACTTGCTTTTTTAAGCTCCTAAGTAGTTATAACTCGGGATTACCCTCCCTTGAAGGTAGGAGAACCTCTCCCAATTGTTTTGGAGGTGATCTAAAGGCTTCTCGTGGCGAATCAAAGCCGGTTTCTTGAGGTATTTGATCGTTCCTCTTCGTTCTTATTTGTTCTTGATCGGTTTCATAGATCCACTCGAATATAATTCCCCTATTCTCTCAGTTTCATAGATCTAAGTCCCTTATGGGTAGATCTAAGTGTGTCGATGCCAAATATGATGAGTTTTGGTCTCGGTTTTGTTAGTAGAAGAGATCTAAGGAGGATTCTTGGAGAATCAACCCATCTTTCTTGTGGGTTCTTTGTTTGTTGAGGTTTTCGTCAAAAACCCTTGAGGTTGGGGATTCATTGCTTCTCTTTCTTTTACATGAAATTGTATTGTTATCATGTTTAATCCCACTAGATAACAATGGAATTGACATAATAAATATTTTGAACCAGATAAATAATTTTTTATCGATCGTATGATATTTCCTCTCGTTTTTCTAGATAGTGTGATATCTATGCTTTATTTGCTTAGCTGTTGTTCTTGATTGAAATCGGTAAAGAACATTAACCGAGATTAATTTATAATTGTATGGCTAAAGATAAAGAGTCATGTATACGAATCTAGTTCTTTCTGTAATTTGAAGATAATAAAATTCGTGTAGTAAGCATGTTTAATAATTTGTGATAGATTACTGGTTAGGTTTCCCGATGTTGGAACCAATGATTTATAAACCTATTAATTCAAGATGGATTAAAGAATTTTATTGTTTGATAATTCCTTGAAGGGATCTGAGTAACCCTCTTTTTTGTTAAAGGGGACATAGCCCAATTGATGTGATGTTTTTTTCCGACTTATTGTGTTGAAACATGACCATGGAGCGGTGTTGTAATATGTGGGGGCATAGAGGCCTTTTGATTGTGGCAGTGGATATCACCTAGAGTGGCGAGATGCATCGGTTTATGCATGTGGGTGTGGGGGAGGACACTAGGGTTGATGGAATGGGATGAATGTGATTGTTGGATACTTGTTGATTTTTGATTGGTTGATTACCTGTTTCACTTTTCCCCACTACTCAAGGAAGAGGGTCTTGCTAACCCTTCTTATGAAAGAGGTGAAGACACACAGGGTATTCAACGTTCATTTCATGTTTAGCTTCTCAAAGGGTAATGGGTCTACACTCTTTTTATATGCGGCAAGGACTCGACAGGTAGTGCATCTACTCACTGTGTCGCACCCCTTTGTGTTAGTAGCATAAAATTCTTTTCTATAATGCCTGGGAATATGGGAATGTGTTTCTGTAATGAATGTTTGAATAAATGGTGTTAACCCTTGAGGATGGAGTTCAATGGAACATAATGATGAGGATATAATTTTAAAGGGGTAGTGGACTTTGGGAGTGATGCTAATGAAGTCTAATGTGGAATGGTTCGTGGTTAATTAATTTTTAATGATTTAATAAATGTAAAGTTGAACTGAAAAAAAAAATCAATGAATTAATATAATAATGTTATTTAAATGGTTGTATGCTTATTGGATACCTAGTCTTAGAAGTAGTATCCCGGAGTCTGAGATACGTTAGTTGCAGTGGTGTCTAAGACTAGGTTATGCCCATAGTGTGGTTGTGAGATATAGTATATTCTGTACTTTTTGTGTTTCTATAGGCTACCCCACCATGTTATTAAGGGAAAATGACACCGCAGGGATTCTGGGACCTGGGGGTGTTTTCTCGAACATTCTGATGGGAGGGTGAATGGATTACTACCCCCTTTGGCCCCGCTCTCTTCTCTTGGTAGATATGTGTGCCGGTAGGCATAACGGTTAGTTTCTCTATATATGTGTGTAGAGGGTTGTAATGTCTTTTGGTTATTCACACACATATATTTTGGATATAGTATCCTATGGACTACTATAGGTGTAACGTGTGTAGGCTGTGATGTCTTGAGGATCCTTACTCAGTGTATGGGCTGTAATCACTTGAGGCATAATACACGACGTATGATACACGTTATACGAGTTGTGGTGGCTCCCAAAATCTACCTGGTTATTTTTGATTGTGAGGATGGTGTGGTGCTTCTTCCATGTGTCTGCGGGAAAGCCTTTGTGTTGCACAAGGTACACAGTGTGGTGCTTTTCCCAGGTGTCTACGGGCAAGCCTTTTAGAGAGAGATGCTTAGGACGTGCGACGTTGGGGAAAAGTTGAAAAGCAGTGGGGAAGTAGTAGCAGGGTACCCTTGATATTCTTTACTATATGCTATATTCTTGTATGTGTTACTTGGTGAGAATAGCCATGGGGAGGTTGGGAACATAGTATACCTGCATAGGTAATGATTTAGTTTCACTTGTTTCTCACTGTTCTTTAGCATGCTCTCTTTACTTTTCCACGAGCGTCTTTGGTGAGGATCCTACTGAGTATACTGTTATACTCACCCTATGTATATATAAAATATTTTTCAGGTCACTTGGAGCAGGTTGGAGATCAGGATGGTTTTTACTAGCTTGTGGTTTGCAGGAGCTATTCGGGCTTGTGGTTACTGATGTTTTTACTTTCTTTTGGGTACTTTTAGTTTTTCCCCCTTTCAGTTGTAGTACTTTTTCATGACATTTCATATGGGTACTTGCGTTTCCATTATATTGTAGTCTGAGTTAGATTTTATTGGTGTATATTTTATCTCTCTCTTTTTCAAGTGTTCTATTATAGGGTAATGACTCCCATTTGTGTGTTTATTATACCCTTGGTGCTAGTTGCCAACTCGGGGCCTACTGGAGGTGGGACTCGGGGGTCATTATCTCCCTTCTCACATTGCCGACCCAGGAGGGGTACACTTTGTGGGGACGATTCATGACATCTTGATTAGTCATAATATATTTATCTTCTACAGTACTCAATGAAATGAAATCATGTTTCATTCTTATGAAAGAAATACAGAATCCACCACGATATAAAGCACCTCCTTTCATTGATTTCCTATCAACTATTGATCTGGATCAATCTAGATCTATATATCCCAATTACCTTGGTTGATATTTGTCATTATACATCAAACCAAAATCCACCACTCCCTTGATATACTTATGTATTTTTTCATTGAAAATATGTGACCTTCTACAGGATTTATTTAGTACTTTGCTTCTTCAAATGTGTAAAAACAATATTGATCCATGTCACAATAATGTGAAACAAGCTTCAAATGATATGCCTATATTTGGTGACATTAACTGCTTTTCCTTCATCATCCCATGAAAGTATCATCTGGGTACCCACTAAAGTTGTCATCTCCTTTGAATTAAGCATTAAATATCTTCTCAAAACCTCATTTGAATAATTTAATTAAGAAATTAATGTTCCATTATTTCATTATGTTACCATTAAACCAAATAAAAGTTCAATTTTCCAATAATTGAAAATTCAAACTCACTTTTCATGAAGTCAAAAAACTTTCTACACAACACTTCATCTGATCATCTGATGATTACGTCATAGAAATATACCCTCAGCATCGTCCTTTTATTAATATCATGGTTAACATATAGGTAGTAATCAACTCCACCATGATTAAAACTGAGTTTCTTCAAAAACATATCTTTTCTTGAATACCAACCTCTTGGTGTATGATTCAATCCATAATGATCATCTCTCAGCTAGAAAACACTATTTTCAGCTTCATAAATGAGAAACCAATATATCTAGTCAATATAAAATTCCTCTACAACCTCATTCAGAAATGATAACATTACATCAATCTGAAAAAACATGGACTTTATTTTTACTTCTATGGCCATGAATAATCTGATTGTTTCTAGCCTTGAAACATGTGAAAATATTTCATCAACATTGATACCCTCTATCTAGGAGCACCCATTGCACACTTTTCATTATTTGTTCCAAACTAACACACCATATTAATTCATTTTGTTAAGGATTACCCATTTAGCCTCAATGACAATGTTATCAGTTGGCTATAAAATAATCTTATATGACTCATTTTTCTCGATTTGTCTATTCTCTTAATTCATAGCCTAAACATGGTTCTTCATTCTTTAATTGTCACTTTCAGATCACCAATAATGGTTTTACTATAAATTTCATCTCAAATATTTGGTTTTCATGTAGATATAGATATGAATTCTTTATTCTCTTCATCTTTATCTTTATATGAATCATCATTTTACATTTATACTCAACCTGATTTGCATACCTCTTCATTTCTTCCATAATGGAATTGTTCTCTATACAGTTAATGATTATGATCATTCTCTACCATAGTGAAATTATTTCTTTCAACTACTTTGGCCACCTTATGTTGAAACCTTGATGAAATTATCTTGTAGCTTCTTGGTATCCTATAGAAGTCAACTAATAATATATTGTAACAGAAAAATTTATAATCATTAAATACATGAGTTTTTCTTCTTCTCAATTATCAGTCTTCTTGATGTCAGATAACAAAAATAATCATCCTTTATATCCCATTGAGATCTTTCATCTGATTAGGAGAATGATTTTTCCCCTATGATGTGAATCTATTCCTATTTTTGGGCCCAGTGTTTAGACCTAGAATCATTCTTCTTCTCCTACATCATTTATTCTCATGTGGAACTTTTCAATAATCCATCAATAAAACCTCTTACCATACTTAGTTAGAACTTAGAGTAAGAAAAATGAGAAAATTTTAATAACACTATTTTTATCCCTTACACTCAATTAATTCCATCCATAAATCTGTAAATTCATTCAAGGGATTCTTATAGATTAATTCTTCATCACTTATGACTTATTTAAATGAGTTGAAATTTTTGAGCACATCCCATCACCATTTTTCATCATTTTATTCCACTTCCCCTTGCACTATATCTCCCTAAAACATGATACAGTCAAATAATTAGTTAATATCACTTATGCACATTAGAGAAGGGATCCTCTAGAATCCTCAAGAATATGATTATGGTTGATCCCTATAGATCAACCCTCTAATACTTTCGTGCAAAGAACTGTTCTATTTTTGGGAATGTTCCAACTTCCCACCCAACTTTAACTATTCTAGATATTTTATAAGACAGTATTTACTAATAATATGAGTATTATTTGGATATTTAGATTCTATAGGCTTGGTCATTTGTACAATTTTTGGTTTAAATCCATTTTTATAATTTTCCTTCTGTGATTCTCTGATGATATGTCATTTTCCATGACTCTTTCTTTGAGTAGGAATATTTTTACTTGTAATCTACTCTTTCTTCTTCCTCTATTGAGGGGATATTTCTATTTCATTCACATTATTCCATGTTCCATGACATGTGAATTTATCAATGAATTATTTATTCATTTATCTTTTATCATCTATATGAGTCATGTCATCCTCTCTTGTCAGGGTTGAGTCTTCCTCTAAATTTACATTATTCTTAATCGCAACTGGAGAATATCAATCATTTTTCTTCCAAGCTTGTTTACATTAATTCCAAGAGAGTTTATGTGTGTATAATAGAGGAAGTTATAGATTCACATATCATTGAGACCCTCAGGATTCCCCTAAGGCTGTAAAATTATTTTTAACTTATCATTTTGTCATATAAAATAGGCTTTTCATTATATATTGCTAGTGTTAGGGATCGTCTTATGAGTTCATTATTCATCCTTACTTTTTTCCTACTATATTAATGTTCAAAATTCTCATGATTAGAACATATAAAACATCTCCCTATAAAAGTATACCTCATGTCATATTTTATTGGCTGAGATGTTGATGCATCCCCAGTTCTTCTTCTTATGACATTCATTCTTGGGATTCTTGAGAGGCAATCATGGTGTGTCCCTATCATCCAAAATAATAGCCTTTGATGGATGATTTATTCTAATAGGTTTTCCATTTTATACTTTTTAAAAATATTCTAATTATTCTCATATTATGAAACATTGTTTCCATCCCAATTTTAAATATAGTCTTGGGATTCCAAGAAAAAACATGATGTATGTCCATGCATCCCACAGAAACATCACATTAGGGAATTACTTCCTGTAAAAGCCTTTTTAGGACTTTCTATAACACCTACAGGTTTTTTCCTATTTCTAGAACTATTCACAACTCTCATTTTATCATCTATGGGAGAGGGATAATCATATACAATGCCATTTTTTTCCACAATTGATGGCATTTTTAATGAGACAATCTTTCATGTTTCACTACTGAAGTAGCATGTTTTATTTTCATTTCATCATCACCTGCTAAAGGATAATCAAATAGTAAGTGAACAACATCCTTCAATTTGGGCTCCCCATTGGCATTATATATCCTTACTTCTTTCTTAACTGACTATATCTCTTCAATCAATTGTTGAATCTTCTTGTCTCTAAATTCATTTTTTTATTATATTATATTATGATATTATTCCCACAGGTTATCTCAATATACAATTCTTGGGAGATCTTATAAATAATGTAATATTTCTTCTTTATGTTTGATTCATTCTTAGAAATAGGGTCATTTCAGCATGCATTCTGTTTCTGTAGCCTTTAATTCTTGAGATCCATTTTATATTACTCTGTAGAAAGATCATCCTTTATAGCATTCTAATTCTGAATTTCTTTTATGTTCAAACTCTTCTCCTTGAAGTCATCTTTGAGTTTTTATACCATTTTAGATATCTTTTTCATTTCTTCAGATTATAAATCATTATTTTCCCTCAGTTTAGTATCCACATCAATATGTATTTTATTTAATCATATAATCTTGTTGACAGTAATTTCCTACAATTGGATTTGGATATCCATATATTTTATGTCAACATTGAATTTCTTATACAATTAATTTGGTACATGAAAAAGTTCTTCTTTTGTTCTTATTTCAATTTCTTCAACATCACTATTACCAACATCACTTGGAATATCAAGTTCTTTTCACAGTACTTTATAATTGATGAATGAGTTAAAATTTTCACTATCTGATCCAACCATGTCTTTCTTTGTTGTGTTATTGGTTTCCTCCAACTAAATCACACTCTTTCCATAGACACTTCCACACTAATGAATTCCACCATACTTTTTTATTTTTCATTGATTTTATTTCCTTAACCATATCACACCAAGATAAGAGAAGATCGAATATTAAACATCAACTATAGACTGAACCTATTTAGAGAAAACAACTGTAATATAAGAAACATATGCCCTGATACCAATTACTAAGTTCAAAAGGGGTCTAGATACCCTGAGAGGGGGTGAAAAAGGGTACGGATATTCATTTCTAAATTCATCCTACCACCAATAGATCTATACCTCTTTATTATAAGGGTAACTTTGTTTACTATTAATTGATAATGATGGTTTTATTTATTCCATCATTATATGGTTATGATTCTTTGAATGTATTGTAGGAAATCAACCTCATAGAAAAATCAATGATTACTTGGTTCACCCCCACTAGGCTATGTCCAAGGAGAATACAATGAAAATGTGAGGATTATACCAAATCCACTATGGGTCACTTCCAAGAATGGTTGTTTCGGCCATATCTCATCTGTTCCCAAGTTCATTTCCTTTATAATGTTTAGGTTTTTCTCACTGCATTCCCAATGTTCACTTCCTATATTTCTTTCACAAGATCACTTCTAGTGAAAAGGATCATTGTCTTCCTCTTCCTTATTTCACTGCCCTTGGAAGGAATTCAACCATAGTTTACAGACTTATATGTCCTTTCATTATCTGTAATGAATACATTCTCAATTATATGAGGATTCTATGTTGAAGTTACACTTTCATACAATATATGAATACCACTTTAGCACATATGTTTTGGGAAATGACTTCTAATAAACTTTTTCATTTCCCATTACCTCTACAAAGATCCACTTTCATGAAGTTCATATAGACATCATGAAGAACCATCCTTTAGCAAAGATCACATAGCTTTCATGAATCACACCACTTTTAATAACCTCAACTAGCCTTCACAATGCTCCTCCCTTTCGATAAGCTTACTTTTCCTTATCAAATATTCTTAATTTTATTATACTTAGATTATTCAGTTAGCTTTTACATCCTTCATGAACTTCTTCGCATATCACCTTCATGAACCACCCTTCATGAACCACCTTAATGGTTCCAAAGCCTTCATATTTTCTGTTATTTATCGCTACATTTTTTAAGGGGATAGAGGCCTATTTATATTACTTTCCACTAATTATAGAACCTTAAAACCAAATCTTTGGAATTTCATTATGATCAAAAAATTTTCCATGATATTATCTTTTTTTCGAATCTCAACAGAAAATTTCCATTTGAGATACTCATTGTAATTGGAGAGATCATTGTCAAAATTCTCACATTTTCAGAAGGCTCCACTCATGATTCTCCTTACCTTCGTCATTCATGATGCTCATCACCATTCATGTAGATCACTGTCAATGTTTTTTAATCCTTTGTGAAACCCACTTTGTGAAGCCCATTTTCTTGAAATTCATTCCTTTTCTTTTTTTTATAAGGCCTTAAATGAAATATTATTTTTACGATGCTATCCAAACTCCAAATTGTGGACCCCCAAAAATTGGCTAACATTGGGAAACAGTGTTACCTTGTGTATGCAATTTTCTGTACCGCTTCCATAGAATCCACTCCACTGTCTTGGATCTTTGTCAATATTCCTAGTAAAAAATCTCTTTGGATCTCCACAACATGCAGTAGAATCATGTTTTATCAACAAACACAATCATCCCAAAAATACTATAATGTCACCTTGATGGATTTTTTCCCAACATTCTCAGTATGGGTTGGTTAGTTTAATATCAGGGTAATATCGACTATTATATTAGGATAGTTTTATTGTTATCTCTAAAAGGTATAATTTATTCTCACCAAGATGAGTGGGATCTTATCGATGGTTTTGTGGGATCAATACAATGTAAATTTTATAGTCTCATGGCTTAGATCACTGGTCTTGATCCATATAATGATAGAATGTAGTAAGAAAATGTTCCTCTTATTGTATAATATTTTTAGGATGTTTTTCTAAATGATTTCTATGGATTACTTCCAAGGAGAGATATTGAGTTTACAATCGAGTTGGTGTCAGGAGTATATCTGAAATTTGGCATGCCTTACCAAATAACACTGGTAGAGATTTTAGTGTAGAAAGTTCAATAGGAAGATCTGTAATCTAAATGATTTATACGGGCTACTACATCTCCTTGAGGTTCTATATTTCCCTTCACCAAAAGGGTAATGGATCCTTTCACAAATGTTTTGATTACAGAATTTTAAACCAGATGATGGCCAAGAACCGATATTTACTTTCATGCATTGACAATATTTTTTGATCTGTTGAGAGTTTCTATGATCTTCTCAAAAATGGAATTGAGATCAGGGTATCAGTATTTATGGTAACAACTTTCTGAAGAAACATGGACTATATTTAAGAGAAGGTATGGATTTTATGAATTTTTAGTTGTGTGGTTTTGATTGACTAATGTGCTTTCTATGTTAATGGCCATAATGGAATGGATATTTATTCCATTTCTATATCAGTTCATAGTGGATATCATCAATGATATCTTAGTTCATTTACAGTCGGAAAAAAGTCATTCCAAACAACTTGACATCATATTGGGTACATTGATATTGAAATGTTTTTATGCCAAGATAACCAAATTCAGTTTCTGGATGAATGGAGTTCACTTCTTGGGCCATATTATCGTAGAGTAAGGATTTTCATTGATATCGGTGAAAGTTTCGTCTATGATATCCTTAAAACATCCCAAAAACATCTTTGAAATTCTGATATTTTAGGGACTGTCTTGTTATTACCATCGTTTTATCCAATATTTCTCCCATTTGGAAGATTTAATGTATAGGAAACCCAAGAAAGGGTGAAGTTTGATTGGTATGATTATTCAGATATATATTTTCATGAGTTGAAAAGTTGGATGACCTCATAACCTATCCTCACTTTATCTATTCTAAGTAAATCATATAGTGTGTACCATGACACATCCAATATCAGACTTTGAGTTGTTTTGACACAGGAGGATCGAGTGGCTGCTTATGGCTCAAGATAGATGATATTACCTGAGAGGAATTACCCTAATCACAGCCTGGAGTTAGTGGAAGTAGTACATTCTTTGATATGTAGGAGAAACAATCTCATGGGTTAAATTTTTGTGGTACACAAGGATCACAAGAGCTTCAAGTACATATTTTCTCAGCGAGACATGAAATTTCGTCAGATGAGTTGGATCAAATATCTATAGACTTTCAATATTAAATTATCTTATAAATTAGAAAAGGGTGACTTCATTGCTGGTTATTTGAGCTAAATTACAAATAAATTGGATTTACATGAGACTTGTGATGAGCGGCGAATATTGAACATCTTTTCAGATATTCATCTGGTTGTTCAAGAACCTCAAGGGTGAGTAGCTCTAAATTCGATATATTTTATACAAATACTTTTGTAATGGATTAAGGTTGACTATTTTTCCAATCTATATAGATCAGATCTAAGAGAAAAATTATATGGCTGGAAGATTCCATCGTGATGGAATCTTGGATGTGAAAATTCTATTCTTTTTTGTGGCTGATTATGGGTTTATATGGGCTTGCGCAAGGATTTGATGAGAGAGTTTCATGATTCTTGATGGTTGGTGCATCCTATTTTAACAAATATTTATTTTGATCTCCATAGACAGTAATGGTGGAAAGGAATTAAGAAGTAGGTGATAAGATTCATGGATAGATTATTCACTTGTCAGTAGGAGAAAGATTAGCATCACAGACCAGTTGGGATTTTTAAGCCTTTACCCATTCTAGAGTGGAAATGGGATGATGTTATAATGTAATTAATGAGAGAAATACCTAGGATGACCCATAATAATTATGATATTCTCTTTTTTTGGATAAAATAACTAAGGTAGAACACATCCTACCAATTTGAGAAAACATCACAGTTGATGATCTGGGAAATATTTATGTGTATGTGGTGGTTTGGTTGCATGATGTTCCAAGGAGTGTCATTTAAAATAGATATACTCATTTCACATCTCATTTCTGGAAGGGTCCTAAAAAATACCTAGGATCGTGATTTATTATAATCATATACTATCATCCATAGACTAATGCCCAATCTGAGTGGACTATTTGGGTTCTAGAGGATACGTAAAGAGCCTATGTTATTTATTTTAGTGGTTCATCAGAGTAACATGTAGAACTAATAGAGTTTTAAAATAATAATAGCTTCTATGAATCTATAAAAATGGAACCTTTTGAGGATTTTTATGGAATTTCATTCTGTTCTTTTATTTATTGTTGGAGGTAGAATATCTAAAAATTATTGCACCTAATATCATGTAGGATACATATGAATAGGTTCAGTTGATCAGTTAGTGGTTGTTGACTATATAGAGAAAGTAGAAATCATATAAATAACCTCAAAGATAACCTTTGGAATTCAATTCTAGTATACATGTTTTTAGTTTGGTGTCTTTTAGGTTGGGGAAATATTGCATCAGGAAGAAGTTAAAGCTAGCACCAATATTTTTAATGTCATTTGAAGTAGTTTCAAGGGTTGGTCCAATGGCATACCATTAATCCCTTCCATAGAAATAAAATTCCATGCATGATGTGTTCCACATGTCTCATGTATAGATATATCATCTAAACCCTTCCCATTTGATTGATATAGCATACGTTGAGTTTTGTGTTGATTATTCATTTAAGGAGAATCTAATACATGTTTTGGATCATAGTGAGAACTTTCCTTAGGGTAGGACTATATCATCGGTTCGGTTGTAGTGGTGGGATGGGTGATTTTAGGGGGATACATGTGACAGTGATTTTGAAATGTGAACAAAGTGTCCATACTTGTTCATTGAGATCTCATGGTGATGCACGGATAATCTCAAGGGAAATATATTATAAGGTGGGGAGGTTGTAATATCCTGTATATTTTCAGGTACATCTCTTTCGGATTTTTTCATCAATCTTCACTTTTGTTTGTATTTTCATCATGAATGTAAATCATTTGAAAAAAAAATTGTCTTGGGATGAAAGTAAACATGAGAAGGAATGTAGATTATCAAAAAAGAAATATTTGATGGAGGAAATGACTAAAATTTCAAGGATGTGGGATTGTTTCAATTAATGGTGTTCAGATATAAATAGGAAAAGTGTTTCAGGGGTTCTTGGTGATTTGAGAAATATTAAAAGAAGATTGTATTTTTAAGGAAAATTTTCTACAAAATCAACTGCAATAAATTTATACCCCATATAAAGGGATTACATGTCATGTAATTATTGGAGGGTTTTAATAAACTAAATCTGAAGTGACTGGTTTTTCAGTGAATTCTAATAAAAACATTTACAGTATGTGTAATAAAATTTCAAGTAGTGTAAATGCCCCAAAAACTATTTTCAACATTCTATATGACTGAGTTCTCATTTGTTTCAACTGAGAATATTCTACTCTTGACCCTATGACTTTCTCCAAGTGATTTTGGTGTGCGAACTTCCCTTCTGGACATCCTGTTTATGTGAGAAATCCCGAGTAATTATTTTTTATTAGATTTCTTCCTTCTATTCCTTTTTCTCCAACCATTGTAGTGAAATCCTTTGATCAATTACATTTTTGGTTTTTTTATTGATTGTTTTTAACCTAGGAACCCCTTTTTAGTCATCTTAACTTTCTTCTTCATGGGAATTGGTAATTGGAAACATTGTTATAACATTATTTAAAGGTTGGTGGTCAAAATCATATGCCTATGGTATGATAATTTCCACGTTTATGCAGTATTGTGATTGTTGCATCATTGTGTCTAATAAAATTAATTCAAAAAACATATGAAATTATTACATGATGTCATTTGTTTTCAAATGAATACTTAATTGGATTATGGTTTCCCATGGGGTGAGTGAACCATGATTATATATGAATTCGAAAATGACATAAAGTATTTTTATCATGACTTGTGAAAATGGGTGGTTTCTTATTATAAAATCCCAAAATATTGGCTTATTTATTATTGATATAATTTTCAGTCAATTCAGAATTTAATTTCATGTGGCATATGAAAGAATAATGGAAATTTGAATAATTGACCATTGAGAATTTTGATTTGATATTTTGATATCCATGTTGTATAACAAGGATTTTGTTCCATGTAGTAATGCTTATATATTAGGCTCAACCCTAGAACAAGAATTCTTACTGATGATATCATGTGATATTGACCTAGTATCATGTTGTAATGCTTCTAGAGAGTTTTATATGACTAGTATATTATTGTAATTCTTATTTTCCTTTATCTTAAATGTTGTAATGATTATAGAGATTTGACCCAAATTATTGTAACTATTTTAGGGTTATATGCTTGTGGTTTCCATGGTTATATGTCATGTTTAGATATATTCTGGCATGACACAGATGTAGGTTATTTTTCATTGGTTATATGGTTGTGTTTGTTATGGTCATAAGACACGCTCAGATATATACTGACCCAAACTCGAAGTGTATTGTTTTTGTATTTTATTAATTGTTTAATTAATTAATACATCAGCTTATCACATTATTCTATATAATATTTATTTCAGAAGTTTTGTTTAGACACGATGGATTTGACCTACTTAAAAACACTCAAATCCTATTTGGGATGTCGTTTGGTACCTGAGAAGATTTCATGGATGTAGGTTTGGAAAAGGGAAATAGACATTGTTGTTAATTGCTTGTTTGTGGATGGGCTGGAGTTTATATATGAGACCAATGTGGGGTTTGGGACCCAGGACATTGATTATTTTATTTGAGTCTTATATTATTTTCAATTTATTTTTATATCTTGGAATATAGTTAAATTCCAATATTTCATTACATTAGTCCTTATTATTTATTAGATTATTCTGTTGGATTATGTTTTTGTCTACCACTATGTATTTACTTTGATTATTTCAATTATATTATGATTTTTTCTAATATAATGACACTTCATACCTGATGATATAGTCTCCCAAGTATAAATTTAACACCCCCACTACTAGTCAGAAGCCTCTAGAATATGGGGACCCATGCTTGAGGTCTCGTAGCAAACAAATTCCACCCACATGATAGAGTTCCAGATTGGGGGTTGTTAATGTATTATTTCCACATAAACCTATGAAATTATTATTATTTAAGTTATTATAACCTTATATTATCCTAAATTTTAATCCATGACCATTTGGAGTAACTTTCCCATTAAAGTGACCTTATATCCTTGAAATATTTTAATAAATTCCATGGGTGTCCCTCCCCTCACTTATACAAGGGAACCTCTTCTCTTCCATTATTTATACCATTATAGCGGTATATCTCAAAAAAATACCTGACCCCTAGCCTTCCTATAATCTTTCCCCTTGTCCTAGATCTTCTCGTCTACTCCTAAGAATGACCCTTCAAGGATTAATTAGTAATCCAAAAGAGGTCTCCAAATGTAGACGTATAGATATTAATGATGCACTTTCAATTTTTTGTTCTTATATTTCCTATAAACTTGTTCTTTCCATAAAAACATTATTAAAAAAGTATTATAAATATACATTGTTGTTATAAAGATTATAGAACAACCATTTACCTCTTCTTCTCTATTAAATATGAGATAAAAGTATCATGTGTGCAAATATGTGGACTATCACCTCCATGTCGTGACACAACTCATTTTCCATCACTATATTTCATGAACATTTATTAGAATGGGGTTACTTTTTATATATAATATTTATTAAAATATTTTTCTACAGTATTTATAATATGATATCTACCTTCTTACCTTCCCATCTGTTTTAAAATGATAATGTTACTCATATATACGTGTGGAAGACAACCTCCACGAAGCAATATGGTTAATGTTTTCATGTTTTCTCTATATGGATGGATATAAATATATATTTAATGCATATATATGATATTTATTATATAACAATGATTATATTAGCTTAAAATCTCATTTACCATTCTTTCATTCCATCTATCAAAAATTTGAAACATCACTCATACGTACGTATGTACTAGCATCTCTACATAGTGATTCATTTCATGTTTCATAAAATCATTATAAGGATGGTCATTATTATACTTATATGATAGATATATATTTTATTTATATAATTATTAAAATTATGTAAATGATGGAACCATGATCAAAGTACAAGGTCCATAACCTCAAAACCAAAACATAAATGAAAACTGAAGTAGTCAATCCCCTTAATGTTGATAATAATGAAATACTGTTATTGAATGGGTAATAATATTTATAACAAAATAATTTATTATATTATAGTTGTAATTAAGGATTTTTTATATAAGTATAATAAATTTAAATTTATTATACAATAGTTTAGATCACTTACAATTCAAGGCATATTTGAGGTCAGGGTTTCATTTCAATTTCCCCTCATTGAGGCATGTTTTAATCTAATGTGTAAATTTCATATTTATATTTTTATATAATATAGAAGAATTTATTTTCTAATAATACATGATGTAATATAATTTATTTAGAGTACCATGTTATTTTAATGCTTCCAATGACATTTTCTTCAAAAATTACTAAATTTATAAGTGTTTTTCATCTTAATTTTGTTTTATTGAGACATTTTTAATGTTATAAACCTATCTTCATTCATGATGTGTATATAATAAAAAATTTAAATGTTGTATCATGAATAAAATTATTTTATGAATAATTAATGTTTCATTTCAAGTTATTTTTTTCATGGGGTTTTTGATTCAAAAGTTATCACAGTCATTAAGGTTTTATGTTAAAATATCATTTTTACTAGGGTTGTTTATAATTAAATAATTAATGAATAAATTGTAAGATATTTTTCTCCAAAATATTATAAATTTTCATCCCCTAATGATATTTTTTGTGATTAATTTTTTTCCCTTTCCCCAGATTTAATTACATAAGAGATTGAAAGAATGATTTTAAAGAAAGCTAACTTTATTTCTCTCTTCTATCGAGAATATTTTCTTCGGTGTACATATTTTATTTAAAATGTTTTAAATAATGTTTTTAAAACTATCTAAATATTATTTAAAGTAAGTTTTTTACTATATTTTACTTTCTTAGACAAGGTTTAAAAATAATTTTCTTATCATTTATGAAGCATTGTACTTTCGACATATTCGTGAAAATGTGAAACAATTTTTTTTTAACATAAACAACGAGAATGGATTTCACCACCATAATGAATACTATTTTCTTTATAGACTCTTATATAATTTTCATTTTTTATTTTAAAATGAATTTTTTCCCTTAATATTTAGGAAATTTTTAGATTTTAAAGTAGTTATTTTAAAATGAAAGGGGTATTTTTTCTAAGAAATATTCTAGTGATATTTTAATGGTATTTTTATCTAAAACAATATACTTTGATGTTTCTTATAATTTATTCTGGATATAATACAATTTTACCATATTTATTCATTCATTGGATGTTTTATGATTACACTGATGAATGTTTTGTAAAACCCTTATCTTTTCCATGGTTTATGATTTGATGTTATGATGAATGTTTTATTATCTTGTGACATACATATATATAGTTTTCCATAAGAAATATATCCAATATAGACAATAATATGGAGTGAACCTATTTTTTTAAGGGGAATTATTATATAATATAGTCTTGGGAGTGATCTTAAACAAATAAAATGGTGCAATGGGGAGTGAACTCAATCAACTATGGTAGTCTTGAAAGTTATCCTTGACTACAGAAAAGATTTCTAAGATTATATGTATAAAAAAACTTATGTATTTGGATTATAATATGTTCTCATGAATCGTGACTGATTACTAATGATTCTATACTCTTATTTTATTTGAATTTCTATTGAAAATAAATTATTACAATATTTATTTATGATCATTGATTGATATCTTTTATGTTTACCCTTATAAATCATCTAATCTAACCATTCCTTATATTTACCTTTTCTAGGTCATGAAGAATGTGTTTATATATATAATTTAAAACACGAGTTCTTGTATTGATGATCATAATGGGAAATGATGTAGACTATTTATGTACTATTATTTTACATATTGGTGTTTCCAAAGAAGATAAAACATTACAGTTTAGGGGTGAATTGTATTAATATGTAGTGAATATTTCTACTGAAACTGTTGTTTTTATGTATGAAAAGATAATGCTTCCACACTTGGTATCATTGAAAGGTTTGGAAATATTTATAAACTTTCATGAGAATGTTTTAGTGACAAACATTATGATAAGCCTAAGTGTAAGAGAACATAGTAAGTTTTGGTAAAGAGATGAGTGTGCTTTTCCTATGTACGTACATAAATTTCTGGATAATACAAGTGGATGTGGTTTTGGAATAGATTCATATAGGGGTAATAATCCCTAAAAAATTGTCAATTATATCTCAAATGTGATTCCAATGCATAGGGAATGGGCCCCTAATATACACATGGTTTGACACTCATAGAGGATATTCTTAAATCAACTCAAATATTATTCAGGAACCATTTTGGAGGATTCTAATAGATAATTACCATGGGTGGATAAACCTTTTGTGTCATTGTATAGACATACCATGGAAGTTTTTTCCTGATGATATGATTACTCATTATTGTTTATCTCACTATAATTGTGGTATCAGTTAATTATTAAGAATCAGGATTCATTTAAACACATAATGTGATAGATGATTCAATGATTTTACTCACTAGTAACCAAATTAAATGGGTGATAGAATTTCAAATCATGCGATTATTACTAACTAGTTATTTTGAAACATGATTAACAACATGAGCATATGAGAGATTTTGAATGAACCAAATAACTAAAAAATAGAGCCTCATGAAGATGAAAGAGGGAAAAAGATTTATCATCCTACATGTCTATAATTTTAAAAGAGAACCCAAGGGAAATGTCTCAATGTAATGGAAAGATGGTTGGTATGTGAAAAAAGGGCATAGGGAATGTAATTAATAAGGAAAAATGAAAAGTTTAATTAACTAAATATATTAGAATAATGGTTTCCATAAGGTATCATTGACAATAGAATGGATTGAAAAAGGAATGTATAAAAATTATGAAAATATATATACAATGGTAAAGCATAAGAAAAGTATTAACACTGTTGGACAAGTAATTTTTTTATTATTTTTGATGAAGAGAATACGAATGAATTGTGAAATGTATGATTTTTTTAATAGTATTTAATTTATTAAAATTAAAAAAGCATGATAAAATTGATATTGATGAATCCTATGATATGATTCATATTTTATATTGTTGGAATAAAGTATTATGTAACAAAATAATGAATCCAGGTTAGCGGTTTATAAAGGTAGTGAGATTATTGAATTATTTATGTACTCAGATTTAGGAATTATTTTTAGAAGTTTTTTATCAATGATATTATTGTAATAAGAATCATTAGATATATAAGTATTGTTTTTCAGTAGTTTTTCTTTATATATTTGTAAAAATTTGGTGAATTTCATATATATCATTGAAAATAGAATTAATGGTAAGGTGATATTTTTTTTGAAACACATGATTGAGGGAAAAAACCATAATAATTGCATAAGTTTGAGATAATAAATTTTAGTTGGGATAAAGAGTTGATAGATATTGAAAACTTAAATTGGATAGTATTGTAAACTATGATATTAACTATTGATTTTGTGACAATTTTGTTTAGGAAA
The DNA here is from genome assembly GCA_963277665.1 of Viscum album. NCBI lineage: Eukaryota > Viridiplantae > Streptophyta > Magnoliopsida > Santalales > Viscaceae > Viscum > Viscum album. Next base: position 716,702,189 of record OY728160.1, read on the forward strand.
AAATGATTTATATTATATTTGATGATGTTTATTACATTTATGGATTTATGGAATATATTGGATAGTATTTGGTTTTATTTAAGGAATAAGGTTTGAGTTATTTTCTGAAATTATGTATGTTTTAATTGAGGTTTTATAGTGGTTTAGGTTATTTTTCAAAATTTTTAGTATTTTTTAAGAAAATATATAATCATGTTATTTATATGTTTTTTTATGTGACAATAAGAGTAAAATTATATTATTTTGGGAGTAAAAATATATTGTTTTTGTAAATTTAGTGACCTTTTATAATTTTATTTTTTTTTTGAAATTGGTCAGATATATTTTGAAGGATTTCTAAACATAAGTATTTATAGAATTGTTTAATTTTGATTTTGGTTGTTAATATAGAGCTTTTAGAAATTAATATAATATTTTATCATATTAATATTTATAAATATTAGATAAAATTTTGTAACCATTTTAGTTTTGGTGAATATATATAGACAGAAAAACTGAATTTTCAATATTATATGGATCTAATGATATGTTTGATGTTAATTTCATTGTGTCGGGAATAAAAAAATCAATATGAATATTAAATTTTTTTAGTAAGAGATTATTTGGAAGTGGTAATTGATCAATGAAAAAAGGATGAAATTATTCTTATGAAATAAATATAAATCAAGAAATTATTTTTCGTATATTCCATGTTCAAATAATTACTCAACTTTAGGGAATAGATCTTGGAAATTATATTTTTTCCGATTAATAGTTATTTATGATGACTTGATGAATGTTTTCACCCCTCTCGGATCTATGATTTTGCGATCATTAATATTCTCATGGACATGTTATCTATCACCCCATGTTAGTCCTTGGAACATAGTTTTCATCTTTATGACTATATTTTAACATCCCATTAATGTTTTACTTTTCTGGGAACACGATTATGAGTTTGTTAAGGTAACTGTTATGCTTCACACTTTTATTTTTTAAATGAAATTTTATTATAACTTTTTAGAAAGGGGGTTTTCAATAAATGTCTTCTGAGATGTTGAAACTTATTTTAAAAAGATAAAAATTATGAAAAAAAAATTTATGGGGAATGTAACACCGTGATATTTTATAATATATATTCAATCCTTTAAATTTTATTTGTTTGATAGCTTTCCTTGCACACAACAATGAGTCTATATGAGTCGAGATATTATTAACTGTTATAACCTATTCATTATATTGGAACATATGAGTAATAATGATCACATTATGAAAAATATTAATAAATTATTTAAATAATTAACTGTTTTTTATTATTTCGTAATAAATAAGTACTCAATTTTTAGTAATTTCAATTTATTCTTCAAAAATACGTTTTCTTCAAAATTGTTTTAATCACATTTTTCACATGAAAATTATAATAAATTATTATAATTTTTTATAAATTTAACATGATTGAATTGAAATCATTTTTGAAATAATAATTTCAATATTTTCTTAGGGTGAATTATTATGTTTTTTCAAAAATAAATATTATTCAATGAATAGTAAAAATATCGATTTTTGTAAAAACGTTATTTTTCTTTATGTAAAAAAAATTATGTTCTAAATTTTAACATAATTTAAAATAAGTATAGTTTAATTATAGATAATTTAACTAGTTATATAAGAATCATCTTTATATTTTATTTTTATATGAGTTTATTTTTTTGCTTGAAAACACATTTTTCTAAATACTATTTTTATGCTTGAAATGTGTTTTCATATTAATAAATTAAGATAATATATATTCATTAATTATTTTAAATATATATATATATATTATTTAATCATATATTTTAACAGTAATTTTATTTTTTTCAATGAAATTTATGTAAGTAAATTATGTTTTATCATTAAAAATTCATTCTTCTAAAACATGTTTTCATTTTGGGAAACATGATTATCCAAAATTTTATTATGAAACACAAAGAAATTGAGTTTGCAAAATAAGATTCCATATTTTTAATCATAATAATTAATATAATCTAAATGTTTAGAAATAAATTTCATCATATATAATAGTATAATACTAAAACATTGTTACCACAGTTAAGGTTGAAAAGAGTTTACTAGGTATTAAACGAAAAACTAGGGGTTGGATTTCCAACCACACTAATTAAAATAATCGTGGTTTAAGATATTTAAAACATATATTATCCTAAATTTTTATTAATTTCCATTTTGAGTAAATTCCCATTAAAGTGACATTATATTCACATAATACTGATCCTTCGAGGCTTAAGTAGTAATCCAAAGGAGGTCACTCAAATAAAAAGTATAAATCTTAACCATGATCCCTCAAATTTATTTCTTATTTTCATTCAAATAGATGTTTTTAATAAAAATATGATTAATACAGTATCATAAATATATTTAGATGTTATTATGATTTTTTAACATCATTTTACAAGCACTTATCTATTAAATTGGAGATAAAATTATAGATCATGCATATGTGTGTATTTTCATCTCCATGTGACTATAAAATTTGTTTTCCATCACAATATAAATGGATATTTATAATTATGATTCTAATGATTATATATGATTTTTATGGCACATTTATAATACTTATATTATAATATCATATTTATGTTCTTATCATTCCATCTATTAGAAAATGATAAAGTTGCTTCTGTGTTGTGTAGACTACCACCTCCATGAATCAGTGTGATTCATTATTTCAATTTCAATTTACATGGATGGTAATTAAGATGGATTTATGGTATATATATGATATTTGTGATATAATAATAATTATATAAATTTTAATTATCATTTAAATTTATTTTTCCCCATCCATAAAATAGTGGAAACGTCACTCATGCATACGTAAGGACTATCATATCCATGTATTGATAAAATTAATTTTTCATCACCGCATTATAATAATGGTTATAATTATATATATAATAAATTTATATGATATATATCATGATAAAAATTATGTAGGTGATGCTACCTTAATCAAAATACTATGAACATAACCGTTGAACCAAAACATACAATAAAAATGAAGTAGTTAACACCTAAAATGGTGATGATAATGAAATAATTTTAATTAATGAGTGATTAGATGTTATCAATAAATCTTATATGGTATTTTTGGTCTGATTATTATTATGTTATATAATTTTAATAAATTTCAATTTTTATATAGGATGTTAGATCGATCACCAATCAAAATGGACTTACCCTAAGGGTTTCTTCTCAATTTCTATTCATTGAGATTTGTTTTAAGGATATTCCCCTATTTATTATTTATATTCTGTATATACTACTAAATAATATTTTTTATAATTATTTATAATTTAATATAATGAATTTATATCACCATATGATTTTCAAGATACCAATTAATTTCATTTCAAAAATTACTAAATTAATAATGGTTCATCGCATCAATTTGATTTCATTGAGACATGTTAGATATTATAAACCTATCTTATTCTATGATGTCTATCTACTACCGAATTGATATTTTGAATCATTAATAACTTTATGTACATGGTAATTAAATTTTCCCTTGAATGTTTTTCTCTCATGGGGGTTATGATTCAAAAGTTACCACAATGATAAGGGTTTGATGTTACAGTCTCATTTTTACCATGACAATTTATAATTGAATTTTTTATGAAGAAATTATATGATATATATATAGAGAGGTAAAATATTATATATTTTATTATACTATATTTTTTTATGATTCCATGTTTTTCTTTATTTTTCCGCTCATTTAGTACTCAAGGTACTGAATGAATTTTTTTAAGGAAAACTAGTTTCATTTATCTCTTCTGTCAAGAATATTTTATTCTGTGTTCATATTTTCTTTAAAATATTTTCATATTTTATTTCAATATTATAAAATAATTATTTAATTTAATTTTCAACTTAATTAACCTTCTTTACCATGGTTTAAAAATAATTTTCTTATCATTTTCCAAACATGGAACTTTTGACTTTTATCAAAAATGTAAAAGGAATTTTTGTTTTAACATACATTGTGTCAATGGATTTCTCCACTATCATAAATAATATTTTATTTTAAGATTCCTTTATAATTTTACATGTATAATTTCAATAAAAAAATTTTCATTACTATTTTGGAAAATTTTATATTTTAAATAAGTTATTTTAAAATGAAAAGGGAATTTTCTATAAGAAATTTTTTGATGATCTTTTATATATATTTCTTTCTAAAAAACATCCATTGATAAATATTATGATTTAATGGGGATAATATCCAATTTGACCATATTTATTATTTCTTTAAAAGGTTTATAATTTTGATAATGCAATTTTTATGAAAATTTAATCTATTCAACGAGTTATGGTTGGATGATATAATGAATGTGTTATGAACTCATAAAGAACAAATGTATGATTTCAATTATGTGATAAGTGGGAATGAAATTATATAGCCCACCAAATCATTGGATAAAGATGGATATATCATAAATTAGTATAGACTATAATGGGTAGTGAACCCAGTTTATTAAGGGATGCTTTCCTATTATATGGTTTTGGGAGTTAACCTTGTCTAAGGAAATGATTTAATGAGGAGTGAACTCAATCCTGTATGATAGTCTTGTTTGTAATCCATGACTACAGAAATGATTTTATATTCTTATATACATGCCAAAAATTACATCCTATGATTATGATATGTTCTAATGACACGTGAATGATTATTTATGATTCCACACTTTTATGTCATGTGAATTTAAATTGACAATACCTTATCCCATGATTCATGATTAAATATCTTTCACTGATTGAGTATAATTATTATAAGTTTTAATAATGTTCTAATAGAATTATGCTTATCTTGTACTAACTTATTATAATAGATTTCTCTCTCTTATATTTTCCCTTACTAAGAATATATTATCACCCTTTATTAAGTTTCACTTCCCCATGTTATGAAGAAAAATTTTATGCATGTTATGTCTAGAAAGGGTGCTAGTTTTGAAAAAATTATGGAAAATAATGTAGATCATTTATATACCAGTTGTTTATGTATCCAAATTTCTTGATACTCTGAATATTTTTAAGTATGGAATGGATCATATTGACATATATTGAATACTCTTCATGAAAATATATAATATTTATTTCATAAAATTTCATGTATCTATAGTAAGGCTCAACTCCTAAGGGTCATCGCTCAAGTAAGATTCATATCTAGATCAAATAAGGGTATCCTAGATCATGTAAGGTTGTTTTGATCATGAATATTTTTTAAAAAAAGTATTTAAGGGAAAACATTATCCCATAATGTCATTGTTCAGGTTTGGGTAATTCTAAACCTATGAAAGGGTAGTTTTTTATCACATAAGGGTAGATACCAGCTCATGTGGGGACCCTTCTAGTTTTATTTAATGATCATTCCCTTGAAAAATGTTTATTAAAAAATAATGTGAATACCATTTTAATGATTTTAATAAAAAAAATAATAATAATAAATATTTTTAAACACTTTTATGATGAAAGAGGATATCTTTGGATATATGAGATTTAGTTTGGTATTTAAATGGATTGTTTAAGGAAGTTAATCCTTGATTAAATTTATATATTATAAAAGGAATCCTTTGACCTCTTTCTATGGGAAAAAATATGATATGAATCACATATGTTATTTTCAATTCATAAAATCCTCCCCGTCATTTGAACCTTTGATTCTATTTAAAACGGGTGACCAAAGATACTCTATTCGAGTACTATTAGCCATCTACAATCAACTGAAACCCTATATCATGATCCTGAGGTCATAATCTTCCTTTCTCTCCATCATTTATAGAGTAGTAAATTGTAAATATTATCATTAAGTAGAAGATTTATATACTTCTCTTATATCTTCTAAAATTATATATGCTTGATTGGCTTACTATGAAATCTCCAAATAAGGATAAAATAATTAAATATAATAACCTGATAAAAAATATTTTATGCATACATTATTCTACATGACCCGGTTTATTTTATATATTGTTATTTATATTAATTATAAAAAATAAAATATCATGAACTCCTAAATATAACTAATATTCGTAGAAAGGGATGTAAATTTTATAAGAATAATGTAATGTACAAACCATAACACTTCATGTAATTTTAAAAGAATTTAAATTGATGATTTTTTTTTGTTTTTCTTATTTGTATGATCAGATTATATTATGTGAAATTTTATTACCTTGAAAACATGAATATATACTAATTTTTAAGGATGGTATTACCTATCAAAGTTTAATGATTTCTAAACCTGGTAGTGGAGATGTTTTTTTAGATAATATGGGACGAAAAAGAGAAATACAGTAGCCTATATTATTATATATGTCTAGGTAGTTGGTTGTTGGATATTACTGAGTAGGTAAGGATAAAAAATTTATGGTTTTGAGGCTGGGATTGAATTTTTGTAAATTATTTAATTAACTTAATTAGGATATATATATATAACTATTAATCATGTATGTGTTGGAATATGCATGTTTTGTCATTAAATATGAATAATAAATGACATAATGCATATAATGTGGGAAACTAGTAAATATGGATCATATTAAATAAAGGGATGAAATATGAAACTATTTCTAAATATTACGGTTAATATGAATTTGATATGGGAGGGTTTATCTATAGGTAATGATTTAAATCTAAAAATTGGTGAGTTTTTTAAAATATGTTATTGGTTGAAATGAGTGGGTTATTTTTGGAATGATAGATATGTTAAAAGTATTGGGATATTAAGAAAATATTATAAATATGATGATATCATGGAGGTAATAATGTGTATAATTATTATTAAAAGGATTGAAAATTTTAGTGGATAGATATGTGGTATGTAATTAAAGTTTAGTATGTGGATAATGGGTTGAAATTAAATAAATCATGGGTTTATAAAGAATATTTAATATTTTAGAATGAATAAATGGTATAATATAATTAAACTAAAAAGTAATTTGTGAGGAAATAAATAATGTGTGGATGTGAAATTGTTTCTTATGTGGTTACCCTTTCTATAATGCATTAGTTGTTCAATTGGAGTTAATTATTTTTATGAAAAAACAACTCATCGGGCATGGTTGTTATGATAGTTAAAATTATTGAAGTGTTTTGGGAGGATGATATAGAGATAGTGGATGATATATTAGAACTTTTATGGGTATTTATGGACTAAATTAAGTATACACATATTAGTTTTAATTGGTTTAAATTGTCATAATGTGATATGTTTATTGACTCAATTTTTTGTAGATGATTAAGATTTATAGTAGAGGTAATGCATATTTGTGGGAAGGAATAAGTATAATTATGAGGAAATAATTCTAGTAGAATATAGTTTGGGATGTACACTGAAGTAGGAGGAAACACAGTTTATGAACTTTATGCCTACATTACCCTAAAAACTTGTGGTTGGGAAGTGGATTAAAAATAATGGTTTTTGATATGGGATTATGGTAGTGTGTCTTGATGATGGTGATGTGGTATATGGTGGGGTAATGGGGGATATGGGTGGTATTTTTGGTTTTTTGATGCATAATGTAGAGGTTTTTTTGTGTCATGGGATGATGGATAGTGAGATATGCTTGATTTGGTTTCATTATTTCACTCATGATTAGATTTGGAAAGTGGTATTCCATCTAAGTCACAACCAATTTGAGGTGTGATGGAACTGATGATAGGTATGAGAAGTGGGAATTACAAGGCCTATAATTGGTGGTGTTATAGTGATGTTTATGGGATGGTGTTTATTTTGGTTATTTGAATTAGAATAGGGTGTTACATAAATGGAAGTTAAATTTTATTTTTGGTTTTCATTCTATAATTTTTCTAATTTAACCTATTTATAATTAAGTTGGGTTTTCCGTAAATTTTTTTCACCCATATCAAATATTTCATAATTATTACACATGGATATTGACTTTTCTAGAACTATTATCCAACTAAAAACTCCAAAGTTCTCACCCCCACCATAGTTTGCTAAGTGTTTTCTGGATTGATCACTAGAGTCTAGAGTTACTTTTCCGGTAGCTTAGAGTTAGTTGGTATATGGAATGAAAATTTCGATATAGTCATACATTTATTTTCTTAATATTATATATTTAACATGTTTGTGTCATTTGGGACATATAATGTCATGTATAGTTGAACGGAAACATTTTCATGTTGATCAGTGGTTTGTTTTTTTTTTATATTTCATGATGTCAATGCATCTCAATTTTGTGTTAAATACCATCATTGTTGGTCACCTTCCTACGGTCTATTAGATATGGGCCTTGGGGTCCCCCACCCAACCACGTACACACTATCATCCTATGATGAGTTTTTAGTAAGGGCGGATCATGAAAATAATATACCCATAATGTAATATGCATCAATTTTTTATCACCATGTACTTCATATTCCATAGTTTTTGATAGAAAATAACCTCAAGGCATGTATTTTTGATATATGGATATAACTAAGTATATTATCTAGGGTAATTTTATAGAACAATTATGTATATGTATATGGCCAATAGGGAGATTATAGAAGCGGTGAACATGTCAACCACTCAAAGAAAGACTTTATTTTTTCCTTAGTCTAGTAGACTGATAATCTCATTCAGTGGGTATAAGCGTAACTATATGGACTTTTGAGTGAAAAGAGAATTATTTTATTCTCACATTTACCAACGGATCATTCCATGGGTGTGATTCTAGTATATTTGAATGAAATATCCAAAATCAAAGTGTTAGACCCCACATTATCAATGTGTTGAGTATATGAAGGTGGTTTATAAAAAAAGTATTGTTAGTGATTATAGGGGACAACCAATGTTGGTGTATCTAATATTATATATGGTTGAAGATGTGGCTTGATTGGCTGGGGAAGAATGTTTTATGGACTTATGTAAGGGTGGTGAGGCCCCTTCGAGATGGGAGTTCAATACCAATTTGGAGAAAGAAGAAACTCTCCATATGTTGAACAAATTCAATGATCAAATCAACTATTGCAGTCAATAGGTTAATTTTATAGATCTAGATGGTATTATCCAAAAATTCTAGGGAAATAATATATTCATTGATGTAGAGTGGGCCTAATATCTATCGAGGTTGGATATGTATCGTGTTAGTTGATATGTCTAGTGTTTGAATCAAAAGAATGAAAATATCAAACTCTAATTCCAAATTTGTGTGATTGTTATTAATATGTCATTGTATGTGGTTTTTTGGGATTACTAAGAAGGTAACATATAAAAAATATATTGATAATGTTCCCATAATGGGACCTATTTCTATTCTACCTTATTACTTGGTATTTCAAGAATTACATGGATTGAATTTGAAACTGGATGTGCTTGAGTATAAGGTATTATTTTGAATAGATTTTTCATTCTAGTTTGTACTAACTTTATATGCTTAGATGGTCAATGAGTAATTTAATTAATGCATTGACTATTAGAAATAGAATCAATTGATGTTAAAAAAATATAAGTTTTTTTAATTAATTTTTTGACTAATTTGATAATTGAAGCTCGTTGGTTTTTTAAGATTTACCTTTTTTCTGGGTATCATCCGTTAAGGTTAATGAAAGAGTATATTTTAAATATAAAATTTTCATATTTATATATACATTATTAGCATATGTTCATTTTTTCAAGATTAACCTACACACATATATTATTAATATAATTAAAAAAATTAATCTACCACATTTTCCTAGAATCTTTTTTGTCATATTTTCAGGAAACATTATTATATAATCAATATTTAGATGTATAATTGGGAAGGTACTTGAAAATTCTTTAACAGCCTCTATATGGGTATATTTTTTCCAAGTCCCATAAATTAAATTACTAAACTGAAGAATAAAAATTTACAAAACATGTTATTTTTATAAATAGAATCTCTACATTGATCGTGGAAAGGAAAAATAATTCATTTTTTAGAAAATTATAAATAATTTGTTTGGAATAGTAAATAATTTAATTGTAGATTTTTAATATGAAATTAATATTATTCCCCCATATTCATCAATTTAATAATTTTTAATATGTTATTTAATTTAGGTATCAAATGATTTGATTTTATGGATATTTTTTAAAATACAATAATATGGTATTTAATTTATTTTCTTGATTTTTAAAGTAATATGAATGGATTTCTACTAATTATTTTTTGTTGTGATATTGTGATGGATTTAGTGATTGTTGGAGTATTCAAATGAATTTATCAACCTAAAATATATATAGAAAAAAGAAAAAGGGGATACTTATTATGTGTCATTTTCCTCTATCATAAGTGTAATTACCTTCATGTATGTATGAACTTTCCACTACAAATCTATCATTATCTTTTGAAAAATATTTATTCTAAACCTTCATATGTGTCATTCCATTGAAAAATAAATAAATTTAATGATGGAAACAAGGGGATTTTTGGGATTCTATCTACACTTCAAGTGGATTCAATGGGATTCCATTTCAATATGAATGAAATAAATATGTTGTTTCATCATGGATTATGATTTTTAAAATCTCAAATAAGAAGAAATGTAACTATTTAAATTGTGAATTTTATAGATTTTTTAAGACAGTGGAGAAGATAGAAAACTATAGGAGAAAAAGAATGATGAAGATATAAAAGGATTTACTACATATGACGTATAAAGAAACTGTGGACCTATAATAAGAACATGCATCCAAATAGTTAAAGAGATGTTCTCATCCTTCTTGGGACCATGTTGTTGTTGTTGTTTACTACTTTTTTATCAATTATATTATGTTTTTTAATGATTTAATCTTCCCTTGTAATCTCTTTTATCCTTTTAATAGAGTGTTGAACCTTGGAGTGATCAAGAAGCAAAACAATTTCTCTGTGTAGTGATTGAGACTTCATACATCAATAAAAAAAATTATATCTCTTTTGTTAAATTTTTTTTATATTAACTATCATCCCATAATATCATATGAAATAATATTTGGTTTTAATTATGTTAATTTTTAATTACCATTTTCACTAATATATAATCTCCCTACACACATTATAATTCTATATATGATGTAATCTTCCATGGTTGAGTGGTGAAGTTTTTGAAAATTATAAACACATGTAGAAGGGGTCATGGAAACACTTGATTTTTTAGAAATAACAATATCTAATCAGGTATTTTATAAGTAAAATAGGGGTGATTCACTAAAAATATTTCTTAAAAAATATTTTATAACAAGGTGATATTTTTGTTAGGATTGTTCACACCTACATCATTCAACCAAGGTGGAATGGGGAATCGATCAGGGATCCTATCACTTATAAGTAAATTGATGGAGGGTTGATTAATTTTAAATACTAAGATATCATTTAAATTAGAAAAATAAATGTAACCCAGCCACTAGTTTATCATCTTGTATTTAATATCTTTGTTTCAATATATTACATTACTTTCCAAAACTAAAAAAATAAAAAAAACTCATTTCTCTAAATAAAATAAAATGCAATGATAGATTTTGAGAACTCCTTACTATGATAAAACATTAGGTAACCACTAATACTACATTTTAACTAGAGAATGGAAATATTTTGTACCCTTAGGGATAGGTGGTGTCAAAACCTATAATCATTGATGAGGGATCAGTACAAAATCTAACTTCTTAAATTCAAATTACTCTGAAATCCTACACAAATATTAACCCTTTTGACCATATTATTTAATAAATATTTTTAATGGACTCAAGAATATAAAATTATAATAAAATTTTAAATAAATTACCCTTACATCCTCATGCAAAACTTATAGTGTTCAAATGAAACATATTAATATGGAAATTAACACCAAATAGACCTCGAGAGACTTATATTTCGAGAAATTTAACAATTATCAAAATTAGAAATTAAATCCTACTCTTAAAAATTATTTGGAATTGAAAACATGTTTTATTCACCTTTTACCCAAATTTCATGGCTTAGTAGGTTATGATTTGAATAATAACATAAAGGGATTCAAATTTTTTCTCCACTCTAAAACCTGAAGGAGTGAGTAAAAAATAAGTGAAGTAGAGGGTATTCCCCAACCCACTTGAAGGATCATCCACAAAATGGTCATTATAAATTATATCAAAAAGAGTTTTAGGACTAGGAGGACTTGAAAATATCTTTCCTATTGAGATATTTTCCATCCTCTAGGATCATAGGAAATAAGGAAATGGATTTATGTCATTAGGAAATCATCTAGAGAAACTCTCTATGAGTACTTGTAGATGTTCAATATTTTTTCCATTAGTTACTCACATTAATCTATTGAAGGGAATAAATTCTAAGAGTTATATTATCATGTTCTACTGAAAAACTATAAAAATAATTAGACATATCATCTAGAGGATCACATATAGATAAATTCCAATAATAGGACATGGTAATGATCAAAAATATTTCCTAAAACTCACAATACATTTGAAGAATAGGTACAAGAATAAGAGGAATTCATTAGGTAAGAACATTGTATTAATTACCCTACAAGAATTTAAATTTTAATAAATAATTAATCTGGTGATACAAATGAAATTAAAATTGACAAGTGAAATACAAGTACCATCCATGGTATGTGGATTTTGATCATATTCTAATCATGTTATAGACTAGTGTGTTGAATTATAGGGAATCAAAAATTATGCAGAAAACATCTATCCAAGATATTATCCACAAAAATATCAAGATAAAAAGATCAATCCCAATTCCAAATAAGAATCAAAAATAAAAACAATCAATATTAACCCAACACTAAAACTAGTACTAACAATAACCCCCCTTACAAGTATTAAAACTATTTCTAGAACCCACCACCATTCCAACAGTCGTAAAAGTGGTCTAAAACCAACAAACCATATACCAACCCCTAATATTAAAAACATAAAAAGATAGTTTTATAACAACATTACCCTAGTGTGAAACCTTCTTAATAGAATCATCAATAACCTGATGTTGAGATGCCTAATAATGGAATTCATGTGTAAAGAAACCATATCAGCATACTCGTGTAAATTCTATCCAAAATTCCATGTAAATTACCATGAAAATTAGTCCCAAATTCCATGGTAATTGTGAGTATAATTAATAAAATTATTAGAAGATAACATTATCCACCAACCACACTTAAAATTAATTCAAATGAACCTATAATTGAGAAGAACCAAATGGAATAATATATATATATTCCTAAAAAATAACCCACTATATAAGAAAATAAATAAGTGAAGGGAAAGTTTGAGGTAATCAGAAAGATACCAGATACAACCCTATCAAGGAATAAATGGGATAATAAATACCTTATACTCTATTTTATCAAGTATGATTCAATTCATAAAAATATATAAGGAAAATTCTCAAAGATAAATTTTGGAAACCTTCCAGAATGTTGATATTATGATACCCCTTCTTGAATATCTCAAAAAAATCCATATTATTCCATACTCCTCAAATAATTTTTCCCCACATACTATAGGCTTCAAGGAAATTAAACATATAATTTGGGAATAAGTGTATCAACCTTGATCACGCAACATTTACCAGCCAATTTTTAAGATCTATGGATATGTTCTCTTCCTTGAACAATTAGATATATAAATTCTTATTGTACTTTAAATGAATTGGGTTCTTCCATTAATGTAATGTATCACTCTATTTTTAAATATTTTCATATGGAATAATTTAATCCCATGAGAGTGGTGTTAAAAATTCAAAAAAAAATCCAATAATTTTCTAAATGGAGACTTAGAGGATTTGTCTGTTAGATTCCAGGACCTGATTTTTTTTCTAGAAAAATTATATATTCCCAACATTGAGGAAGTTAGAGCACGAAGAGCTCACTAATAACTCGATGTAGAACCTTCATGAAGGAAATGTATACAATCACCAATGTACATAGAGGAACAATCACCATTATGTTTATAGATAGCACTATCTACTTATATATATTTGTGACTCAATGAGTATCCCATTAAAGGATCTTTTACTCACTATATAATTTCACCTTAAATAGCATAAAAAAATTAAGATCCATGTTTTGTTAATGAAATTATATCATTAAGAAAACATATACTCCTTAAAATTTCTATGGAAAATAAATCTATCTATAAATCATGGAAATGTGTTTTCAAATTGAATGTTGTGGTAACATAAAATTTTTTGGATGGATTAAATTATTAATATTATAAATATGAATATGGTATGGAATTTTTTATGCTATAAATTTATTAATTATATGTGGTGAGTGTAAATATAATTTCATATCTTGAACAACACCCAAATCAATAATTGAAACCACTACCCCTTGATTTGATTTATTCATACCTAATGGAAGAGGATAAACAATTACAAATCACTACTAAAAACATGTCCAAAAATCAAAAACATAAATTCATTAGTCTATTTAGTGAAAATTTTCATGAAATAGGTTATATTTTCGGAGGCATTCCAATAATAAATCCTAAAATATAAATAAATAATATTTTACTTGAGAAACAAATCCATACCTATTAAGAATACCAAAATAAGGTTAAATCCCACCATGACGGATGTAGTGAAAAGGGACATAGAAATTTTTTTTATAAGATGAAATCATCTACTTAATTTAAGATTCATAATGGGTCATAATCATTCATCTATAACATAATTAAAAAGTATTAACCATTATATGGAATAAAAAATGAGCTAATATCTATGAGAATTAGAATAAAATGAGGGTTTGTATGGACTATATAAAGTTGACTCAATTTAATATGAAATATCATTTTACCATCTTTTTTATTGACCAAATATTAGATATATTTTCAAGGATAACTCGATACTATTTGTAAAATTGTTTTTAAGGATATTTCTAGGCACCCATAACACAATAGGACTACGAGAATATCGAATTTACATGAACTTTGGAACCTTTTCCTATAAAAGGATGTAATTATGATTTTTAATGGACAAATTATTATTAATAGAGTTATGATAATAATATTTTCTTATCATATTAAATATATCATGGAGGTATTCCTAGTTGGTTCCACTTTTTTTAAATTAAATTGGCCAATTCTTAAATAAATTATAAAAAATCTGAAAATATTTTTTTTTAAAAGAACTCAGTCTTAAACATTGGAAAGTTTCACATCATGGTAGAAAGTAGAATATTTCACATAAATGTGATTTCAAAAATTAATATTGGAAGATAAGTTGTTAAATGAAGTGATAAATTCTTTACATTACCCAACTTGTGTAAAAGAATTTTGAAATGTTATTGGACATGCAGGTTTCTACATGAGTTTTGTAAATGATTTTAATAATATTTACCACCATTTATATATATTTATTGTAAAGGTATGTCAATTTTCTATTATATTTGAATGTGGTGAGTGTTTTGTTTATTTAAAGAAAATATTAGTCCCACCACAACTCATAGAACCACCAAATTCAGAGCACCCTTTTAAGTTACATTATGATAATTCTAACCAATGTTTTCAATGAATTTATGTCGCAAATAATTGGATAAATATATCAATCCATTGTATATGCATCAAGGACACTGTAATATTTTAAAATAAAATAAATAACAACTAAAAAGTAAATTTTTTAATTAGTTTCTAGGGATAAATTCAAAAAACAATTAACTAGATTCACCATATATTCTAATCATATATCATTGAGATACATTATGAAGAAGTAAAACCTAAAGATAAATCATTTTAGATGGATGTGGTCAATTAAAGAGCTAAATATAGAGATCATGGTTAAGAAATGATCCATGAATTTAGCAGTTGATAAATTTATTAGGTTTCCAAACACAAATTAATCCAAAAATCTATAAAAATAACAATTGGAAACCCATATTTTAGTAGAGTAGCTTCACTTGATTGAGTGATAAGTTATAAAACCCCATAATTATCAAATAGGTACATAATGTTCGATATCATTTATGAATCACAACACCAAGATTATATTAGAATATAAAATCACAATTCTTTATGATATTTTTATTTGAAATAAATTCAATATTCTCAATAGCTTGAGATGCTTGCAACATTAGGTTTAAATGAAACATGATACCTTATTCAATTTTTTTTAAACGTGACCCTTATAACCTAGGAGTAAAATTAGAGGGTACGAATAGTAAGAAATAAATTATAAAAATTATAAGCTTTATACATTTATAAAATAAAAAAATCATATCTATTGTTTATAAATAAAATAAGAATCATTTTAACATAAAAGAAATGTTTTCAAAAAAATATTATTTTTCAAAAAAAAGGGTTCTATCACTTCTTTCACACTTATGATAAAATATATTTTTTAAAATATATATAATTAATTTGAAAAAAATAATTTCATTTTAAATAAATATATAAATGTTGGGAAAAAATCCCTCAAGGTAACATTGTATTATTTTTGGGTTGATTGTGTTTGTTGACAAAGCAGGTTTCCATGGAGAATTGTCGAGTTCCCGAGAAGTTGTTGACAAAGAACGATGACAAAGGAATGGATGATCTGGAGGCGGTACAAAAGAGCAGTACAAGGTGGCACCGTTTCCCAGTGTTTGGAAAATTATTGGGGTCCAAACTTTGGAGTTTGGTGAGCATCACAAAAATAGGATTTCCATGAAGATCATAATTTAATATGGCAAAGGAATGAATTTTGCGAATATAGGATGCATGGTTTGGAAATCGCGAAGACCAGAAGAATGGAGGCGGTGAGTCTTCGCAATTACGACAATCTTCACGAATGGCAGAGGCTGAAGCGCATCGCAGCGGTGAAGGGCTTTGCAAGGGAGCTTCGCGGCGATGATGAGTATTTCAAGGGAGCTTCGCGGAGAAGGCGCGATGGAATTGACGGTGATGCTCCGCGATTATGATGAGCTCTGTGATCGGAAAATTGTCGTGGTGCTTCGCGATTTGGACAGAATTCCGGCAGAAACTTCGGAGCTTTGCGATTTGAGATGACATGACGTTGACTTCGCGCGGAAAGGTCGAGGGTTGGTGGAATTTCCTATAAATAGAGGCATACCCCCTCGAGAGAAAGGGATAGAATTTTCAGAGAAAATATTTTTCACTCGTATTGCGAAGGTGGTTCGTAGAGCCAGTGTGCTTCGCGAAATAGGATCTTCGCGGAGGCTATTGTAGCTCCGCGAAAGTTGTGAGCTCTGGGTTGGCTCAGTGAGCATCACTTAGAGGAAGGAGCTCCGCGACAGACTAAGCATTGTGTAGTTCTGTGCATCGTGAGAGTGCTTCGCGAGAATGCTTCGTGAGAGAGCTTCGCGAAAAGGCAGGAGCTTCATGAAGGCTTGTTTGAGCTTCGCAAAATTGGAAGCCTCGCAAAGTAGGGTACTTTAAGAAGGTACTTTCCAAAGGTAGTTGCCCAGTGGTCAAAAGCAAAGTGGTATTCATCAGTGGTTAAAAGTTTGACTTCAATATTGCATCTATCAATAGTTGAAGATGCATTATTTCATGCAAATGAAGAGACCTACAAGTCAATAAACTGTGAGTGAATCCCTTCACAGAGAAGTGAGCTTATGAAGAGGGAGAAGGTGATCCTTTCCACCAGTAGTGATCCAGAGAGAGAGAAATAGGGAGTGACCCTTGGGAAAGCAGTGAGCTAGCCCTAAACCTTGTAAAGGCAGTGAGCCTGGGCATAGAAGTGATCTAGCCCGAACCTTGTGAACATTATTGGCAGTGAGCCTTAGTGGATTTGGTACAACGGCACATTGTCGTTGTATTCTCCTTGGATGTAGCCCAGTGCGGGTGAACCAAGTAAAAATCTTTGTGTCTTCCTAGTCGCTTCCCTGCATTGCATTCAAAGAGTCATCATCAGAAAAACCAGAAAAGAATTGATCATAATAATCAGACAAGAGGAAACAAAGTGACCATTGTAATAAATTGGTCAAGATCCAGTGGGGCAGGAAGAACTTTGAAAAAGAATATACATACCCTGATTCACCCCCCCTCTCAGGGTATATAGGCCCCTATTGGCCCTAACAATAAAAATTATATTCGGTTGAGTTTTTCGAATTTTTCTAAAAAAGTGTCATTTTTTTGAATTGGGAAAAATGATGATTTTTTCTAAAAACTACCTTTTTTATTAAAGAATTTCTAATGATAAATTATATTTTAAATTTTTTTAAAGTAAAAATTAGTTCACTTATATTATTATCAACAAAAATGAGGTCACTTTAATCATTTTGACATTGAATTTTAATATTAAATCCTTTTATACTTATGGTAATTTTCTCCTTAGAAAGATGTCTTTTGTCTCATATGTGGGTAAAATTTAAAAATGAATATTGCACTTATATGAATTGAATTTTAAAAAATGATTCCATATTTTCAATCATTAAATTTTATACTATATAATAATATTAAATTATTTTTTTATGGAAATGAAAAGTTAAAACTGTAAAAAATTAATTACTGTAGTTGATTTAAAAATTGGTTTACTGTGTGTAAAAGTAAAAAAGATAAGGGTTAAAATGGCCTAAAAACTTGTCAAAAAATTATTATTAGGACATATTTCAACATTAACAATAACTACTTCATGTCCAAGTTCATTTGAAATAATGTTTCTTGTAAATGACTTTATCATTATGAATTCTTATTGGATGTTTACAAATAATTTCTAAGAGGGTTATCTTTCACCATATACAATAGGTCACTCCCTCCCCTCACTTATTAACACCTCCCAAGAACATTGGGTTGACCAAACCAAGAAAAATTATATCCCCAACATAATTATAACAATTTTATAACTACTATTCTTCCCAAAAAACAAACCCTAGGGCCTTTAAAAGGGAATCCAACAGATGTTTCTCAAAGAGTGTAATCATCTTAAAAAAGCTCTTTCAATTTATTTATTCTTTTTAAAGATTAAATTATTTATTAACACTTAAAATATTACAAAAACATTATATATTATATAATTATTTTTTATTACATAAATGTAATAAACAATATCTATCTCCACATTAATCAAATGGAAAACAAAACTGTCGAGCATGTGTATAGAAGACTACCACCTCACGAACCGATGTAGGTATTTTTCCATCACCAAAATTCAGTGAAATATTTAATAATGGATTATATATATGTATATTATATTTGTAAAATAGTTACACTTCTGTAAATATATTATCACATCTCAATTTTTACCTTCAAATATATTGAAAATTAGTAATATCATTCTCGCGTTCGTGTGGACTACCACCTCCACATAGCAAAGTGAAATGTTTTTAATTTAATTTCTAAATGTATGTAAATAAGAATTTATTTATTTACTATTTATAATATATAGGAATTAATAATTATTATTTAATTTTTAATAAATATGTATTTTCCTTTCATTCGATCCATTAAGAAAATTCGAAACAACATTCATGGGTGCATTCGATCTAATATCTTTTTTAATGGTGTAATCCATTTTATATCTATATAATTTATAGACAAATTTAAATTTATTGATAATGAATTTATATTATATTTAGATCATGGTTAAAATTCTTGTGATTATTAAACCATGATTATTTTAAAAAGTTCAAAATTACTGAAGAAAAACATACATGGAATACGAAGCAAGGATCACCTGAAACAGTGCTTTTAATTAATAATTATAACTAAATAGATCATAAAATAATATAAGTAAATAATAAGTGGTATGAAATTATTTCATACGTTTTTAAATATATTTCTAAAAAAATTGTTATACGGTATTTTCGGACAAATACAAAGGATGTCAAACTCGGGGTATGGGTTTCTCGTCTATATTTTACATCCATGAGACACAAAAAATATTCACAATGTGTTCCATTGTTCAGTGTATATAATGAAAAATTTTATTTTTTTTTATAAAAAATATTTTTATGTTTGTGGTATTTAATGTTTCATTTGAATTTATTTCTTTCATGGGGCTTACGATTAATAGGTTACCGAAGTGGTAACAGTTTATTTCACAGTTTTGTCATTATTCTTGATTGTTTTTTTCTAAGTCTCCCTTTAGGGGATTATTTAATATTTATATATTAATATAAATATATTTTATTCTCATTTGGTTATTCAAATTTGTTTCCAATTAATAATACCATTTTTTCACTCTTCTGTACTTAAAATGATTCATTAAATGTTTTTAATAAAATAAAATTTATTTATCTCTTTGATCAAATCATAATTATTAATTTTTTATATTTATATTCATGGATTATATCATGGTAATATTTTATCAATGATATTATGGTTATAAGAAACTTGAAATGATTAAGGACTGTATTTTAGTATTATTTCATAAAGGATTTGAGAGTATATTTTGAATTTTATTGATGACCAAGAAAATTGATTCAGTGAGATGTTTAACCACTTATAAATAAATCACTATTAATGGTGGATAACACTTAATATTTTCCCAATGATGAGATAATAATAACTTTTTTTATGGTATAGTGTTTTTTATAACGGTTGGTGATTTGATGGTTTATGTCATCTTTTTATAAGTTTACTGCAAGAATTGGTTTGTGGAATATATTCAACACCATTATATTTTATATTTGGAAGAATACATGTCATAATTAATTTTTTATAGTGATAAATGTATTAAAATATTTTTAATGTGGCATTAATATCCACATTATATTTTTTGGGAATATAATGTTAATTTAGTGGCCTTCTTTCAAAAATTTGGGACATTGAATTTGGACAAAAAAGTATTTTAATAGTATTACATTAACTATATATAGAATGGATTTTGTTGAAATTTTGGTGTTATTAGATAATCTGTACTAACTATTTTGGTTTTGTAAAATTACTAGAGATAGGAGTAATAACATTTCATTCTTAAAATATGTTAAATGTGCTTAGGGCATAAACATTCATATTGGGTTTTCATTCCATATATTAAGAAATGAATTCAAAATTGATGAAATAAAAACCGGTGGATAAAATTTTTCTTATGAAAAACAAAGATATCGAGTAAGTATATTTTCTTTTCTTTTAATTTTATATTGTAAAGGAATTCCTCAACTCTAGGAAAATTATCCTGAATCAAAAAAATTATCCAAGAACCTTTATTTTTTTATGAACCAAATAGTCCCTTATATCATAAAATATTTATGTTTTTTTGTCCATTAACCTTCTATGTAGCAACAAATTTCATTTGATAAATGATCTATATCACTCTAAATATTAATTTACTCTTTTATTAGATATTTATATCTTCACTTAACACCAATTTCTTCGAATTTAGAATATTAGTTATGTGATTATTCAAGAAGAAAATCATACCTACCTTTATATATTATTAAGAAGATGTCATATCAACCCTTTTTGTTATGTGGGTTCCAAAAAAGTCATTTTAAAATGTCAAAATACTCATAATTGAGATCCAAATTAAATTGTATAGATTGAATTTATTTATGAGGGGAGAATGTAACACCCCAAGATATTAAAATAATAATATCATGTTTAATGGAAAATAAGAGATGTAACAACAAGATTATAGGATAATATAAAATAATGATAATTTACAATATTTTTATTTTTAAATAAAATCAATATCTTGATATCTTGTGAAGCATGAGACAATGGTTTTAAACAAGACATGATAACCTATTAAATTATTATTATTTAAATAGGACTATTATAGCCTAGCCACTAAATTGGAGGTCATAAACAACAATAACTAAATTAGGAAAATTATATGTTTTATTAAAGAATAAAATAAATAAATTGAATATATTTTTATATAAATTAAATAATAATCATTTGGAAATAAAAGAAATGTTTTCTAAAAAACTGAATTTTAAAAATAAAATTGTTTATTGCTTCTTGCACATTTGGTATAAAATTAATTTTTTAACACTTTAAGAAAATTATTTTCATAACATGAAATTGATTTTTTAAATAATTGTATCAAAAATATATTAGGGTGTAATTTTGTGATTTTTTTTGAAAAGTTTCACTTTTAGACGAATAGTGAAAATATTGATTTTTACTAAAAACTTCCTTTTTTGATTGAATTATTTAAAATGATAAATTACATTTCAAATTTTTATACATATAAAAATAACTCAATTATATTATAATAAATATAAATTATGTCATTGGAATAAATTTAATTTTAAATTTGTATATTAAAACCTTCTATAATTAGGATAATTTTCTATTAGGAAACCTGCTTTTTCATCTCATTTGTGGGTAAAATTTTAAATTCAATTATACCAATCATCAGTGAAATTAATTTAAAAAATAGATTCAAAATTTGAAATAATCATTTTTTAAATTATCTAATAAGTTCAAAATTTTTTTAACCAAAATTAATAGTGAAAAAAAAAAAATTAATTATCATGGTTAAGGTAAAATGTTGTTTATCTGGGGCTAAACTAAAATAAGAGGGTTTAAAATGACAAAGCAGCTTATAAAAAAATATTTTATGGAAATATATATACCTTATCAATCCCACCTCAAATAGAATGTCATTTTGAAACATTTTTCTTGATAATGACCTTATTATTTTAGATTCTTTTTTTAAATTTCAAAGTAATTTCCAAGAGGGTTCCCTTTCCCCCTTATAAAAGGGAACTCCCTCCCCTCACTATCTGACAACTCTCAAGACATTTTGATTAAAAAAACCCTAAAAACTTATCTCCCCAACATCCATATATTCATTTTATATCTATTGGTCTTCTAAAAAGACCAACCCTAGAATCTTTAATCTAAAAACCAAAATAACATTCTCCAAGAGACGGTAATATGTTTAATGAAGCTATTTCAATTTATTTGTTATTTTAAAACCTTAAATTATATATTAAAACTAACAATATAATAAAACCATTATATAATATGTACTTATATGTTTTTATGTTAATGTAATGACCTATACCCATCATCATTTCCATGAAATGGAAAATGAAACTGTCGATCGTGTGTACGGTGTACTACCTCTTCACGAACTGATGTAGTTTTATTTTTCCTAACCACAATTCAAGGATAGATGTAATAATCTATTTAACTTATGAATTGTTCATTATGCCTTGGGGATATAGTTCATGTAGTATCATGTTTTTACCTAGTGAGTTAAGACTATGGGTCATGTAAGGGTTCTGTAAAGACCCGTAAAATTCAAGGGAAATGTTTTCTTAATTTTCTTTGGAATTTTACAAGAATGATGTTTCTGACGGCACCTGATTCCGAGGCCCGGAGTGCCCAGAATCATTTTCCGAAGTTTGGCTCAGGTACGTTCATTGAATGAACGAGCGGTAATTTCTAACTTTTGAACCGATGCCCAGAATCAAATTCTGAGGGCACCGATGAACTCGCAGCGCCGATATTCGCTTAAGGAGATCTTTTCCGGGGTTGCGTTTTATGCGGGACGAAAGTTAGTTTTGGGAGAAATTATAAGAAGTTAAATAAAAATGTGGAAACACTTTTTATTTTTATTTTGTTGGTTAACTTCTTCCAAAGGGAGTTAGGGGTGGGACCCACATCCACTTAACCTCCCTTGGGAGGATTAAGTGTGGTGGGGCCCACACGAACCCCAACTCCTCATCTTCCCTCAAAAATCCCCTATAACCCCCTTTAATTAATGTTTGACAACTTGGTTTAATTAATTAAGGTGGGTTGATATGAATTTCAAACCTTTGAAATTCAAGTTGATATTTGTGTAAATAAAATAAGCCTTATCTTATTTTATTTTGGTTAGCCATCTTGAGAGGATTTGAGAGCTCCTTCTTCTTCTTCAAACTTTGACGAAGAACACTCAAGCTCCGACGAAGAACGCCGCTCCTCTCTTCTTCGTAGCCAGTTTGTTTCTGAAGATCGACGACGCCTTCCGTGTCAACGAAAGGGAACGCCGCTTCCTCCTCGGACTTCCTTCGTCGGATTACGAAGATACACCAATGACGTACCTCTTCGGACGTACCTCTTCATCAACGGAAATGACGAACGATTACCGTGACGCCCGACCTCCGCGACGCTTGTCTACCGCGGTTTGTTGACGTGCTCCGCACGTGATTTCCGATGTAGGGGTTTGTTGTTGTTTAATTTATTTATTCTCGTTCTTGGTTCTAGCATGACAGTCTTGAGGATAAATGATTATGTGCTATCATCTAACGAGAGGGGGGCTGGACTACACAAACACGGCCGAACCCCCCTCCTTTGTTCTTGAATATTTTCTTACGGATGAAACGATATGGCGTGGTGCCGTCGCGCCGCGTCGAAAGAAACCGAAGGCGCCGCGGCCGGAGCGGGGCCGCGGCGGAGGGGCACGGTGCCGTCGCACCACACCGGACGACGAAGGCCGCGGCCGGTTCCGGGCAGCGGCGGAACGTGATGACCGACGGCCAGCCGGGCCGCCGGTGCCGGAAGACGGAAGAGGAACGACCCTTGCCGGTCCTGTTGAGAAGAATCCGGCCGGCCAGGTCGGGCCGACCGGATTGTTGGAAACCGGGGGAATTCAATTCCCCCGGGCTGCCTAATTGGCCCCCCATAAAAAGGGGGGCCGGTTTCTCAAGGGGGGGGGGGGGGGGGGGCAGGCGGCCCCCCGTTTTTCTCAAAGGCAGGCCCCCACGAGGGGGGCCGGTTTCTCCAAGGCGCGGCCTTCAGCCGCGCCGCCAGCAAAGAGGGGCGGGGGCCTTGCCCCCCACACGTGGCACCCGAGCGGCACCCAGGCCGCGCCGCCGGCCGGGCCGGGTTGGACCCAGGTCGGGTCGACCCAGTTCAGGCCGACCCAAGGGGGGGGGGGGGGGGGGGTCGGGCCGGGTCGGCCCGGACCCGGACCCGGACCCCCCATTTTCGAATCAACTTCGGTCTTTTGCCAATAACTTGAGCTACGGACCTCTGATTGACGAACCGTCAGCGGCGATGCGATCCTTGGATCGAGGCGGTCGATTCGGTATATCGCACTCAAAGTTTCGGAATACTTTCAGTTCGTCAGGGTTGGTTCGTTCACGAAACCAACCGGGCCCTCGGAGCGGAAACGCTCATATCTTGAGCTACGGACGTCCGATTGACGTGCCGTCAGCTTTGTTGAGTTCCTCTTAGTGAGACGGATCTTTTGGCATACTCCGCCTGAGGTTTGGATGCAGGTGGAGTACGGTCGGGTTGGTTTTGTCTTAAAAACCAACCGGGCCCCTAGGACGAAAAAGCCAATAACTCTCAGACCGGGCGTCTGATCGACGCGTCGTCTATTGCGTTGAGTTCCTGTTGAAGATACGGAACTTTTGGATACATCAACTCTGGACTGTGTAACAGTTGATGTATCAGCCTCTCGGCTCATGGAGCAGACCCTCCGAACGAGCTTACTGTGTGCGGGAACCCTAGAGCTGGCTGCGACTGTGACTGCTACTGTTTCTGCTACTGCTACTGCTACTGCTACTGCTACTGCTACTGCTACTGCTACTGCTACTGTGACTGCGACGACGACAGTACAGAGATCCTTAGTGGATTCGACGACAACGACTACAGCACTCAGCGATCCTACATGGATCAGTGCTACAGGTCCTGTGTGGGCCCGATCCTGTGTGGGTCTGATCCTGTGTGGGTCTTTGCGCTCAGCGGTCCTGTGTGAACCAGCGCCTACAGGTCCTGTGTGGGCCCGATCCTGTGTGGGTCTTTTCGGGGGTTAGTTACCTATCGATCCTTCGTGGGTCCGACGACTTATATGGATCAGAGATCATCTTTATCGTCTTTCGAAGAAGTATACTTGTGTGAGATGAATCCTGTTGCTTTCCTGTGTGGATTGAGTTATGCTATCCTGTGTGGATTTCGTTTTTCTTTCCTGTGTGGAATACGTTTACTTTCCTTTGTGGACTGAGTTGTACTTGGGCTCGGAGGTTGAAGCGTATTGTAATTGATGACTTAGGTATATGTATGGGAATATACCTAAGCATTGTTGGTTGTTACTTCGTGATTGTATCTTCCTTTGTGGTTTATCCTTTGTGGATTTTGGGAGACCTTCAGGGGTCTCAGGGTCCCTACTGAGTAGC
The DNA here is from genome assembly GCA_963277665.1 of Viscum album. Lineage (NCBI taxonomy): Eukaryota > Viridiplantae > Streptophyta > Magnoliopsida > Santalales > Viscaceae > Viscum > Viscum album. The sequence goes on from OY728160.1 coordinate 716,728,184, forward strand.
TTATACTCACCCCTGCACGGGCTATGCCCGCACTAGGTTGTGTTGGTTGCAGACGACGGACAGTGTTGATCGTAGTTGAGGCTTGCTGAGCAGGACGGTACCAGGAAGTGGACCACTGGGCGAGACGTGCTCGGAGCGGATGACGGGACCCGTGGAGCAGTGGAGCTATCTGTACCCACCCGTCAGGTGGGATTTCCAGTGGACAGCTCGGTGTAGCGGCTTTTAATTTACAGTTGTTGTTTTCCCTTTCGAGTTGTACTTTACCTTTAGTTTGGGTTTGTATACTGGCCCATTTACTTTTCCGTTCTTTCAGTTGTACTTTGTTCTTACTTAGTGTTTACTTTTCCGCTTGGTTACTCTGTGGTGCTTGTTTACTTTACAAAGGCGATTCCTTCCCTTTTTACTGGGATTTACGCCTTGGTGCTAGTCGCCAGCCCCTGGCCTATGGAAGGCGGGCTTGGGGTAGTCACGGCTCGGGCCCCGAGGACGGGTCGGGACAAATTGGTATCAAAGGAGTTCGGTTCTATCGCGAACTCTGATCTTTTCTATGTTAAGCAATAATGTTTAGCGTATTGAGTGTGGTTATCAGTCTAGGGAGTCCAGTGTTATTGCGGCGGCCGACGTATCCGTACACCAGGACCCTGACTTCTGATTTCCGACTTAATGCACGAAAACATTGATTGCGTGTGTGTTTCAAAGTTTTCTTTGTGATTACTTTATATCAGCTCACTAGGTATACTGTTCTGACCGTGGCGCACCTTATTCCTTTTCAGGATGGCCCCAAGATGGCAGCCATCTAGGGTTCCGAGATTCGAGCGTGATGACAGTCCACCGAGCGACGAGGCCTCAGTTCAGAGCCATTTGTCAACAGTGGCACCGGCGGTAGCTCTACCCATCGAGCCACCGATGCTTCCAGCACCAGCCGCTGACGATGCACGTCGCCTCAGCGCACTTCAAGAGTTTTAGTGCCAGCGACCACCCAGGTTTCGTGGGGAGACGGACCCCCAGGCAGCAGAGGACTGGCTAGAGGCAGTGGTACGAGTTTTTAGGCTAGTGAGGACACCTGCAGACCTCATGGTGATCCTCGCTGCGAGCCTACTACACGTAGAATCAGGACGATGGTGGAGCCTGATTCTCCAGGTGCACGATGAGGCATATCTACTATCGATGGACTTTGAGAGCCTCTTCCGCTCGGAGTTCGTCCCAGCCACCCTTCGTGCGGTGCGTATCCAGGAACTTCTTCAGCTGCGGCATGGCAGCATGACAGTCGCTCAGTACTCGGTGAGATTTACTGATCTCTCGTGCTACTCGACCGACATGGTACGAGACCCATTCTTCCGGTCCCGGACCTTTGAGCAGGGTTTGAGACACGAGATCAGGGCATCGCTAATATCCCTCAGCATATCGACTCAGACAGGAGTATTGGAGCGGGCCCTTTTGATTGAGAGTTTCCTTGCTGAGTCTACACCAGCGCAGCGACCCACCGCAGGGCGGCACGTGGCAGAGTCATCTGCAGCAGGAAGTCGACAAATGACTCAGGGGTCCAGGCAGAGCAGACCTTCAGGCAGACGACCTCAGGACACTGGCTCAGCAGTGCGGGGCACACAGCGCGGAGCCAGTCTTTCGAGAGGCAGACAGTGCTACTCGTGCAGCGGGCAGGGCCACATGGCTCGTGACTGCCCGACCCGCCATGCAGAGGAGCAGTAGACAGTTGAGGAACCACCTAGGTAGGGGCAGAGGTTCGACCGTGGCGGTCCGCAGGGAGGAGGCGGACGAGGCAGAGGAGCTGGCCGAGCAGCAGGTGGTGGGCGACGCTTTGAGGCTCTACCACCACCACCACCACCAGGAGGTCCACCCTGACCTCAGGGGAGAGCACAGCTTCAGGCAGCTGAAGATTACGATCATGGAGCTCCGGAAGCGGGTGGACTAGTGCGGGACTAGCTCCAGGCTTAGAGGCCTTTGCCCATAATGCCTCTAGCTTCGTAGTTTGTGTTGCCTTGTGTCCTTGTACTTTAAGTTGAAGTAATAAAAGAAACTTTCCTTGGTGACTTTTGTTTTCTTGTCTTTTGTTTTTTTTACTAAGAGGTGTCGGCTAAAAACTGTTGACTTGACCCTCACTTTCCAGATTCTTACTGGAGGAAACCCAGTGACCACACACTGATGCCGACAGTGTGACTCAACCCTTGGAGGCGAGAGTAATGGTTGGATCTCTTGGTAGCAGCGTTGAGGCCTTACGACGTCATCCATGCCATGAATTAACTAATCATGACGGGATTGACTGTATTTGGCAAGGAACGTGGTTCATCTAGGGGATGAGACCGGATTTCACTTTTCGGAAAAGGAGAAATCTTTGCAGCTTTGTCGTACGTTAAGGAGGAAGTGGAAACCCTTCGTGTGGTCAGACAGATGTCAGCAGAGCTTCCAGGAGCTGATACAGAGGTTGACTAGCGCACCTATCTTGGGGTTGCCTGAGTTGGGAGTAGGGTACGTAGTCTACTGCGATGCATCAGGGACCGGGCTCGGATGTGTTCTGATGCAGGAGCGGGCAGTGATCGCCTATGGATCACTTCAGTTGAGGCCGCATGAGCAGAACTACGCTACCCATGACCTGGAGTTGGCAGCGGTGGTCTTCTCTCTGAAGAAATGGTGGCACTATTTGATGGGCGAGCGTTTTACAGTCTTTTTTGATCATCAGAGTATCAGGTATATCTTCTCGCAGAAGGACCTGAACCTGAGACAGCGGCGATGGCTCGAGTTCCTCCAGGACTATGACTTTGAGATAGTATATACTCCTAGGAAGGGGAACGTAGTAGTCGATGCCCTCAGTAGGAGGAAGGGAATTCAGCTACTTGAGGAGGCGACGGAGCATCTAGCCTCTTTGCAGATATCCTTCGTGGATAGAGATGGAGCAGCCTTCCTCTAGTCTCTCACAGTCACCCCTCCACTACTGCAGCGGGTCAGAGAGGCACAGCGTGAGGACGCTGACTGTGAGACACGGTGTGCACAGATATCCTCGGGACAGGCACCTGATGGCTTCTCCCTTGGAGCAGAGCACGACATCCTTTTTAGAGGACGTACCATGGTACCAGTCACTTTGCGAGAGGAGGTGCTAAGAGAATTTCACACTTCTCCTTTGGCAGTACATCCAGGAGTGGCGAAGATGTACCAGGATCTCAGATGACAGCACTGGTGGCCGGGCATGAAGAAGGCTGTGGCAGAGTTCGTTTCTCGAAGCCTCACATGCCAGCAGGTGAAGGCTGAGCATCAGGTACCAGCAGGCTTGGTACAGCCCTTGGAGGTCCCAGAGTGGAAGTGGGATGACATGTCTATGGACTTCGTGACTGGACTTCCACGCACTTCCAGAGGTCATGACTCCATCTGGGTGATTGTTGACCAACTCACCAAGTCGGCTCACTTCTTACCCATCATAGAGCAGGGCTTAGTGGAGAGCTTGGGACGTCTCTACGTTCAAGATATTGTGCGGCTCCACGGTGTGCCATCATCTATCGTCTCCGATCGAGATGCTCGCTTTACTTCCCAGCTTTGGAAGGGGTTACAGGAGGCATTCGGGACGCAGCTACGTCTGAGCACATCCTTTCACCCTTAGACGGATGGTCAGACGGAGAGGCCCATTCAGACTCTCAAGGACATGCTCCGCGCATGCGTCCTCGACTTTGGTCGCAGCTGGGAGGACCACCTACCGTTGGTGGAGTTTGCGTACAACAACAGCTACCACTCCACCATTGGGATGGCACCGTACGAGGAGTTGTATGGCCGAACTTGCAGATCTCCTTTGTGCTGGACAGACCCTGGGGAGTCAGCACTTGTGGGATCGGAGATGGTCCAGGCCACGACAGAGAAGGTCCAGGTCATCCAGGAGCGGATGAGGACAGCTCAGAGCAGACAGAAGTCATAGGCTGACAGGAGGCGGAGACCACTAGAGTTCGAGGATGGTGACCACGTCTTCTTGCGGGTCTCACCTCGACGTGGTATACAGAGATTTGGCCGAGGCGGCAAGTTATCTCCGCGCTTCATCGGACCCTTCCAGGTCCTCAGCAGGATTGGCGAGGTGGCTTATCGCCTGGCTCTACCACCTCAGTTGCACCGGGTGCACGACGTCTTCCACGTATCTCAGCTGAGGAGATACGTGCACGACCCGACGCACATCATTGACCATGGGGAGCTTGACGTTGACGATGGGGTGACTTTTAAGGAGGTCCCGGTGGAGATAGAGGATCAACAGGAGAGGGTCCTACATGGGCGATCGATTCCTCTTGTGCGCATCAGATGGCAGCACGAGAATCTCCAGGAGAGCACTTGGGAGCGGGAGGCTCAGATGCGTGCTCAGTACCCTCATTTGTTTCCCTAGTTTTTGATGTATCTTTACGGGGACGTAAAGCCCTGAGGTGGGAGTAATGTAAAGACCCGTAAAATTAAAGGGAAATTTTTTCTTAGTTTTCATTGAAATTTTACAAGAACGCGATTTCTGACGGAACCTGATTCCGAGGTCCGGAGTGCCCGGAATCATTTTCCGATGTTTGTCTCGGGTACGTTCAGTGAACAAACGAGCGGGAATTTCTAACTTTTGAACCGGTGCCCGGAATCAAATTCCGAGGGCACCGATGAACTCGCAGCGCCGATATTCGCTTAAGGAGGCCTTTTCCGAGGTTGCGTTTTATGCGGGACGAAAGTTAGTTTTGGGAGAAATTATAAGAAGTTAAATAAAAATGTGGAAACACTTTTTATTTTTATTTTGTTGGTTAACTTCTTCCAAAGGGAGTTAGGGGTGGGACCCACACCCACTTAACCTCCCTTGGTAAGATTAAGTGTGGTGGGGCCCACACGAACCCCAACTCCTCATCTTCTCTCAAAACTCCCCTATAACCCCCTTTAATTAATGTTTGACAACTTGGTTTAATTAATTAAGGTGGGTTGATTTGAATTTCAAACCATTGAAATTCAAGTTGATATTTGTGTAAATAAAATAAGCCTTAGCTTATTTTATTTTGGTTAGCCATCTTGAGAGGATTTGAGAGCTCCTTATTCTTCTTCAAACTTTGACGAAGAACACTCAAGCTCCGACGAGAAAGTCGCTCCTCTATTCTTCATAGCCGGTTTGTTTCCGAAGATCGACGACGCCTTCCATGTCAACGAAAGGGAACGCCGCTTCCTCCTCAGACTTCCTTCGTTGGCTTACGAAGATCCACCAACGACGTACCTCTTCAGACGTACCTCTTTGTCAACAGAATTGACGAACGATTACCGCGACGCCCGACCTCCGCGACGCTTGTCTTCCGCGGTTTGTTGACGTGCTCTGCACGTGATTTCCGAGGTAGGGGTTTGTTGTTGTTTAATTTATTTATTCTCGTTCTTGGTTATAGCATGACAATCTTGAGGATAAATGATTATGTGCTATCATCTAACGAGAGGGGGGCCGGACCGCACAAACACGGCCGAACCCCCCTCCTTTGTTCTTGAATATTTTCTTGCGGATGAAACGAGATGGCATGGTGTCGTCGCACCACGCGGGAATCGCTCGGAAAATATTGCGCGGCGCCGTCGCGCCGCACCATGAAAATATTATTATGAATGAGACGCTGTCGCGCCGCGTCGAAAGAAACCGAAGGCGCCGCGGCCGGAGCGGGGCCGCGGCAGAGGGGTGCGGTTCCGTCGCACCGCACCGGATGATGAAGGTCGCGGCCGGTTCCGGGCCGCGGCGGAACGTGATGACCGACGGCCAGCCGGGCCGCCGGTTCCGGAAGACGGAAGAGGACCGGCCCTTGCCGGTCCTATTGAGAAGAAGCCAGCCGGCCAGGTCGGGCCGGCCGGATTGTTGGAAACCGGGGGAATTAAATTCCCCCGGGCTTCCTAATTGGCCCCCCATAAAGAGGGGGGCTGGTTTCTCAAGGGGGGGGGGGGGGGGGGGCAGGCGGCCCCCCGTTTTTCTCAAAGGCAGGCCCCCACGAGGGGGGCTGGTTTCTCCAAGGCGTGGACTTTAGCCGCGCCGCCAGCAAAGAGGGGCGGGGGCCTTGCCCCCCGCACGTGGCACCCGAGCGGCGCCCAGGCCACGCCGCGCCGCCACGCCGGACCGCGCCGCTGGCCGAGCCGGGTCGGACCCGGGTCCGGTCGACCCGGTTCGGGTCGACCCAGTTCGGGCCGACCAAAGGGGGGGGGGGGTCGGGCCGGGTCGGCCAGGACCCGGACCCCCCGTTTTCGAATCAACTTCTGTCTTTTTCCCATAACTTGAGCTACGGACCTCCGATTGACAAACTGTCAGCGGCGATGCGATCCTTGGATCGAGATGGTCGATTCGGTATATCGCACTCAAAGTTTCGGAATACTTTGAGTTCGGCCGGGTTGGTTCGTTCACGAAACCAACCGGGCCCTCGGAGCGGAAACGCTCATATCTTGAGCTACGGACGTCCGATTGACGTGCCGTTATCTATGTTGAGTTCCTCTTAGTGAGACGGATCTTTTGGAATACTCGGCCCGAGGTTTGGACACAGGTGGAGTACGGTCGGGTTGGTTTTGCCTTAAAAACCAACCGGGCCCCTGGGACGAAAAAGCCAATAACTCTCAGACCGGGCGTCCGATCGACGCGCCGTCTGTTGCGTTGAGTTCCTGTTGACGATACAGAACTTTTGGATACGTCAACTCTGGACTGTGTGATAGTTGATGTATCAGACTCTCGGCTCGTGGAGCGGACCCTCCGAACGAGCTTGTTGTGTGCGGGAACCCTAGAGCTGGCTGCGACTGTGACTGCTACTGTTTCTGCTACTGCTACTGCTACTGCTACTGCTACTGCTACTGTGACTGCGACGACGACAGTACAGAGATCCTTAGTGAATTTGACGACGACGACTACAGCACTCAGCAATCCTACGAGGATCAGTGCTACAGGTCCTGTGTGGGCCCGATCCTGTGTGGGTCTGATCCTGTGTGGGTCTTTGCGCTCAGCGGTCCTGTGTGAACCAGCGCCTACAGGTCCTGTGTGGGGCCGATCCTGTGTGGGTCTTTGTGGGGGTTAGTTACCTATCGATCCTTCGTGGGTCCAACGACTTAGATGGATCAGAGATCATCTTTATCGTCTTTCGAAGATGTATACCTGTGTGAGCTGAATCCTGTTTCTTTCCTGTGTGGATTGAGTTATGCTATCCTGTGTGGATTTCGTTTTGCTTTCCTGTGTGGATTGAGTTATGCTATCCTGTGTGGATTTCGTTTTGCTTTCCTGTGTGGAATACGTTTACTTTCCTGTGTGGACTGAGTTGTACTTGGGCTCGGAGGTTGGAGCGTATTGGATTTGATGACTTAGGTATATGTCTGGGCATATACCTAAGCAGTGTCGGTTGTTACTTCGTGATTGTTTCTTCCTTTCTGTTTTATCCTTTGTGGATTTTGGGAGACCTTCAGGGGTCTCGGGGTCCCTAATGAGTAGCTTATACTCACCCCTGCATGGGCTATGCCCGCACTACATTGTGTTGGTTGCAGACAATGGATAGCGTTGATCATAGTTTAGGCTTGCTGAGCAGGACGGTACCAGGAGGTGAACCACTGGGCGAGACGTGCTCGGAGTGGACGGCGGGACCCGTGGAGCAGTGGAGCTATCTGTACCCACCCTTCAGGTGGGATTTCCAGTGGACAGCTCGGTGTAACGGCTTTTACTTTACAGTTGTTGTTTTCCCTTTCGAGTTGTACTTTACTTTCAGTTTGGGTTTGTATACTGGCCCATTTACTTTTCCGCACTTTCAGTTGTACTCTGTTCTTACTTAGTGTTTACTTTTCCTCTTGCTTACTCGGTGGTGCTTATTTACTTTACAAAGGCAATGCCTTCCCTTTTTACTGGGATTTACGCCTTGGTGCTAGTCGCCAGCCCCTGGCCTATGGAAGGCGGGCTTGGGGTAGTCACGGCTCGGGCCCCGAGGACGGGTCGTGACAGGTTCCCCATCAAACCCTTAGAATGTGGATTATCCAAAAAAAATAAAAATAAGGCTTTCGGGCCATTCGAGAAAGATCATGTGTACGTACGACCTACCATCTCCATCAATGCTGTAATCCATTTTCTATTACTAAAATTTATAGATTACTATAAATAAATATATATACAGCTAAAATATATGACATTTATATCATGGTTAAAAATGTATATTTTACTTAACAATGATCAAGTTAAAAGGATTAAAATTATGGAACCAAACCGTACATGGAAAACTAAGCAATTATCACCTGAAACAGTGATTTTAACACAAAATTATTAATAAAAGATCCATAAAAGACTAATTAAATCCTTCATAGTATTAAATATATGAATATATTTCTATAATAGATTTATAATAAAAATAAATTTAATATATTTGAGTTTTAAACACATATGAAGGAATTCAAACCCAAGCTAAGGGTTTCTCATCTAAATTTTACTTTTGTGAGACATACATCATATTCACCACATATACCTTTACTTGGTGTATATAATACACCTATTTATATGATATATCATGAATATATTTATCTTAATGGTATTTAATGTTTCATTTTAACTTAGATTTTTTATGGGACTTACGGTCAAAAAGTTACCAAAGTGGTAAGGGTTTATTACACAATCTCATCCTTATTCAGGACTGTTTTTGTGTAAGTCTACCTTGAGGGATTTATTTTATAATGAAATATTAAAATCAATATATTTTATTCTAATATGGTTATTAATGAAAATTTTCAGTTAATATTACAATTTTCCGACTCATTGGTACTTAAAGTTATTGAGAAAATGTTTTAAATAAAATCATACTTTATTTCCCTCTGTGGTAAAAAATCATTTATAATCAAAATCCATGTTATATAAAAGAAATTAAGAAATTTTTTAATATTTTATATATTATTTATTAAAAAAAATTCCCATTTTAATTTTTTTTCAAAAAATTGAAATCAATCTTCATGCCATTTTTAGAATAAGGGTCATTTTGATTTTACTGAAATTATGAAAGGATATTTTTTTACCATGTACAGAATGAACAGAATTTTCTGCCATCATAAAAACTCAATGTTTTAATGGATACTTTAAAAAATTTTAATGTTTATATTCAAATAATTTTATTTTTAAAATGTTTTGTTAACTTTTTTTTGAAACGTGATTTTCAAAGTGAAAATGTTATTTTCCTCAAAAATGATATAAGTAAAGTTTTTATAGTATTACTATTTGTAAATGAAATCAACCCTTTATTGTACTAATGATCTGTTGAGGATATATTGTTTTTAAATCATCCTTATTCTTTATTTAGATGGTCAATGATTATTTTAGCTAAGTATGTACAATTTAATTACCATTCACCATATTACTCTGGATGGTCTCTAATTATGTCTATTTGATTGGGGGAAGTATTAATATTTTGTATATTAGTTTTTAATAGAAATGTTTATTTTTATTATGTTTCAATACTTTAATATTATTAATTAATTTTAATTAGTGATTTATATGTGGGGTACAGTAATAGATGGCCCCTTGATGCACCAAAAGGTCTCATGAGACAAATTAGATGGCCAAATTAGATGGGTTTCTGCCCATGGATTTAAACAATCATGAGGAAGGCCTTTCCATTTTTAGATTTACAGTACTATGAATTCCATAATTATGAGATCATTTATTAATTTACATGTTATTATTATGTTTCTTATAATATCTATGATTAAGTTTCTAGATCAGGTGACTATATATGTGTGGCTTTATATGATCGACATTTCTTTCTTCCACATTATGATCATTTTTTATTAAATGACATGTTTTTTATGTATTTACCTTTCCATATTGATTAATATTATTTATTCATGACGTATTTCATTGTATTATTACTCTTACGGAGCATCTGAGCTCACCCATTTATTATATTTTACTTTATCTGTGATGCTAGGATGTATTTTTATTGACATATAGGGATACATTATGACTAATAATGTCATTCTCAAATAAAAAACATTTTTTTATTTTATGTTTTCAATTATGATTTAAATTATAAGTATGTATCTATTTTACCGTTACTACTTGACTATTCAGTCATTTGAGATGTGAGTTATTATATCTAGTTTTGATGTAATAAAATAATCATTGGCTTTGGGCTACTATGGTTAGGGTTGTTATAGAATTTTCTTGGTGTGTAGACAAGTTAAATTATTTCATAACTTCTAAATTTACAGCCCATATACCCCCCCCCCCCACCCAAAAAAAATTAAATGAAAAAAATCATAATCTATATTTTATATTTTGTAAGGTACATTTATTTATAAACTTTTTAATTACTAAATGATAAAAATATGTTTACGTAAAAGTGAAATTCTGTCCTTTTTTTAAATTTTTTCACACTCTAGATTGTTGAGGAAACATTGGATGTCAAATGGATGGTATGTGATGTTTGTTTGTTTATAATTTATTGGAAAAAATTTGTTTAATGATTCTCATAATTTTGTAAAAACTACTAAAAGAATTAATTTCAATTAAATATTTCATTTTTAAAAGAAATTTCTTAAACACCTATCATTTTTATGAAATTATTAATTCTGTGTAGTATATTTCATGGAGCCCTTCCATAGTTAATTTTATAAATCTTATATTTTTTGTTCAATAGATTTTGTTTTAAAATGAGTGGAAGAATAATCCACCAAAACTAATGATTCTAATGTTGTGTGTGGTTTTTAAAAAAGGATAATCTTTTGTAGATTTGAAGTTCTATGAGATATCATCAATGATCAAGGGAAAAACTTTTTAAATTGTATAATAGAAAATCTTATGAGGATGTATGGTGTGCATCAGAATACATCTATATTATACCACCCCTAAATAGATGACCATTTTAAATTTCTAATCAATTGATAAATGGTATTTTGAATATGATTATTGAGAAAAGTTTATATATTATAGTAAAACGTTTTAAAAATACTTTTAAATGTTGTACATCCTATAAAACATCTATTATAAGGATTCTATGATGGGTGGTTTATGAAAAGAGTTTTCATCTACCTATGGAGCTAGAACACAAAGCATATTAGGCTATATGAGGGATAAATCTATACATGGATGGTGTTGTAAAAGAGAAAAAACTATAGTTGAAATAATTTATTGAAATTATAAAGGAATATCTTAAAAACACTAATTTTTTTGAATAAAGTGAAATGGTGTATCAAAATAAGATACTCTAACACAATGTTATTTATTTTGTGGAAAAGTGTTTTTGTACAATTAAATACTAAAGACGATACTCAGTTAACTTCATTCTAGATGGAATGTTCAGTTTATATACATTTATGTATATCATTTTAATGTATTATAGATTGAGAAAGATGAATAAAAAGTCTTATTCACTATTAATGAGAACAAACAAAATAGATTCTATGTATATTTTTTCCAAGAACCAATGGAGGATATCACACTCCTATACCTTATTTATCAAGTAAAATCATTTGGATATACCACTCCATAACACATAATTTCATGTTTTGATTGTATTTAAATTTTTATTACATGTTAAATCTACTTGCATACATTAATTACAATACATAATTTATGAATGGGTATGAAAAATGTTTCATTTAGGGGTTTATTAAATGATTTTTTAAATTTTTATTTTTCAATTTTTTTCCTTCTTCAATAAAATTGTGTGTTAATTTTTTTAATTTTATTGTGTTTTTAAAACCAATAAGACTTAGTTGGAATTTCTTTATGACCATAAAATCAAAGACAATGTTTATAAATTGATTTTACCAATAGACTTTCCTTAGAAGAATGTTGAAATGAAATTGTTTTTTAATTCTAACTAAGGTTAATACATACAAGGGACATTTATTTTTGAATACCATTACATGATATATTGTTCTATATTTTAATCACTTACATGAGTGGATTGTAAACATATTTGGAAATATTCTTCATAATAACATATTTCAAGAGATTAATAATACATAATTTAATGAAAATGACTTTTTGAGAAATCTAATCAAACCCTGAAGCATTTAAAGAAATTTTTTCATATATTATTGAGGTATTTATTTTATTTTTAAGTTCCATTTTACAATGAAATCAATTTTTATTCCTTCCTTTAAATTAATCATTATAACTCATATCATCCATGATTTAATTTATAGTAGACCTAATTATAAGACAAAATTTTCTATCTAACTTTATCTAGATGTTGATGCAAGATCTTGGAATGTTCCAGTGTGGGTGAAGGAAGAAAGTGAGATAAAATAAGATATTTTGAAAAATATTTTTCAGCTGAATTAAAAAAGTGATGAGACTTCTATGTTGTTGTCTTGTGATGAATCTCATGTGTAATTTAATTATATTATTTCATTGGTATCACTAGAGTTGTCTATATAATCCTACAACAAAATTTAAGTGAAATATAACCCTATTTACTTCAAAAAAATCAAAACTACACAAAGTTATATCTCTGAAAATCCAAAACAATTATACTATAAATAGAGGTAATAGGGAATATAATGTTGTTTATACTGAATATATCAAAGGTATATGAACAAAAAATAATATTATGATTGGATAGAAAGATTGTTGAAGCTATTTGAGAACTAAAATATTCTATGAAATTACTCTACAAAGGTAGTTATTGTAAGAAAGGCCTAAGAACACATCAAAATTAATATAAATACTTCATAATCTAATTATAGGTAGTATTCACTCACAAAAGAGGAAAATTTAGAGTCCATATCTACCTTCAAGAAAATAAAAAATAAATAAACTATAACCAATTTATGGAAACGAAGAGGAATTACATATAATATTAAAATAATAAGTGGTGTTGAATGTCTCATCCAAACTCAAAAGAATGATGTTTAATAAAAAAAGATAATGTAAGGTAGGAATCTATTCATAAATGAAAATGAAAATTATGAATTTTGATTTAACATTGATCCAAATCCCCCTGGATTATGCATATTTTCATCAATAAAAACCACCAAACATATTCCATAGTAAGACACTAGAAATTCCTCATGCTTTAGAAGAAATACTTTAAAAATTATGTAAAGATGAAGAAACTCATCAATCATATGGTGAAACATGCATGAAAATTGAATAAAAAACTTTATAAAAACTACTTTTTGAGTGTTGAGTAAATAATTTTGGAAAACATAGGTATAAGTGAGAATGTGAGGATAAAAGGAGTTCAAATGAATTGAATGTACTTAATTGAAAAATGGAATAAAAATCATTAAGGTGGAAATATAGTTTAAGAGCCATGGGGTTGATAAGGAAAAATATATTGGGTAGTTTTTCAATTTTTTATGGAAATATTTTTTAAGTTCACCTATCTGGGATTCCATGTATTAAGATTGGGATAAATGAAATAAATAATAAATTTATCATATTTTATTAAAATTTGATTCATTTTATTCCCCAATATTTATCAATTAATTGAGTTCTAACGAGTTTTTTAATTTAACTATAAAATGATATGATTGTGTGAATATTTTTAAAATGGAAAAATTAGTTATTAAATTTATATACTTTATTTTTGAAGTAATATGAAAATATTACAACTGATAATTTTTTTTCATGCAATTCGGAAGGAAGGGGTGATACCTAAAGGGTTGTTATGGATTCATCAACCTCGGATAAATATTAAAAAATAAAAACAGAGAGACTATTTTTGTTTCATTTTACAAATATGTATGATCTATTTACTCTACATATGTGTGAACATTATACTATATATGTGTTATTTTCCCTTATTTATGAGTGATTCACCATCTATGTATGTTCCATGCCTTTACAAAAAAATTGCATAAGGATGAAAACAAGGGATTTGTCGACATCTATTTACCCTTGAATTAAAATAATTGGTCTACCACATTAGTAATCATGAAATAAATATAATATTTCCTCATGGATTATATTTATTTAATTTCTATCTATGGAAAAATAAAAAACATTTCAAAATATATTGTAGATTTTGTAGATATTTGAACACCATTTAGAAGAAAGAAATACTTGAGGAAAAATAAACGTCATGATTTCGGAGGTTTTTTCAGGAATAAATGTTATGGAAATTTGGTAACTAAAATAAGAACATGATGATAGAGAGATAAATATAGGTTCATGAATGTATCATGACTTTGCTACTATTTTTTTGTCTTTTTTTCAATGTTATTTAGTTTTTTAATGTCTTCTTCTTCTTCCCCAATCATATATTTTACCCTTCACATGGATGGGTAAGACTTAGATTGATTTATAATTTAAGGATTTACATTTATAATTCTAGACTATTTAAACATCATTAAATAAAATTCAATCTCTTTATTTAACAGTTTTTTGTATTCTATAGAAATCCTTAATATCATGTGTGATCGTATTGGGTTTTAAAATTTTATATTTTTTATTATCATTGTTTATGTACAATAATATACCTATATATATAATAATAATATATAGGATAGAATATTATAGGGATTATGGGTGAAGTGTTTGAGGATTTTCATCACCTATGAAAGGGGTATTGGAAAGTATTAAATTTTTAGGAAAACCCAAACCTGGTTGGGTATTACAGAAGTTGGTTTGGGGGATTCAATGGAACTCTTACCTGAATATAAAGAATAGTATACCAATATAATATTTCAGTTAGGAATATTCTCACTCACTCCATTAAACCAAGGGTGATTAGGGAAAAGATCATGGATTATATCACTTATTTGTTAATAGAACATGAGTTGAGTAATTTTAAAAACAAAGATAACATTTCAATTGGAAAACATAACAAAACCTAATCACCCCTTCATCATCTTATTTTTAATTTCAATGCTTCATTTCAATACTATTATTTTCAAAATCAAAAAATCTAAAACATCCCCATTTTATAACCTAAATATAAAGGTAAAACTTCTTTTGAGAACTCATGATTAGGCAAAAACCTTATGTTTCTGGAAATACTAAATTTTTGTCCAAAGAATAAATATCTATTATACACCAAATTATAGGTGGTTTTAGTATTTGGAATATAAGTTTTATTGGATTTTCTATATATTATATATGATTCCTTTCATGATTTTAAAATTTTTGTTCTTCTATACTAGCCTTGACTTGTAAAGGATGAAAATTAGAATATATTGTGACGTGCTAGGAGTTATTTAATAAATTTAAGAAGGATCCTAATTTAGATCCATTTTTTACTATACATAAAAAAATATATGTTTTCTGATTGTATATTTGAAATATTTATATTGTTCTTAGTAAGCATTTTCATTCAAGGAAACAATGTTGTGTTGTATGGATATATGAAACTAAGACCCTATAAAGAGAATTACTCTATACAATACCTATAGTTATCTATTTTTTTTTCTAATTTGAAGAGTTTGAGGAATTATATATTATGGTGATATATATATATATAATTTATATATATTTAAATAGTTTCAACTTTATATTTTCATAGTGAGTCCTCAACCTAAGACTGGAATTTTAGTGGATTGTACTCAAACATTTTATTTGAATATCATTCATACACAAAGAAAAAACAATGCGGTAAATTATGGTTTAATTAAAAATTATCTACCTAAATTATTGAATAAAAATTATATAACATGTGATTAATAGAATTTTTTAATAAATATATATAGATATGGAGGAAATTATTTGTAGTGTAATCATTTTTATAATGAAAGTGACATCTATGTTAATGGATTGAGTAAAAGTGAAACACTAGTTTAAAAATTAATGTAAGAGGTTATGGATGACATAAATTGGGTGGGCTATAGATATATAGGATTTTTTATAAAATTTAGTTCTTTGATTTTGTGTATGAATAGTATTTCATGTGGATATAACAAATAATTTTGTGGAAACATGACATTATTATAGTTGGGTACTGAAACCCAAAGATGATAGTATTTATCATAAAATAAAACACCAATTCATTTGTTTAAGAATAAATATGGTTACTCTTAAATTTGTTTTTAGGGTTTTATTTTTCAATAAGAAACAGAATAAAATTTATGAAAAAGAGGGTAGTTGTATCCATAATTAATTCCAATATTTAACTAGAAATATATTTTTATATATTACATGATTGGTTTTCTAATATAACCATGGAGAAATGATAATTTTTGAGTAGTAATGGATTGACCAATGAATTTAATGAATTTATTATGTATTCAAGAAACTTTATCAGATGATAACATTCATAAGATTTATAGGAATGGATTTTTTACAACTCATATAGTTTTGAATTCTATTTTCATGGATATTGATTCTTAGTTCACATAAAATTTTTAAAAATTGAACAAGAATTATTTGATAATATAGTTGAGAATTATTTAGATTTACCACCCCTAAATAGATTGATAGATAGAATAAGTTATTATAAATTTTTATTATTTTCTCCAATAATGATTTTTGGTATTTTGGAAGGACTTTTAAAGACCATATATTAATAATATAGTTTCATAAAACAATTTTTGTCAATAATTGATATATAAGGAACTGTTTAAAGAATCATAAGGTTAACCAAATTGGTCGTTATTATATTGGACCAAGACCAGCGAAGGGAATTTAGTGTATACTGATTTGATTCCAGAGATAGTGGATTATGTTAATTTCATCCAGATATGTATTGATTCATCTGAAAATATAGAATATTTTTATATCAATCATCAATGGTGAACTTTGAGATTATATGTTGGGGGTCAACTATTTTTAATACAGTCTCTTTTGTTAGGACACTGAAGGTTTGTAAAACTAATAAAACATATGAAATAGTGTATGTTTACTTTTTAGATTAGGGAATCTATTTATGAATTATTTTAAACATTGGTGTTTACAAGAAAATATGTAGTGATTTATTAAATTTTCCACATTTCTCAATTAAAAATGAACCTATAAATACAATTAATATTGTGAATTAGGAGATGGTTTATTTAAATCCTCATATGTCTAATATAGATTTACAAGGTAAGATTATTTATTTTAATGTAAATATTTTAAAAGGTTATATTATTCCATTGATGAGATTATTTTGGTAGTATATGATGATTCAAGAAGAAACATGGGAGGTGGAATACTATATGTGGTAAGAGTGGCTATAAAAGTTCAGTGTTAAATAAACCTATGGGAATTTTAAATTGGAAAATAAATTTCATTGGGAGAAATTAAATACTCATATTTTTATGTTTATTTAATTAATATATATAATTTCTTGAGTTCTTTTTTTAATGTGTGATTTCCATGGGAAAATGTAATTTTATTTTATTTTAATTTTTTTTACCTTTTTAGCATCTGATTAATGTGAGATTATATTTGAAATTAGATATAAGAAATGTATTTGTGTATTTTAACTTATAATTGTTGTTTTTTGGATTATTATGATTGACCATATATATAAAGAAACAAGGCTATTATAGAAGTGTTAATTTAAAAAAATAAAATCGAATTTATTGAGAAATAAAAAATTTGATGTTATGAAGACCTGTTCATCCCATGGATTTAATGTAATTAATTTAAACAGAAAACAAATAAGATCAAATCATACCATGTTTTATATAAAAGAGGCTAGATTTTCTTCTCTTATGTTGTAACATGTATCCAAACTTAGTCCCTTCGGTGTTAGTTTTATCAAAAGATATTTATCGTGACAACTCTTATAGATTCATCTATAATTGTTACCTAAAGCTTCTCAAATTTTAATAATTGAATTCATTGTACTATTATTAAAAACTGAGTTATTTTTTAATAAAATTCAATCATGTTAGAAAATTATATTTATATCTTTAGATGTGTGAGGATAGAAAATTCCTTAATCTTATGTTAGGTGAAAATAAAAACCACATATAAAATATGTCGTAACATTAGTATGTATAGGTAGGATAAAAATAAAATAAATTTTACAATGAATCCTTCATTTTTTAACCTTATAAACACCCCACATATCACATACTATAATTAATAAAAAATATTTTTTAAAATTTGATTAATTTTATTTATAATATTTTTAAATAAATAAATATTTAATAAAATAGTATTATTTAGTTATGTTAGTCATTAAACATCATTAGGTTCCTCACATAAATAATAATATAACCTTGAATGATGAATATTCATTCGATAAAATAACTATTACATTCACACATATTTTGAATAATATTTATTTATTAATATGTTCAATAAAAAATCAAATAAATAAAATTTATATTCATGAAATATATATTATTTGTAATCATTTGATTCCACTTATTTTTTTACACTATAAACCCCTTTATTAATAGAAATAGATTGAACCCAACAATATTCCAAGATCAAATTGTGGAATAATTTCAGGGCACCCATTGATAAAGACGAAATACAACTGATAATAATGAAATCCCCCCTATGAATTCTAAAAATGTAATACAATCTATTATCAATTGATATCTTAGCAAACAAGATGTATACTTGTTCCATCACTCTATAATATTGATATATATTTCTTTAAAATTTTAAAACTAACTAGTCTATAAACTTCCATGATAGTGGGTTTATACTAGAATCTCTAAATTATTCAAAGTGCAAGATATATCCTCTTTGATTATATAAAATTTTAAAAAAATGGCGATGATTAAATTAAATTCATATCACTTTTGATACACCCAACATATTTTACCTTTCCATGAGAATATTTTTTCCACATTTTTCATCTATATGTAACATTTTATTATTCCTAATATACATTAATAATGATAACAAGTCTAAGGGACATTATAAATGTCCCTAAATAGTTATATTTACTGTCACATAAAACATGTGGAAATATTATTAGCAGGTCCATCCATATCACCACCCTTCTTGGAGATAACTAAATAAACACTTTATATCAATGTATTATGAGCCTCTAACACCTAATAATCAAACTTCATGTTTTCAATAATAATGATGTATATGGACTATATGACATTTTGATTTAATAATATTGTTTTTAATTTTATAATTTCTCATTACTGTAGAGAATTTTTATGAGACTTTATTGTGATAAAAATTCCAAGGTTGTTATCACTTATTAATGTTAAATAGAATAATAATAATTATGTGATATATATGAATATATTTTGGTAATCAATAGATTAAATTCAAATATTTCTAAAGTACAGACTCTAATAAACTCTAACGTTCACTAAATCCAACTACTAATAACTCTTATTCCATTACCTCTCACATAATGTTAATTATTCTACTAATTTAGGGATATATTAAATGGTTCTACAAAATTTTCCTCTAGGGATACACTACTCACTATGAATTTAACACTTTGGGTAAATTATCTCAATATATGATAATTAAAAAAAATTAATACATCATCCTTTGGTGTTTTTTAGATACTTAACATGAACCACTAGTATATTATTACGATAATAAAATATAGTAGGATCCTAATATTAAACATAACTCCTAGTGTCTGGAAAAAGTTGTGTATTAAAACTAATCTTGGTTATGAATCAGCTCAAGTTATTCTGACATGTTACCCGGATCAGCTAGCCACTACACATAAAGGGAGTTATTAATCCCCATGGGATGTAAACTAGTTCCTGTGAAGCAAGGAATACACACTTTGGTTATGATTTTCTCTCACTTTAGAGTTAAGAAGGCAGCTGATCATTTACTAGGATTCTTACATGATGCATCAATTTGTTGGGAGTTCATGCATAATAAATAAGTTAAAAAATAAATATAATTAAAAATATAATTCATGATCAATTAAATTTATCCAACTCATTTATAAACATTCATAAATGGTCCACAAATAAACACAAAGTAAGGTAGAATAGGTAGAGACTAAGTAAAAAAATCAAGGTCTATCATCACTAGTTCACATACATAATGAAATTAAAAAAAACTAAAACATGTTGTAATACCATCTCCATGTGACCTATGGTCACTCTCCACATCCCTTACTCACTGTCAGTAGCTGAATATAGTGATAATCAAATTAGTCAAGAAAAATATAGAGCCTCTTTAAATATAAGAGATGTATAAACACATACACAAGTGTTTATACATGCTGTGAGATAACAGGACATGTAGGATCTCACCAATGTTTCTATTACATTCCTTTAATTTAGGACTTTATAATTTATATTTTATAATACAATAGAAAATATGGCTTTCCATATTAAAAATTTATTTTTGAAACCAAACCATGCACTCGCATAATAATAAACAAAAATATGGTTTATCCAAAATAAATTCAAAATTCCCCTTAGTCATAAAACACTTTAAAACCTTAAAAAAGGCCTTTCATTTTAAATAAAATAAATAAAAACAATTTCCATAATTTTGATCCTTTATAAAAATATCAACCATAAAACCAAACATATTACTTTTCATTTTAAAACACCTTTCCAAGTTCACTTTGGAAACCACTTATGAAACCAACTAAACCATGACGAATAGAAGAACCAACCAAGAAGAAACCATAACAGTAATTAAATATAACAAAAAAGTGAATCAATAGTTCCAAAAAAATAATTCACTATGGGATAAAACAAATGTTATAGGAATCTACTATACATAATCACTAATAAAGGATAAAGCCTTGTGGGCCATGCCCCTAGGTGAAAAAGTAACATAAACTAGAACTAGTGACTAGAACCCTAAAACAAAATTAAATAACTTTTCTATGGTATCAGTATTATCATTAAACTATCCAGGGTATACAATCCATCATGAGATTTCTCAAGACACCATAGTCCATAGTCCGTCCCATTGACCCACATGTAATGATCATGCAATATTCTCTAGTCAGCACATGATATACATTAGGGATTTCACTCACCCAAGTCATTTACTAATTACCCTGGATTCTCATTCCATCAAACAATATAGGAGTTTATAAAAAAATACCATGTGGGAAAAATTATTTTCACTCAAGTATTAATGAATTATTTTTATAAAGTGGTAAATAGGGACTTTAATTAAATCAATCTTGAGATTCAAGGTAGTTTAAATTTCATGAAATTTTTTTTTTGAAAACATTACTTTTAATTTTTTATAAATAATAAAAACCATTAATGAATTGGAATAAAAGCATGACATAAATATTCATATCCATTAATAGGGAGAAACAAGAACAAATGGCATTATGAGGGGGAATCAAGCTTTAAGAAATTCTTTTTTTAATTTTCCATATGCATCTTGAATGGTATTCTAGATAGGGGTTCAAATTAATTTATATTTCACAAGAACATATACTTTTAAATGATTATTTGGAATTTATTTAGAAAATAACTCACCCCTTCATCAAAAATAATTCTTGAAAATGTGGTTTCCTGTAGAAAATATCACTCCAATTCCAAATACCTATGTTTTTAATAAAAATTTATCTTTTAAATATTCATGTTAAATTCACATTTTATAGGAATTTGAAAACAGTTAATTTAAAATGAAAAAAAAATTAAGAAAAAATCTCTTCATGCCAAGCCTAAAATCAAGGTAAAGTAATTCATAAAAAAAATCATGGATATAAAAATTTAGATTACTATAATTAAAATTAATTTTATAAACTGCAATAATATAATGAATTTAAATGTAAAATGAATTTCATAGAAAAACATACCTCAAACCAAATTGAAATCAATCACCTTCATTGGTGTATGCCACGAAAATTAATGAACCACCTTATAAAAACCCTAAGGGAAAGAAAACCTAAGTTAGAACCAACCCTAAACCCAAAATCTCTTGTATATAGTGATTATGAATTTTGGAAAAATTGAAAAACGAGGATAAAATGAATAGTTAGAGGAAGAGAAGATAAAAAAGGATAAAGTGGAAGAAAATATCATAAACACCACATGTAATATAGAAAATAAATAAAGAATTTAAAGGGGAAAGGGATAAGGACCTTTCCATAGAGATCCCTATAGTTGGTATCATGAGTGGGATGGGAGAGAGGTCAGTGAAGCTTAAAAATTAAAAGTGTTAAATGGTGGAATTTCAATTTTTAATTGAATATGTGGAGGCTTCATGGTTTGGACAGATATTTTTTCAAACATTGAATTAAACATGTAGGGGGCACTAGATGAAACCTACACACATAGAATTATTAGCATAGTTTAGCTATGTAGTGTACAAAATTGTGGGCCAACTATGAAAATAATCTCTAAAACTAATCTATATTATTTCATGTGATTTTTTATAATATCCACATCTTTTTCTATAAATGTACAATAACTTTTTCAATAGAATAAAACCATTTAAAATTTCAAAAACTATTCCCAAACCTCTAAAAATCAATAAAAATAATAAAAACAAGCAAATTAATAAAATATTGGTTCGAATGTGAAAATTCTTCCCACCATTAAAATTTATACACCTAGAAATTTCTTGGTTAAAAATAGAAGGTGAGAGAGCACTGTAAACTCCACACCCCTAATTCATAAGGCAGGTGGTCATGAAAGAACCAAGAAGGGCCCCACTAGGGTAAAGATATTTAAATAATATCCTCATAATAATAGAACTAATAACTAAAAAAATCCCAACACATCTAAGAAAAAAACTACAACCACCTAACACAAATACCTATGAAGAAAGAGGACCTATTACACCCCCCACCATTAAAATATATCTAAAAGGGTGAGATTAATGGAAAACACTACTATGATGAGAATAATAAAACATGGGAACATAATCATCAGGAAAAATTTAGAATCCCTATACACAAGAGGTTTTCGAATAACAGTGTGGTATGATCACTATTATTTAAAATCGTATACCCTCGGTATCACATTCTTGAACAAATAATACAAACAATAAATATAACAACTCAATGTAAAAAAACATGGAAAAAAATAATATCTAATGGTACACATGTCATATAATGCATAAAAAATAATATCTCAATGTGGTATTCCAATCGAGAGTATAAATGTTTTAAATAACTAAAAAAATGGTATCTTTTGGATTCTTCTCCCATCCCACCCCCAACTTCATATTCCACTACCCAACCATCTTCCGCAGGCCATTCCATCCCTTATGTGCCAATATATGATGTCTGAACATTCATCAAGATACACATGTATGGTGTGAGTAATAAATCCAAGTAGTAAACCACCAATTTGTCCTTAAACATCTGCATAGTTAAAACATGTGTATTCTCTAATAGTAATAAATGCACAATAAAGCATATATATTCACAGACTGAGTAACCATGTGCCAGCCAAACCCCCATGAGCCTCAATTACACATTCTTTGCATCAATTCTAGGAGGAAGATAATGATTTTAGAAATGATTAATAACAAGCCCCAAGTCTAGTGAAATGTCACATGTCTTCCTCAGTGATTCAAGTGGAAATTTTGCTCAGTATCCCTAATGAAAAAAGTTCTAGAACATTCCTTAGTATCCTTAGGGAACTTAGTTCCATATAGTTCATAACACTATCATTCTCAAACCCAATTCAAGACTCCACCACCATCATCATAAATCATAAAAACTCCCCCTCCCAAGGATATACATTCCATAATGGTCCATCTATTTCAAATTCCATGAAGGAACCTCCAAAGGCATAGTAACATACTTAATAGGGTTTATCATTCAATGAAAATAATAGCATATAATCATGAGAACTTAGTATCTAAAGTGTTTTAAATGAGTCTAATAATGATTATCAGATCAACAAAATGTGATTTAGAAACCCTTTTTTAAGAATCTCCATGCAATAAATACTAAAATACATAAAATTTTTAAATAAAAGGAATATTAAAATAACTATATATATTCCGTAGAAGACACTAAATTTTCTTCATCTCAATTTTTGTTTGATGAAGATCACATAAGAGGAAAAACAATCCCACCTATGTGATGTGTCCAAAGGATGATTTAAATAATCTTACCTTTGGATGTGATTCAACTTCTCTATATAGTTTAAAAATACCACAATATGAAAATAGGAATGGTGAAAAGTGTTATGGGTGTTAGGGAGTTTTTTAAAATCATTATACAATCACACGCACTACAACCATCATAAGGTTGTATAATTTATAATCCTGAAGGAAGATAATTAGGATATCTCATTTATTCATGAATTAAAATGAATGAATGGATATATACCATTGAAAAAAAGAATTTTTCATATGAATGTACTCCCAAATATTTCATTAAATAAAATTCTATATTAAATGATAATCATTTGGATGATAAAACTATCCAAACAATAACTATTATCAGGGAAAGTATAAATTATATTCCCTTTTCTTCATGAAAATTACAATTTTCAAAAAATACATCAAATATATATATATATTATACATATAATAATTTAGGTAATGTCTCCATCAATCTCTAACTTTCACTAAATCCTAATAGACTTTATTTCATTTCACCTTATATTGTATCTTATAAAATACCATGTGAAATAATATCCAGGACTATTTTAGATATTTTAAAAAATGAATTTGGAAAGTTATGATTAACTTCACCTCATATCACATCATATGAAATACCATGTGAACACCCATCCAAAATACTTTTTCATTAACAATAAATAATTTTAGATAGTCTCTATGAGTCAAGTTCAATACTCACATTTTCAAAAAAAAAGTTTTCCCCTCGATCCTTTATAGAGTTGATAACAATTATGAATTTCTAGATCCATAAATTCAAGCTATCAGTGGTATCTAGAAAAGAATCAATGCTACTCAAGCTATAAAGGGATCTAGCATGATATCTATAAAACACACATATCTCAATACCTATTTCCATAAATTTGTATCATATGTAAATGTTCATTCTCATTTTTTCACTTTCTCCAAGACTTCTAGTGACCATGGAGAATAGAAAATTTCAATCTCATATAACTACCAAATTACATCTTGGATCCCCTATTGTAGACTGAACTAGTTGATGAATATATCCCAAGTCATTCATCCTTCTAGATAAGTACATCACATGTCCCTTATCGAGATATATATATAATATCTAGGTCTGGTTGAACCCTCCCACTTTCTATCTCAATCAAGGTCCCTAATCTTATACTAGTCATATTAGGGAAAAAATATCATCTTCATTAAATAATAATTTTCAATCCCATTCTTCTGAATGACCCTGACCATAGGAAGTTTGAACAAATGGCACTAGTTTTATTGGAATATAATAGGCCATGATCATAATCCTATGATACATTATTCTTTTGATTCTAGGATTAATGCATCCGGGTTTCAGTTATCTGTATATAAAGGAATAAATATCTCTTGGATAGATCAAGTTTTATAGACCATGTCCAACTAATGACCTCTGATAGCTTTGTATCCTATACCTTAGGACCATACCAAGTTATAATTAAAGATCATACTTTATACTAAACCCTAAATTTAATCTTTATCTCTTCCTTTTCTCTCATATTATTTCTTCAAGCCCTTATATTTATTTTTTCCCAAACTCAATCATCTTGAGAGAAATCCTACCCTAAAGGGTTCTGAGCTTAGTTTTTTCTATCCGTTCTAAAAAACCTTATGGTGTTAACCCCACAATATCATAATACTATATATTAGTAGCAAGTGTAGTTTTGGAAACATAAATATAATCTCACCGCAGAATATGAGAATTAAACGATGCAAGTAGCAGTATAAACTTTTTCCACCATTTCCAGAGAAAAAAAGGATTGTGCTAAGTCATTGTAAGAACCCGGGTAATTTTAGAACGGGTTAAATTTTCCAACAGTGCTTAAATTTTCTGCCTTTCTATATAATTTTGGCTGATTTTTGAGAAGTCTGGAAAATCTAGGAAATTTCTGGAAATTTCCAGACTACACGCCGTGTATCGTCTAGGCAAGTGACAAACTGTCTGAGGCCAAGTACATGTCGTGTGGTACCCCATGTGTAAATTTCCATCTACATGGCATGTAGTCTTCCTTGACATGCCGTGTAACCTCTTTCTGCGTAAATGGCCGAGTCCCTAGCTGTGTGTTGGTCGTGTACACAATCAAGCTGTGCACTGGACTCCACTTAAGTCAGAGTACAAAAAGGCCATCTACATGGCGTGTAGTCTTGAAATAAACTTCATGTACTTTTTTTTATTTGTGCGAGTGGGAGGCCATCACATCTTATTTCCAAAAACGTCTTCTTCTCTCCCAATCGATGAACAGTTCTTCCGAAGAACACCCAAGAACACAGTATCTCACATATCTTCATCTATTTTCCGTTATTTGATCCGTCGGTGGCTGCGGGACAACATCAGAAAGGCTAACCCCATGCACCCTTTTTCGTCCTTGATTCCTCTTCTATTTCTCTATAGTTTCCATCCGAGAGGAATTACCGAGATTTGAAACAAATGCAAATCTATCACGATTTAGACCAATTCAGAGGCTGACATCAAAGGAGTATCATCATACGAGTCATAGGTGGGTGGTGCATACCTTCTTTTGTGTTTGCGTAGACTTTTGGGGGTTGCGACCTTTGGGCACAACATCGGGTATTGAGAGAAACCCTATCTAATTGTTTTTAATTAACGATCTATATTGTGGGATGCCTCTGGGTATTCCCTGACCCTATTGTGATTGAGTAAGGCCAGGTTAGGGGTCGTTGCTCATTTGGGGAAATTCAGCTGGGGGTGCCGAAATGCATATGAATCTGACCATTGTTTAAACTACTATGTTTAGACTTCTTACTGAATTTTCTTGAGTTAAACTATTGGTTTAATTGTTAAATTATGAATGAGTTTTGTGTTGGTATGGGACAACACAAGTTAGTGCAATTTTATTGTTTAGTAATTGCTTGTTTAAAGTGGTTCCTTTGAGTACGTATATATATACAATGTGTGATTTTCCTGTGTTGAACTTCTTAGTTGTGTTGGGAATGGCCCAGATATATTGTGGGTGATGTGGATCATAGGTTGGGGCCTTTCCCGGGTAACTTGGGTGGTTTCTACCATGGGATTGGGCATCATGGACGTCAGTTGTGGCAGTTGGATTGTCAGGTTGGGCTTGGCCCAGGTTACTTGGATGGCGAGACCATCAGTATTGAGTGACATGTTCGCAAGGACATGAGGTGTCAGAGGTGTTGTGTCTTGGGAACTTCTTGAGGTGATTACCACTCACTAGGTACTTTTGAGTAGTGGGCACATAGATAGACTCCGTGAGGAGGTGGTATGGCCACTCGCTGGGTAGAGGACCCCGATAGAAGTGGTTAGGTGTTATTGGTTTGGGGGGTGCTTTCCATAGGAAGCCACGTGGGAGGTGAGGAGCCTCTGGGAGATAGAATTGAGGCTGTCAGGTTGGGGGCAGAGGATCACCGTGATTTGAGGGTAGAAATCGCTCTTTCTCCAGGTATTATTTGGGGGCATACATCACAGTCCCTCCAGGTATTATTTGAGGACAGGTATCATTGTTCCTCTGGATGCTGTGCCATAGGAAGGTTGATCTTTCAAGCAGGGTTACGATTATTGGGCGTACCTATAGAACGTCGGTACTTGAGACACATTGTGTCAGGTGGCACGTGGTGCCGGGTTACAGGTCAGAGATTCCATCATTAGTCGAATCATGTGACTCTTCCTGGTGGCTGCAGAGTGCCAGTGAAGTTTGTGTTTACTTTTGTGCATTGTATTGTTGACTATTTCTTTATATAAGAATGTCTGCCTAAACACTTATACTAGGTATGCACCTTTGGGTGGTATCCTACTGAGACTCATCTCACACACTACACGGGCCCTTCGGGACGTGTGTAGATTTTTATGAAATTGCGTGCAAGTAGAGGATCAGCCTCAGGAGCTCGGCCTTAGTGTTGTTGGCATGGAGACTGGTATGGACCTCAAGGTCATGCCTTACTAGAGTTACTTTGTTCAGTTTCTTTTATACCAACATTCTTACCCTATTATGTAGTACTGTTGGTTAGCCATTGGCGCTGTTATATATTGATCTGTATGACTTTCTATGTATGCATGTTTGTTGTTTTCAGTAGTAGTTTCTTGTGATATTCAACATGTTGTTCTGTTACTTTCCACTGCTACTGTTTCTTTACAGCTTCTGTTATTTATTTCATATTTGATATGTTTCCGCTCTGCGAGTCTGGTTCGAGTCTGCTGAGTCTTTTATTTTCCACTGCTTATAGACATTATACATGGACCAGTACCCTTATTATGATCCTATGAAAAGTATAGCCTCCCCACTATACCTAACAGACCCTCACTGCAAGTCGGTAGCCTTTGGCGTTCAGGGGAGGTGTGCCTAAGGTAATAGCACCCGACCCGTTTGGCCATGTTCGTGTGATTGATCGGGTCTGGGTCATTACAAAGTGGTATCAGAGGAATTTTTGGATAGGGATTTCGTAGCAGTGCCTCGCTGACTACTAATTAGTTTGAGACTTCTATTTTTATTTTTCTGCTGGTTTTACTATTTGGGATATGGTAGACTGGAGATATGTTATTGTTGGAACTGGATTTTTAACTCGTGCTTGGCTGCCTGCAGCCCCATGTACAAGGGACAGATTGAGTTTCCATGGGTGGGAATTGTTGTTTTCTTTTTGATCAGATTAAAGTTTATATTATTTCCACCTCAGTGGCTCACTTGATGTGTGATGTTATTGATTGTGATATGTGACCCTTGACCCCGGTGAGGGAAGGGAAGAGATAGACCTTTTCCCGGTATGGCAAGGATTGTTTCCTTGGATTATGATAAGCACATTTTTAGGGTATCTCAATTTCATAATTGCACGTATGATTTGTGAACTGATAATGCCATGTGAATAAAATAATCAATTACCATGCTTTGTATGATCTAAAATGTGAATTGGTGAAATTCCTGATACATTTTCTTATTTATTGCAATGTATTATTCCATGCTATGTGTATTTTAGAGTTGCATGTTGCAAGATATTTGGGTCTGGCTCTTGTGAGAGGAGGTAGGTATCATGGTTGAGGTAGTGTAACTGTCAGGATTGGTCAACTCGGTCGTTGGGATTGAGGCAACGTTGGTTGTCAGGACAGGCATGGCTCGAGGTACTATTGATACTTGGCTCTGTTGAGAGCAGGTAAGGAGGCGATCAGGTCGGGATGCTGAGGGCATGGGTTGCAATAGGGGATAGTAAGGGTAGTTGTTATACACTGTCGTTTTACTACTTCCCTTATCTGCATAGAATATATTGTTATATATATATGGGATGTCTGACCATTTATGGTATTTTGAGGGTAAGTCCTTTACGACTCGATGGAGCGTTGGGAAGGAGAAGATACACTACCATAGGATCAGGATTTGAATTCAGTACAGGAAGATCATGAGACGTAGGTACAGGCTCAGGGATAGGATCAGGTTCATGATACAGTGTAGGCAGAACGGCATCTGGGTTTGGAAGCGTCCGGACCATGGCTTAACGAGAAGCTCTGATCTACCCTTGTACGTGTTTTGCAGGGGATTGATAGAGGCGTGCAGGGTACATAGACTTCTATGGTGTATCTGATGTGGGACTTCTAGTCGCAGCACCCACCACTTTTTCAGGGTGAGGGTGGTCTACAGGAGGCTGAGAACTGGATAGAGAGTATGAAGATGATCTTCGAGTGGCTCAAGACACCTCTAAGGTGGAGGGTCAAGTTAGCGACATACATGCTGAGAGGACCGGTGAAGCATTGGTGGGATGTACACGTAAAGTATCATAGGCACGAGGGACTAGCTTGGAAGGACGTTGAGTATAGGTTATTTGATCACTTTTACCCAGAGACACTGAGGGAAGAGAGAGCTCGGGGGTTCTTTAGTCTTCAGCAGGGAGACATGTCCTTCATGGACTATGTAGCTACTTTCACATAGTTGTCTCGCTTTTCCCCTAGTATGGTAAGCGATGGTGCAGCTAGGGTGAGACGCTTCGAGGATGGATTACGACACACCATCTAGGTGCAGGTGAACATCTTCATCCTAGGTTCCTTCTCTGAGGCGGTAAACCAGGCACTTATAGTGGAGGGAAACCAAAGGGAAAGACCCCAGATTGGCCAGGTGGCTGCACTAGGTGATGGTTCAGATAGCAGGAAGCGAGGTATAGATGAGTTCCAACAGGGTGGGAAGGCCAAAGATTCCGCTAGACCACCTCATGGCAGTTATGCGGTGGTTTGATTTTAGTGTGGACAGTCGGGACATGTTCGAGCTCAGGGTGATAGGCCTCCGAAGGAGTGTCGGGCGTGTGGACAGGTCGGGCATCTGGAGAGGTTTTGCAGGTAGCCTTCTCAGATAGCTGGAAGGCAGGGACTAGGATAGACTGTGATGTCAAGTGTTGGTTCAGGTTTGGTACCAGGAGAGGGTAGTCGAGGTTCAGTTGTGCGCGGAGGACATGACAGAGATGGTGGGGCCCAGCTGAGGGGTTAGTGGCTGGTGACTGGAGCAGCACCATAGAGAGGTCAGGCATCAGGCAGCCGTACATCAGGCCAGGTACACACTGTGGAGCTGTCAGGGACTAAGAAGGCTGGTGATCCGA
This sequence comes from Viscum album, assembly GCA_963277665.1. Taxonomy (NCBI): domain Eukaryota; kingdom Viridiplantae; phylum Streptophyta; class Magnoliopsida; order Santalales; family Viscaceae; genus Viscum; species Viscum album. Next base: position 716,758,581 of record OY728160.1, read on the forward strand.
CAACGGTGGCAGGTACACCATGGGTGTGGCCGTGATTTTTCTTTTCTTTCATTTGGCATGGTCTCTTGAGGCATGTCCGGTTGAGAGCATGAGTTGCACAAGATACTTGTGGACTAAATAGATGCTATTTAGTGGGATTGGCATCATATTGGATGCGTTATATATTTTATCTATATATATTTGAGATTCGTAGCATCATGAGAATCAAGGATGCAGGTTACTTGAGGTGTCGTGGGCATCGGGGCATCATGGATGAAGGTTACATGAGGTTCAAGGCACTAGGTTTTTATTGAAGCATCTATGAGATGCAAGACCTCTTGGAGGCGGACACCGATGCGGTGAAGTTTACGTTGGGTGTCGGAACCGACACGTGAGAAATGAGGAGGTGCAGGGGTGATGATGCATCCCGGGAGGACTATGGGTCTGGGGAAATAGGTCATTGAGGCTTACTTGTTTATTTTGGTGGCATTGAGCATTGTTTCAGGTTCAAATCGAGTAGTAAATTCCTAAGTTGGGGAGCCCCTTCCGGATTTTATCTAGAATCTTGAGACCAGGGAAGTCCGGGTTACCTTGAATTGGGTGGTATGTTCAGTGCCATCTCCGGGTTTCGGTCGGTAGCTCGAGCATGAGCTACGTTAAGGTGGGGAGTTTGTAAGAACCCAAGTTTTTTTTGAATGGGTTAAATTTTCTGACCCTGTTTGTATTTTCTCCTTTTCTATAAAATTTTGGCTGTTTTTTGAGATGTCTGGAAAATCAGGGAAATTTTTGGAAATTTCCAGACTACACACCATGTACTCCCAAGTACACGCTGTGTATCATCTAGGTAGGTGACAAATAGTCTGAGGCCAAGTACATGCCGTGTGGTACCCCGTGTGTAAATTTCTATCTACACGGCTTGTAGTCTTCCTTGACATGTCATGTAACCTCTTTCCATGTAAATGGCCGAGTCACAGGCCATGTGTTGGTCGTGTACACTGTCCAAGTCGTGCACTGGACTCTTCTTAAGTTGGAGTATGGAAAGGCCATCTATACGGCTTCTAGTCTTGAAATACGCGCCGCGTAATTTTTTTTATTTGTGAGAGTGGGAGTTCATCGCCTCTTATTTTCGAAAACATCTTCTTCTCTCTCAATCGATGAACAGTTCGTCCGAAGAACACCCAAAAACAAAATATCTCACAGATCTTCATCCGTTGTCTATTCTTCAATCTTTCGGTGGATACGGGACTACATTGGAAAGGTTAACCCTACACACCCTTCTTCGTCCTTGATTCCTCCTCTACTTCTCCACAGTTTCCATCCGAGAGTAATTGTCGGGATTTGATGGAAACACTAATCTACAACGATTTAGACCAATTTAGAGGCTGACATCGGAGGAGTGGCATCATACGAGTCAGAGGTGGGTGGTGCATACCTTATTTTGTGTTTGCTTAGATTTTGGGGGTTGTGACCTTCGGGAACAATGTCGGGTATTGAGTGAAACCCTATCTAATTGTTTTTAATTAACTATATGTATTGTGGGATGCCTCTGTTTATTCCTTGACCCTATTGTGATTGAGCTAGGCTGGGTTAGGTGTTGTTGCTCATTTGGGGTAATTCGGTTGGGGGTTCCAAAATGAGTTTGAATTGGACTATTGTTTAAACTACTGTGTTTAGACTGCTTACTGAATATTATTGAGTTAAACGGTTGGGTTAATTTTTAAATTATGAATGAGTTAGGTGATGGTATGGTACAACACATGTTAGAGTAGTTTGACTGTTTAGTAATTTCCAGTTTAAAGTGGTTCCTACGAGTATGTATATATATTCAATGTGTTATTTTCTTATATTGAACTTCTTAGTTGTGTTGGGCGTGGCCCAAATATATTGTGGGTGATGTGGATAACAGGTTGGGGATTTTACCGGGTTACATGGGTGGTTTCTACCATGGGATTGGGCGTCATGGATGTCGGTCGAGGAAGTTGGACTATCGGGTTGGGCTTGGCTCGGGTTACTTGGATGGAGAGACCATAAGCCTTGAGCAACATGTTTGAAGGGAAATGAGGTGTCAGAGGTGTGGTGGTTTGGGAACTTCTTGAGGTGATTACCGCTCACCAGGTACTTTTGAGTAGTGTGCACATAGATAGACTCAGTGATGAGGTGGTACAGCCACTCACTGGGTAGAGGCCCCCGATTGAAGTCGTTAGGTGTTATTGGTTTGGGGGTCCTTTCCATAGGAAGCCACGTGGGAGGTGAGGAGCCTCTGGAAGATAACATCGAGGCTATCAGGTTGGCGGTAGAGGCTCGCCCTGATTTGAGGGAAGATATCGTTGTTCCTTCAGGTATTATTTGAGGGCAGACATTGTTGTCCCTTCGGGTATTATTTGAGGACCGGTATAATTATTCTTCTGGATGTTGTTCCATGGGATGGTTGAGCTTTCAAGAAGGTTTATGATTATTGGGCATACCTTCGGAATGTCGGTACTTGAGACACATAGTGTCAGGTGGCACGTGGTGTCGGGTTACAGGTCAGAGATTATAGCGTTGGCTGAAGCAGGTGAAACTTCCTGGTGGCTGCTAAGAGGTAGTGAAGTTTGTGTTTACTTATGAGCATTATACTATTAACTGTTTCCTTATATAAGCATTTCATCCTAAACACTTATACTAGGTACGCACCTTTGGGTTATATCCTACTGAGACTCATCTCACACTCTACACGGGCCCTTCGAGACGCATGTAGATTTTATGAAATTATGTGTAGGTAGAGTATCAGCATCAAGAGATGGACCTTAGTGTTGTTGGCATGGATACTGGTATGGACCTCGCGGTCATGCCTTACTGGAGTTACTCAGTTCAGTTTCTTTTGTACCAACATTCTTACCCAATTATTTAGTACTGTTGGTTAGCCATTGGCGCTATTATATATTGATGTGTATGACTTTCTCTGTATGCATGTTTTTTGTTTGCAGTAGTAGTTTCTTGTGATATTCATAATTTTGTTCTATTACTTTCTGTTGCTACTATTTCTATACTACTTCCACTATTTATTTGATATTTGATATGTTTCCGCTCTGCGGGTCTGGTTCAAGTTTGCTGAGTCATTTATTTTCTGCTACTTATAGACATTATACTTGGACCAGTACCCATATTATGATCTTCTTAGAGGGTATAGCCTCCCCACTATACCTAACAGACCCTCACTGGTAGTCGGAAGCCTTTGGCATTCAGGGGAGGCACACCTAAGGTAGTAGCACCCGACCCGTTTGGCACTGCTCGGGTGACTGATCGGGTCTGGGTCATTACAGTCATGGTAAACTATATCAAAATAAATTTTCATTACCTCTCCCTTTCCTAATTTCCCACTTCTTTTACATTCCCTTTTCATTCAGATACTATTTCATCCGTCTTCATCTTGTGGATTATTTCATGCATTAGGTCCCTCTAACACATTCAAGGAGTGTTGACACATAGTAATATCTTAGCTTCGAACCTGAAATAAATTATTATATATGCTCAAATTTCTATTCACAAATGTCTAACCACAGCAATCATGGAGGTCCAAACTATCCCAACCCAACAAACATGAAACCTTACATACATGGAGAGAAGCCAGTGTAGAAAGAGCACACCATCATGGATTATTACTTTCCATCCATCCATAGTTCTACACCCAGCATCATATGCCCTCCAATATAGGAAAATATTTTTTAAATCAAACATGGGCTCATTTGTATGACCCAAAACATGGACTGATATAGTGGTCTTCAAATTGAAAACCCCTAGGACCATATATCAAACTTCTCTAAAAATTGTGATACAATTCGTAAACATGGAGTATATTATGATGCCATAATACATCAAGTCCTTCAATTCTCCCTACATAATTGAGCTACTGATTGGCTTAAATATCAATCACCAAAGCCCTTCACGACCTTGGATGATTTTGATAGGAAATTAATAGATAAGTAATTTTCACCACTTCACATTTTTAAATTGTAGAAAGACATCCATAACATCACTCGTGGATATGTATAATCTGCATGGGAAGGATGTGACCATTTTATGGTTCTTGCTAGAAAGTGAATGCATCATGGAATTGATATTTTGATTCAGATTGATACATTTTATGAAGGCCTCCGACCATCTTATCACATAATCATTCATGACAGAGCTGATGTAGGGTTAATGTAAAAAACAACCAAGGTAGACCAATCAATTATAGATTACTTCTCTCATAATTTCAATCAGTGGAAAAGTAATCATGTACCACCCGGGTGGGGGATCCATCAAATTGATGATAATAATTGATTAGCTGCAAAAGTCCAATCTCTGACCAAGAAGTTGGAATCATTGAAACTACCTACTACATCACCTACCACACCTACTCTAGTCATTGAAATTCAATTATGTGAATTTTGAGTTGGCTTGCACCTTTATCATGACTACATAGAAATTGTTGATGAAAAACCAGTTCATGAGTGTAATTCTGTTAATTTAAATAAACAATGACAACAATTTCAGTAGCCATAATAATAATTTTAACAATGTCTTGTTCAACTAAAACATCAAAACAATCATGGGTACTTCCTACAATGATGTGGTCAAGAACTATTTAGAAATGAAGGACCACTAGGATTTCCAATGATGAATCATGTGCCTTTAAAATAAAGGAAATTACCCCAATAAACCTTCCCTCTGAGAGTCCAATAATAATTTCAACCAGTTCCACTGAGACCTTCACTACTAGATATACTACTTCAACAAAACAAGAAAAATATACTCTTAGACATTTTTCAAAAGTAAGATCAAAGGATTACCACTCAAGAAACTAAAATGTAGAACCAAAGGGATGGAATGTGAAACCATTAGCATGAAATTAGTTATTTGTCAAATACCCTATTAGAAATATTTCCAGGTACCAACCTAGTAACACAGATACATACCAGAGAGAAGAGGTAGAGGAAGCAGTCCTCGGGAGTGTAAAAGTAATGGATTTTCAGAAACTATGTGGAGGAGAAGGAAAACATGTTGAGGAACCCAAAAATAATACAATATATATTGAAGGAAAAAATGATAAACAAGCCAATGTAAATTTCCAAGTAACACCTCAAGAAGTAACACCTTCTAAAAAATCTCCAATTCAAGAGTGGCCTAAGATAGAAGTCTATATTTTCCTACCAACATATATTCCACCACTTCCTTTTTTGAAAAAATCTAGGAATGTTGGAATTGAATGGAACTACAAGAAATTTTGGGAGATATTCAAGAAACATCACATCAACATTCCTTTTGATGAGGCAATTGCTCAAATGCCTACTTATGAAAAATTTCTTAAAGAAATGCTTTCTAAAAAACCAAAAATAGAGGAAATAGGAGTCATATAACTAAATGAGTAATACTTAGATATTGTTAAGTGGAAACATCCTCTAAAAATGAGATATCCTGTGATTTTTTCAATTCCTTTCACAATAGGAGAATGTAACTTCGAAAGACCATTGTGAAATTTTTGAGAAAGCATCAACCTGATGCTGATGATTGTATTCTCTAACCTAGGACTGAAGAACTCAAATTTACCATAGTAACAGTCCAATTGGTTGTTCGATTCCTAAATTATCCCCAATGAATTCTCGATGATGTCCTAATCAATGTTGGCAATTCCATTTTTTCATATGACATTCTCATTCTCAACATAGAAGAAGAAGGATATGTTCCAATCATTTTAATCTAACCATTCGTAGCCAATAGTAAGGCATTGATAGAAGTAAATCAGGGAAGACTCATATTATGAGAAGGTCAAAAACAAGTCATTGTCTCCCTAGGAAAGGAAGAAAAACAAATATATGACTCTATTGACTGCCAAGATATCTTTCTCATAGATGAAAGATGGGGATACTTAAACATTGAATAAGCGAGGGATGAAATAATTCCTGATAAAGATAAGGAATATTAATTTGAATAATTAAACTATATAGAACCTATAAAAAGGGACATCATCCCACCTTGCATACCCTCATTCATTCATCCACTGAAACTAGAATAGAAAACCATGCCCAAATCACTCAAGTATTCCAATACACTACTAGCTTTCATTAACTCTGAACTATCATAGGAAAAAGTGAAAAAATTGGTTTGGGTCTTGAAAATACCTACGAATTCAATTTATTGGGGAGTATATGACGTTAAATAAATAAGTCCTACTTCATTCACCGATAAAATTCTACTTGAGGAAGGTTCAAAACCCAAACATTAACCATAGAGCTGGCTCACACCAACATTGAAGGAATTTATTTTGAAATAAGTGTTGAAACATATAGTTTCTATATAATATTTCCAATCACTAATAACAAGTGGGTGTGCTTAGTAGAGGTAGTTCCCAAGAAATTAGGACTCACAATGGAAAAGAATGTAGAAGATGAATTCATCTCAACTCTCACCATCCCTTAATAGAGAGTATGCATGGACTATGGAAATATAAATGAAGTATCTCGGAAAGATCATTTCCCCTTACCTTTCAAAGATTATGGGTTGGATTGAATAGTAGGACATGAAATCTATTATTTCCTAGATAGATATTTAAGACACAATCAGATTGTATTCAACCCCGAATATTTTTCTAAAAAACATTAAGATGTCCATTTGGTACCTTTTCCTATAAGCGTATGTAATTCTGTATGTGTATTGAACCCAAACCTTTTCAAAGATGCTTGACACATATATTCACAATATAGTGGAGGAATTATTAGAAATTTTACTGGATTAATTTTCATTTTATGGAAGACCCTTCGAGATATTCGTAATAAATCTTGATTAAGTCTTGCAGCACTGCGAAGATAAGTTTCGAGTTTTAAATTAGATAAAATGTCACTTTATAGTTCAAGGATACATAGTCCTTGGACAAAAAAAACTACAAATATAGAATAGAATTTGATCATGCCAAAATAAATGTGATCAAAGATTTACCTGATTCCACACAAGGTATGGTCATAATGAGAATTCTAAGCCATGCATGATTATATCGGTAATTCATGAAGGATTTTGTAAAAGTTTCATTCCCACTAAAACATAAATTATGAAAGGAAACCCCAATTTAATTAATTGTATAATGTAAGTGGGAATTTAACAAATTAAATAAAATCATAATTTTTTCCCATGTAATCATTTCACTAGATAGGGAAAAAAGAATTATAAATGATGTCTGATGCCAGCTACTTCGTTTTTAGTGTTGTTTTAGGACGAAAAATTGATTTCATATTTTATCTAATCTACTATGTCAATCACATATTGAATATTTCTCAGGTGAACTACACAACCACATAGAAGGATCTCTTAGTAGTTGTTTATTATTTTGAAAAATTCAACTCCTATCTAGTTTTATCAAAAGTAATTATTCCCACTAATCATGCTACATTGAGATATTTGATGAACAAAAAGGATTCTAGGACAATACTGATATGGTGGATCCTATTATTTCAAGATTTTTACATTGTCCTCAAATATAATAAGGGAATGGAAAATGTGATCATAGATCATCTATACTGACTCCCACTGGCCCATATAAAATATTATTATTATCCTGACATGGAATGTGAATTTCCTAATGAAACCCTATTCAGTATAAATACAATGAAACAACCATGGTTTTTTGATATTCAATATTATGTATCTAATAAATATTTGTACCCAAACCTATCATATAAATAAAGATGGAAATTTTTTTTCTCAATCTTCACACTTATACTAGGATGAATGACTGCATTTTAAGAAAAGTGTTGATGGTTTGTTCTGTCACTGCATTGTAGAGAATAAAAACCAGAATATTTTAGAAATGTGTCATGAATCACCAATAAGAATACATCATGGACCAGAACGCACAGTCATAATGATTCTTCAAAGTGGAATTTTCTGGCCAACACTCTACCAAGATGCATGATGCTTTTTCCAATGTTGTGGTAAATTCCAAAGAACTCAAAACATAGGAAAAATGAATTAAATATCCCAACCCCAAATAATGGAATCCTAAATATTATATGTGTGGGGGTATATTTCATTAAACCATTTCTCAATTCATACGGAAAATCATATATCCTATTTGGTGTTGACTACATATCCAAATGGGTTGAAGATTATGTTTTAGGTCAATAAACTATGAAGACAGTCATATATTTCTTGAAGAAAAAAGAGTTTCCATGATTATAATATCCTAGACTAATCATTCGTGATCGATGAAATAATTTCACTAATAATATGGTAAAAAAATTTCTAATAAGATACATCATTTGGTACAACACATGAACTCCCAACCACCTAAAAACAAGTGGGAAAGTAGAATTTTCAAATAGGGAAATAAAACAAATCTTGAAAAATATGGTGAACATAATTGAAAGTGATTTGAGTTTTAAATTAGAAAATTCTATTTGGGCATACTTCACTACGTACAAAACACACAATAGCACCACACCTTTCCATTAGATATATGAGAAACCATGTCATTTTCTAGTAGTTCCAAATAACCATTCATAATGGGAAATTAAAATGCTCAATATGGATTTTTAAAAGGCTAGAGAAGATATGATTTTACAATTGAATGAATTAGAAGAGATCTGAATTGATGATGATAATAATTCAATGGACTTTAAATATAAAACAAAAAATTGCATAAACAACACATTGCGAGAGGAAAATTTATTCCCAGGAATAATGTTTTTTATTCCACCCAAGATTAAAAATTTCCCTCAAAAGCTCAAATCCTGATGTTCAGGACCATTTGTAGTCATTTTTTTATTTCTTTACGGGATTATTGACGTTTATAAAGAAGAAACACCCCATTCAAATTCAATAGTCAATGGTTAAAAATAATTCCAGAATCCTTCCAAGAAGGGTGTGTCATCAGTGTGAAATTTATCTGAGAATCAACGAGTCATGCTCTTGGCATTAACTAATGATCTAACTGGGAGGCACCCTATATTAGTTCACATTAGTATAGAATAGGTTAGAATAAGATTTAGGATAGCTTAGTGAATTCCATGATCAAAAGACTGGGTTTTGGTCTAAATTTGAGCAGAAAGGTCAAATTAAATGTTGTGTAACCATATCTCACGACATGTATTTTCACAGCCAAAATTTTCATTAAATTCCAAAATATACAATTTAAAATCCAATTACCGATCATTTATTTCCCTAATTTAGTTTTTTGCAACAATTCATAAACCTGGGGTTCATTACTTATCCCCCTCCTTCCCTCTCACACCCAACCCCCTCCCTCTCCCCCAATGCTCGATAGCCCCCCCCCCCCCCCCCACACACCATCTCCCCTCCCCCCCCCCCCAATCTTCCTTTCTTCGAGGACCCCTCACCCAACATATCCTCTCCCTTACCCCCTAATTTCAACCCTTCTCTTGCATGGAATGAAAAAATAATGTGCACCCTTCTCCCCTAATTCCGCATCTAAACAGGATGAACCAAGTCAAGTGAAGTTCTTAAGAGGTACTAAACCTCCCACACCATCGCTACCTCTTGCAAATTCCTCCTCAATTTCTCTTTCAACCTCTGATGAACTTACTGCTCAAGCGGAGACCCAATCTTCCTCCAATGAGTGGCATGAAAATGAACACCCACATATATGCACTATCATCCACTTTGACATCCCAAAACACCATGTGGAATTCCAATACTTTTAAGAGAAACTGATGAGGACCAAAAAAACCCATCAACATGTATATCCTTGCTTGTATAAATAGTATAAAAGAGGTTATATAACTGCTTGAGCACCTACATTTTTTATCCATCATTGAGGTACATAAAGAGACATACTGGGACATATTTTTAGAGTTTCTAGCAACATTAGAGGTTGTAGTTGACACCCTCCACTTCAGAATAGGCAGAATACCTCATTATATTCCATTCATGGAATTCAGCATTGTCCTGGAGATTAATATTAAGGATTTTCCACATCCTATGTATTATCTTCACTACAGCTTGATCCCACCAATTCTGATTCAAAGAGGCTTTGGAGGATGATTTAAAAAGATTCAAAAATTGAGCATGATCATAGGATTACAAAATCCACCTAGCTATGAGGTCCAACACTTCATATCCTACGTAGATCCCTAACACATGACTACTTTACCCATGTCGAGTTCCATAGAAGTGTTTGTCAAATGGATTTCAACATTATAGTTGTATCCATGGGCGACCATGCCATCAACAAGGCTTATTAGTTTTCATTCAATTACAGAACCCATACTCAGAGTACATTAGGCACACTAATGGGGGTCATTCATTACACATATATCTCATTATCTCATAATTTGTTACGCCACCCTTCCACTCACCTCACTAAGGGAGATAAAATCCATTGATCTCCTTTTTTGCAAAAGAAGCAGCTACTTACCAAGGAAGGAGGCCCGTACTTGTGGGAATCATTGGTAAATGAGGCTACTAAAAAAGGCCCATAAGGTCATGTGGTAGACCCTTCCACACCTATAGCTCCCACATCCACCCTGGGACCTACATATTCCATACCCACTCCTGACCCTCCTCATTTACCACCCTCCAGAACCACTTACCCTGCTACTCCACCCACCTCGTCATATCCATAAGATCTCTAGGTCATGAACCTTTGAATCCTATAATTTTTTTAGATTTCTCAAAATATTAGTATCCATTTTTTTGTGTTCTCCCAATTCACTACCCCTTCCTCACCATCAACAGCCCCTTTTGTCCCCTCATCATCTACTAGTCTTTCCCAACCACCACCCTATCCAATTTAACATCTATGATCATCGACCATACTGCCCAGCAGTAATATTTGGATGAGAAGGCTCATATGGGAAAGGGATATGCAGCCACCCCATCCACCGAGGTACCCTTTTTTGACCCCTCTACTAGGTCCACTACCACATTACGGATCGATACCTCCCCACCACCCGATAATGATATAGCTTCCAGCACCATGGAACCATAATCCATAGATGACCATCCATCTCTATCATAAATTAAAACCACTAACCATGAAGGATAGTTGCAGCCAAACTATGTTCATGAGAGCGATATTGATGATGTCATTACTGACATTAATTTTTCATAGTTTACCCTAGTTCCCTCTCCCTTTATTTGTATTCCACCACAATGATCGTCATTTTTTGAACTACTTATATTACCTTTCATGAATGTGTCACTACACCTAATAAATGTGGGAAACTGATTTTTCTACATTATGCATGACTTATTTTTCAAACTTCTACAATTTTGTAGTATCCATGTCAAGCTCCTCGATTTCATCTATAGTAATCGAGCCACATTTTCCACAATAAATCCATGTTGGATGAGTGAATCATCAACTGGTTGTGGTCAAGAATCAGATTTAGGATTTATCACATAATATAAATGCTCATAATCCACTACCGTGAACACAAATAAACTTCCTACCACACGAGGTCAATGATTGATATTCTCCTGAAGTGATTAATCCTACCAAACAACCCTGATAGCTAGAGGTCACTTTTACGATTAGCTGTATTATAAATAGGAGAGTTGAGCTGATGGAGAATACTGACCGATACTCTTGTCTATCCATCTGGATAATGAAATAATTATTAGAACATTATAGGAGGACACCCATATTTCATTTGTTTTATTATTATTTTTAGTCATTATTTTGTCTTGATTTTCCCTTTATGGTTTTCTCATTTTATCCATGTGTCACAGTGATCCTTTTTATAAAAACATTTCTATATTTATATTAGATGTACTTCTTTGTTATTCACTATGTACACCTTCCTATTTTATAGCTTAAAATATGCTTCAACCCTATGGAAATTTTTTTTATCTAGTGTAGGATTTTTATTTCTCACATCTTTTGTAGGTAACCTAATTACAAAATCAAGATAGCTCAACCTTCCATATGTAATACCAATCTATACATGGAACTCTTGAGTCCTTAGCATTTCATTTTCCAATTTCAATTTCAATAATATTCTCTATCTTTGACAACACCCTATCACAGTACTTTCATGGACAATGTGGAAACTATCTCATTCTACATATGGGGGAGTATTTATTGAGTTTTATATTAGATATAATTAAATTTTTACATGTTCTCATTTATCTTGGAGACATTTTTAATTTAGAAGAATTCCCTAAACATGAAACTAATTTTACCCATTTAAATAAAAGAAAAAATTTAGTTTTGAAATTGTAAGAAATCCATGTTTTTATCCTATTTATATTATTAGAATGATTTTTGAGTTTAGTAATTTAATTCATATTCAAAAAATTTAAAATTTATTTTGATTAACATATTATTGATTTTATAACCCCAGTGATTGCTAGTTTTTTTTTACTCCCATTACCAAGAATATTATAAGCCTACAATTTCATATTCTTTTCTGAATATATTTCTTGAGTGACACCTTAGATATATAAACCTATCATAACTTTCATTGAGATCTTATGGATTCTATGACTGAAAAAATATAATTTTAAAATGATTGAGTCAATATTGGTTGAGATACTTTATCCGAAGACCCACCTTGCATATCTCTTTCACCAAGCATGTAGTTTCTATGAATGGCATTATAGGACGTAGATATTCCAAGACAATTATCCCTTCCTACCATAATATTTGTATAATACATGACTTTAAATTGAACAAGTGTAAGGAAGTTTTTGTTCAGTGCACACTGGGTGATTCTAATATGGATATGTATTGTGTTTCCCACAAAACTATTTGATTTCCATCTTTGTTTACTTTGTGGTATTTCACATCTATCATCTTCCTCTGAAAAATACCAAATAAATAAGGATAACAAATTATTCATGTGTGGGGGAATTTGATAAGTTGAAATCATATAAGATTTTTTCTATCATTTTGATAAGGATTATCCATATTTTTACTTGTTTAGTTGGGGTTTGACTTAGTGGTAAGCACCCCGTAATCCTAAATGAAAAATGGGGGTTCAAAACCCATGGGGCGCATGTACTGTAGCAGTACTATCGCGATACTATAACAGCGATTGTACTGTTGATCAGCGAGTACTATAGTAGCGGCAGGATACTCTAGCGGCGGCAGGGCACTGTAGTAGTACTGGGTACTGTAGCAGCTGGGTTACTATTCACAAAATGGGCCTTAGGCCAAAATTTGGGCCTACGGGCTATGTAGCAGGCTACATGTCCACTGGGCCATCGGGCTATGTAATGGGACTCCCACTACCCAGTTAAAAGAGGTTCTTGCTTTAATTTAATAATAAAATGACGCTTCGTCCCTAAACTTTAAAAGAAAATCTATGTTTTTACTTAATAATGAACAATGTATGTGTTGCTTATTGTAGAAATTTTTTTACATGGTTCCAAAGGAAAATATGAAAAAAATTGAACAAAAATGTCCATTACACATTGCAAAACTACATTACATGATGTGTTGATAATTTTCACAACATATGGACAAGTCGTGAAGCAATTAGTGTAGAATTTCAAGTCATTAAGAAATAGAACGATGTGATTTACCAATACACATCATGTCAAAATTTGAATTAAACTTATTCTTTCAAGAGAAGGCCCATAGGAAGATATACATCATGAGTCATAGATGCATATCATGAAAATGGTGAAATTTCCAAATCTATAATCATGATTCACATTAGAGTCATGCATATTCAAATATCATAGAAAGAAAATTTTATTGTAATTACATGATGTGAAACACCATTACACAATGTTTAATATCATAATTATTTACCTAAATGAGGTGCACTGTGGATAGAAGAGAAGGACATAACATTAGAATTCTCTCATTTTCTCTCTCGTTTCCTCTCAATTCTTCTTAACCCATTCTTCCTTAAATCAATTTTTATCACATATTTTCATAATTTTCCAACTACCCAAGAACCATGGATCGATTTTTATGAATTATTCATACCTTTTTTCTTCACCAACACTGTGCTATACCGGTTTTTCTACCTGATCATCAATCTTCATTTAATCCACAACATTCATTTTCTTATGCTTATTTCAAGTATGTATTTTATTGGAATTGTGATTATTTCGAAGAACATATTTCATATTCTTAATTTCCTTTTCAATAATCGATTTCAAATTAATTATTTAATGTTTCTAAATAGTTTAATCCCAATATCTATTGGCATATTAATGATTTTTTTCAATTTCTTGTATATTTTTTATCGATTCTACCATGACTAGCTAAACTAATTAGGGTAGGAATTGAGAGTAGGGTTGATTGAATCTAAATAATATCTAATTCTCAACTTGGTAATCATTAGGGATAGTAATTAGGTTAAATAATAATTTTCATTCTAGTTATTTTGAATTAACTTGACCATTGGAAGCCTGAATGAATTTCCCTGCTCAAATTGGTGTATAATAGGCTATGACCATTAGACTATGATAGTTTCTACTAATGAATATAGTATTAACGCATCTTGGTTGTAGCTATCTTCAGTTTAATGAATAACTCTCTATTGGATAAATCTAGTTGGCTTCACAATAGACAACTAGTGACCTCATCTTTCTTTATATCCTAGACTATAAGACCACAACAAGAATGAATTAAGGGTCATACTTTCACCAAAAAACAAAACATTATTCTGATCCATTCCATTTCTCTAATAAATTTACTTAAAACTCAAAGATTTATTTTTTACCAAACTCAATCATCTTGAGAGGATTCCTACACCAAAGGGTTATAATATCAGTTTCTTCTAGCCATTCAAAAAATCCTCATGGGATAGACCCCAAACTATCCCTATATTACATCTTACTGGCAAGCGTATTTTGGGAGGCATAAATCTAATATGACCACAAGCCATGTCAATTAAAATAAGTGTTTCGGCACATCACAATGCCAAAAAATCACTATTAAAGGGGGATCATTACTGGTGCTTGTAAAAAACCATTGATAAAGGCCCCCATTATCAGCGCTACAAAAAAAGCACTGATAAAGGGGGGAATTTATTAGTTCATCCCAAAATGAACTGATAAAGGGGTTCCTTTATTAGTGCATGTAAAAAAGTACTAATAAATGGGGGTTTTTATTATCTCTATTTTAGAAGTTCTGATACAGACGCCCCCCCCATCAGCGCTTTCATAGAAGTACTGATAAGGGGTATATTTTAAAAATAATATTTCATTAAAAATAATATTTTAATATTTTAAAATATTTATATTTATACAAATATAAAATATATTTTTAAATTTTGTTTTTGATATGGCTAAATAAAAATTTACACATAATATATCAGATATTTAGTGAAAATTCATTATAAAATAATTTAAAAATAATTTTTAATTACTAATTTTATAAATATTACTGAGTATTAGTTATTTAATAATAAATTGAAGATAAGAAATCCAAAAATTAAAAAAATATCTAAAAAAAGTTGAAAATGTAACTTAAACTTCAAACAACCATTACTTTTGATCTTAGTTTCTATTTGGGTTCTACCACATATCAAATTGATGTTTTTGATGATGTCTACAACCTGAAAACTAAGAGGAACCCATTCAGATTTTTTGATGCTAGAAAAGGAACATAAGTCCTCCAAAACATAGTTTTTAGTCATGGTAACCAAATTTTTCAACATTCAACGAAATATCAGCCCCACTTAAGTGGGTGTTTTCCTCTTTTTTGTTGCGGAATGGATTTATTCAGGCATCTTACATTCATATTGGAATTATGCATTTAAACTTTTATCGTTTTTTATATTTTACTTTTATATATTATCAAATATATAATAATGTATACATATTTTTTATACATTCACAAATGAAAATTTAATTTTATTAATTGATATTTAAACATTTTTACATATAAAATTTATTTATCAATATATAAACATTATCTACATAAAAAATAATATCCATTTTATTTAAAATACAAATGTATTAATATTTATATACCTATATAATTAATGGATATATTATATATATATATAAATTGGTGTGTTTGTATTGATAAATAGATATATATTTACCTATACATTCTAATATATGTATATAAATATTAACATATAACATATGTAAATAAATATAAACATGTATAGTAATATTTATAGATGCACATATATATATGTGTAGGTTTTTATGTATTTATTAACACACACATACACACATAGAAAAACATATTCTATATATTTATTTAAATATATATATATATTTAAATATATATGTATATATATATATATACAAATATATGGATAAAACTGTAACAAAATATATATAAATATATAGATATATCATAAAATGGAAAAACCAATATAGGGGAGTGGAAAACCACTGGTGTATAAATATGAGGTCTTAGGTTCAAAACTTTCTGGAGGCAAGGGTGTGCATTGGAGGGTGGGATTATCTAAATTTCTGATAAAGGGAGGGGGTGCTAATAATGCTAGGGGTAGGATGAAATGATTAAAGGGTGGGTAATAAACAAAAAATGTTCCATTTACCAGCAGGGCCTTTATCAGCACCTTTAAGCATTGTTAAAAGGGCCCATTAATTGGGCTAAAACAGTTGCTGATAAAGGAGCCATTTAACAGCGCTAAAACACTAATAATGGTGACCTTTATCAACACTAAAAAATAAATTATAAAGTTCCCCTTTATCAGAAATTTTATAGTGAGGTTAAAGGGGACCTTTAATAGTGTGTTTTACGAGTGCTGTTAAAGCCAGCCCTTTAACAACACTGACATTATCATCACTTATTTAGCACTGATAAAGCCCTTTTACGGGTGCTGTTAAATGCCCAATTTTCATTTGTGAGAATATTATGGTTATATTATCAATCCTCCATCTATAAGAGTTCTAAGAATGAGATTCAAAATAACTTACCCATAGAACATTTTTATTAATCAATAGATCTCAATTTGATCAAGGAACAACTTCAAATCACTAGATCCACATTCTTTGTATGAATACAATGAGAAAATGTCGTTGCATCATCATGGAATTAATATATCTAACATAGATCAAAACACATCTCACATAGATAAACAATATTTTATAGTAATCTAAGAATAACGCACCATTCTAGAATCACCATATTGGTCAACCATTGGAGTGGAAAGGTGAGAATAATGAGAGACTCTTTATTTAAGGGGATAAGTCTAAAATTCATATGAGTTTCATTAGGTTTGGAATTTTCTATTAATTTATATGGTAACGTAAGTGGAAATAAAACCCATGGGTAAATTAATTGCACCCCCGAAATGGGTACACCAAGAAAACAAAGACATAACTAGTTGGCTGATGTACCTTGTAGAACTACCTAGGATTCTTCACCACTACTGGATAGCTGGTGGTACCCCATCAGCTAGTCAGTGGGGTATTTAGTTTTTTAAAGGAATATAGGAACTCCACTATCAAGACTTTGATAGTTTCCATCCACCAAATAGTCAGATCTATTCTTGACACTCTATCCCCTAGTTCTTGGACCCATAGACACTAAAAACCTACATTTTTATCCCCATATAATAGATTTAACAAAAAATAAAAAAGAAATTTATATACTCAAAATATAACAAACATTGAAATTAAGAAAATATGTTATTGTTCTCCCTCTATAAATAATTCTCATCCCACAATAAGTACCTTTAGTTTTTCTTCTAAAAAAATATAAGATATTTATACCAAACACTTGCCTCATTCTACCAGGTATCCTCCTAGATCCATCTATAATGCCATAAAATTCAAATTAGTGGTACCATCTTCCCTTTAAGTAATTTCTCAATCCATTATATGATCCACACCACACACTATATAAATGATGTGTCAAGATCTAGTTCAATGTATTCATAATTGATGACATGCATAGGATTGGGCATATACCTCTATAGTTGAGTAACATGAATCACATTGTGCACACCTAGGTAAAGAGAAGAAATATTTATTTGGTATGCTATTTTCTCAACCCACATAGTTATTATGAGGGGTTTAATATAGTATAGTTCTATATTCCCCTACTTCCTTAAACATCAGAGTCCTAACAAAGGATTCACTCCCAGAAAAACCCGATTTCCTATAATGATATATAAATGACTCCTTATATGGTTTCAATATGACTTCATCCTACTCTATGGTAGACCTCTTCAAAATTATTTTAACTCTCTCAAGGGTCTTCAGTATCAAAATAGACCCCACAACATCTACCTCACTATCCTCATTCCAATAAAGTGGTGAATGACATAGCCAACCATAAGGAGAATCAAAAGGTTCTATCTAAATCAATTTTAGTAATTTTTGTTTTATAATATGTTAATAAATTCTATGTGATCATCGCAAGATTCAACAAAATCTAAAATAAAATCTTGAATAATATCCTCCCTTATGTGAATTTTATGCTGTAAATATTAATCTATCTAGAGATAGTGTGTTGTTCTCAATATCAATTAACTCCAAAATGAATTATATAAACCATGTGAAAGCCATGATGTAAAAAGTGTGTCTATGTTACATATGATGATCACGAGAACTCCATGAAATTTTATTACTGCATGGACATATAAAATCCCCATTTTTTCTACTGAGTGGGTCTCATGGAATGGTATGAAATGTAAAATTTCATTAGATGATATAAAATAACACAACAAATGTCACAACTCCTGAGGTTCATGGATAACCCCATCAAAAATTCCATCATGGAATCCTAGAACATCTACATGGGAATTGTAAGTGGAAGAAAAAAACCACTAGGCTATCGGAACTCATCCTTTATCATTTTATGGGTAAGGCATCGAGAGGTGAATCTTGCAATTTCCATTTTCATCCCTAGCCACCAGAACATTCACCTAATGTTGTGGCACATCTTAGTCACCCCAAGTTTCACTACCCTCTTAGAGGAATTGAAGCCTCTCATCAACTATTCCTCAATGAATGTAGGTACTACCAGTCTCCCATGTATAAATATCACATCATCATTATCCAACAACCACCTGAGTATCAGGTCACCACCTTCTAGTTTTTCCTACATAATAGAACACTCTCGTTTAGCCTCTTATACATCCTTTACCTGGACCACTAAGATTGATGTGTGAGTATGTATATTACATGTCATCGATCCCTAGTCCTATACATCATTTACCCATGAATCGTCTAATAAGTTCATCAGGAACCATTTTCCCTTTGAAGGCCATTCACCATGCGCCTTTGATACCTGTGTCTTAAAATAAATAGAATATGAAATGATGATTCTAATATCTAGTTCATATGATATCTAAAAGTTTAATGGCTAAATATACTCTACCCAATGAATTTTCCACATGTTTATTTTCCACTATGTGATTATAAGAAATTGATCTTCTGGTCCAAGTAGATAATAAACCTCTCACCGAAGAGATAGTGTTTCTAACACTTCAAAATGGGGGCAAGGATTCCAACTCCAAGTCATGGTTAGGATATTTTTTCTCATAGGTTCATAGAAAATATGGACCATAAGATACACCCAATCCTTATACATCATTAATTATTTCAAAAAAATTTAAAATGAATTGTAGTATGAAGAATAACTGATCCATTTCTTGGGAATTATCAAAAATTAATATGTATTAAATATCCTATTCGATTCAATAAATTCCTCTTCACACTAGCAGAAAAATTATAACTTCACTACCTACTTCATCAGTTCATTCAAGGGTGTTGATAAATAAGGTATGTTTAGGATAAAATATCATTAGTATCCTCCTAAACCCAAAATTTTCTTAATCTCAAACATGTTCTGGGGACATGTAAAAGGACATTACTACCTTAAATTTATTCAAGTACATGGATATACCATTATCATACACTATATGGCCCAAGAACATAACCTCCAAAATCTAAAAGTTAAACTTCAATAATTTCTTATCAATCTGATGTTCTTTTAGTTTAGTTAGGCCTATCTCGAAATGTATGGCATGCTACTCTTGGGCTGGTGAGTAGATGAGAATGACTTCAAAGAATACCATGAATAATGATCAAGATATGGGTGTAAAATCTTATTCCTAAGGGACATGAACATTGATAATGTATTTTTCAATCCAAATGGTGTCAGCTTTTACACCCATAACACATGCCTGCTCCAACACATTATCATTGGGATTTCCTCATATCTAACACACGACTTGTGATAACCCAATTAGAGATAAATCTTAGAAAACTTCTAGGCTCCCAATAACTGATCAAATAAATTTTCTATCATGGTAAAATGATATTTTTTCTTCAATATCACCTGATTCAAATTCTTGTAATATACATTGATTCAAATACTATCCCATTCCTTCTTGTATAACTAGGCAGCTTCGACCCATCGTGAATTACTTAGCCTGATAAAGGAATTTTGATCCAATTACTTAAGTTATATCTTATGCTTCTTCAACATGGATGGCACCATATAATACTGGAGTATTGAAATGGGTTTCACACATATCATGATCTCTATATCAATGTAAAATCATCTATCATGTGGGAAATCTTATGAAGTAATCTTGTAATATGTATTAATATATATCCAAAATGGCATGAAAATCTAATGGAAATACCACTGATCATGTTGAAAGTTCTATGAATGAATCAGTATTGTGATCATCCCAAGATGGATAAAGAATGTACCAACTCAGCCTTCTCCCAACTTTCATACACCAATCATCAAGAACTTCTCTCCCATGGGTGATATAAATGATCCTTGTATCTGATAGAAATCAATTTGTGTTCATAATATAGTCAATAAACAATACCATGAATCACATCCAAGATCATCATATCCAGATTCATGATGTCCCATATATATCCATTAGAATTAATTATTATAGGACATTTTCATCATCATATAATATGCTCTAATTTTGTGAAAACGGTTTGTTGAGGGAAACTAATTTAGTAGAAAACTTGATAGGTAAGTCAAATCCAATAATAACTTTTGAAGACATAAAGGAATAGTAAAAAATTATCAAACAATGTGTTAGATGATTTAGAAGTAATCAATACCCTACCTCGAAAAATAGACCATCCTACACCACCATCTATTGGAGTATGATCCACTCAGTATGACTCAACTATGTGACCATGTTTCTGATATGTATGACAAATTTGAGTCTTCATCATCTTATTTTATAGTTGAGTACCTGGAAAAAATCTTATGTCATAGATCGTATCCATCCTCCACTCTAGCAACCTTAAATCTATGGAGAAAAAATATCGAAGATTCCCCAACTTAGAAAATCACAGAAACTTTTTTTGGCGTACTATAAAGAATATTCAATAATTTTTTATCTACCCTTATTTAATAACTATGAAACTCCTCCTAATGGGGGAAAAAGAAGTCAAACTCTAGTCTTACTATATACTACCAAAAATTTTATATCCATAGTCTTCTTCTTCCCAATTCTAGAACATACTCTCACCATGAATGTAGGAGGTACATGCACCTAAGCACCGAAGGTTGTAAGATGGAAAACCACTTCATCCTCCTCTATACCCTTAATAATGGTTAAGGTATTTTGTAAAACATTTGTGTATGTCATTAGGATGAATCACATATCTTGTCATCTGATGTCAAAAAGAAGACTGGTCTCAGACTTCTTGGCCTTCATTGCATCATTCTCAGCCAATGTAGGGGGAAAAATATGAGTGAAATTATAAAAGTATATAGATAACATAATTGATCTATCCTACATATCCATGTAATAATATTCTAAGTCAATATTAAACAAATCAAGAAAGAACTGATCAAAAAAATAGTCCCATAAAAGGCTTCTAAGTGATATTGTTTCTTATTCCAATATATGATGTCATTCCCCATAACCTCCTA
Organism: Viscum album; assembly: GCA_963277665.1. Taxonomy (NCBI): domain Eukaryota; kingdom Viridiplantae; phylum Streptophyta; class Magnoliopsida; order Santalales; family Viscaceae; genus Viscum; species Viscum album. Next base: position 716,780,344 of record OY728160.1, read on the forward strand.
GTAGGTCCCTATTCTAGGAAAAATTCAAGATACACCCTCTTGTCTGAAGGTGTCTTAATATGTTCAAATACACCCTCGCAGATATCGATCTAATCCTATATATCTCGCAGGCCTCGAGTACCCTAAAATGATTTTGCATGATTTAGATGGAAGACACTATCATTTTCTATCATGGTCCTTAGTTACCCTCTCCCCTAGGAATGTATAAGAAAAACGACTCCCAACTAAGGTGTTCTACCTTCTTGCACCACTAATGTAGGTGCAGGGGTGTGCTCTGGTACACCATCCTCCATAATGGGTGGTGGAATAAGGGAATCCTCTCTAAAAGGAAAATCTAAGTGAACATCATCTAGTGGTCCTATCAGTCTCTTTTGAGGGATGAATCTCTGAAAATAATAATAAAAGATTATAAGAATATGTAGTAATTAGGATAGATCTTAATCTGTCTATTGAATCAAATAAGGTTCTCTTAGGAGTCTTCCCATAACCTAGGGTATATCCCTCCTAAAACTAACCAAGGTATCCATCCGTATGAATTTTTCATAGTCCCATATATCTACAAAAAATAAGAACACAATCATGTTCAGCTAATGAATAAAAACATATATATATACCCAAAAAACATAGAAATAGATATATCACACAACAAAAAATACAAGACTATCCCGAAAAAATATATTAGTCAAGGAATTAAATTAAAGAACTAATATACAATACACAAAAGGTTTATATATGGAATGAGATCCTATCTACCTAATCATTATTCAAGAATGCACCCAAATCCTTATAAAATAGTAACAAAAATTCCATCAATGGAAACTCATAGGTCTATTACTCATCAGTTATCCACGCACTTGGAAACTCCCCTACTCAATTACCATACATCCTATATCCTTTTCAATATGTCTTAGATTAATCCAAAAAATCAAATAAGAAAATTGTGTTCTGATACCATTTTGTAATTCCCTAACCTAGGCCATTGGGTCTAAACCTGGGAGTTACATGACCTCATGATCACCTCCCCAAATACTAGATGATGTGACCTAGTGATGAGGTTATGATCTCCATAAATTCGTAGATTATACTCCCAGTACCACATACTTACACAAATAATATAAATATAAATTATAAATACTCAAAGTAAATAATGTGGAAGAAAAAAATATCAAAAGATACAAATTTCATATAATGCATAAATAAACAAGAATCCAAAGTGGAAATAAAAAAATATATTATAAGTTCATAAGATAAGTTAAAAAATATATGGTTTCCATTGTAGTCTTCCCTGGTCCCATCACTGGTTCCAAAATCAATGGATAAACCATCTTTTGTGGGACCATTACCATTTATCGTATCCCTATATATGATGTCTACATGCTCATTGAGAACATCGTATAGGGTGTGACTAATAAAACCCTATAGGTAACCATCAATACATCCTTAACAATTGTGCAATGATATAATAGGGGTGTAACAACCCTAACTATTATAAATAAAGTTCCCATTTTTATTTAATTAAATGTCTTATTTTGTAGTATCATTATAAAAAACACATGAACTTATTTGGTATTATTATTTCATATTTAATAGAAAGTGAATCTTAATTACCACTGATAACATATTCCTTGAAAAATGATCACATTATTAGTATAAATATAGGGTTTTAACAAATCCAATTGACACAAAAAAAAAGGAATTTATAGACACAACCAGTAGGATATTACCCTACCAAGCCCATTTAATGGTGCTTCTAAGGGAGATATCATCATTGATCCATGACCTTGACCAGTCCTAAGATGTGATCTAATACAATTAAGCATGCGTGAAATTGTTTATAAGTGTAGTTTATGCTCATCGAGATCAAGACAAAAAACATTTTCTCCAAGCCACCCCATGAAAGTATCGCCATCATAGACCTTACCCTCATGGTGTTTTCTGGTGTATTATAGGCATATGTATCAAGAACGTCAAAATATGAGTATTTACATTATTAATTATAGAATAATGATTATATTTTTGTCCTATTATTATTATTTTAAGATGGATTTTAATTTTGTTAGAATAAAACATAAATAGTATTTTTGGGTAATATTCAATTTCAATTAAAGAATTTATATTAATGAATTAATAGATTTTTATAATAAATAATATTTTAATAAAACATTATTATTAAGTAATATTTATAAATTATAAATCATCATATAATTTTTATGAAGTCAAATGTATTATTTATAAGGGTTCACAATTTTTTATTATCAAAAAACCCATCATTTCTAAATAAATGAGGATTATTATTTCAAAAGTGAAAATGAACATATTTATATAATTATTTATATACAATTAATATTAAATTTTTAATTAGAATGTATAAATTATCTAATGGTGAATTTTTCATAATTTCTTAATACATCCAATTATTTTGGTAAAAATTAAATACAGTATAAATATACGGTGTGTATTATGACATCCTAATGAACCAAAAGTGGTGTAAAAAATACTATACTGGGTATTCATGAAAAAATATATATCTTCACTGTAAAATAATTTTTTTATTATGTTTATTTTTTTATTTTAAAGATTCACTAGAATCCTCCAAAACATATAGAATATTTTAAGGTTTTAAAATCATTTCTTTAAGAGTATAACCCAATTCAACATAAAAATGGATAATATTTTATTAATTTAATCACATGGCCTTATAAAATAATGAAAACCACTCCCATTTGGTAGAAACCATGGGAAAACCCATGTGAAGTTTTTGGGTTTTTATTATTTTATTATAAAGAGTCCAAAACCTATATTTGAGAAAAGATAAATAATTCCCCATTTGTTTCCTATATAAACCTGTCCAAGAACACATTTATATTCAATAAAAAGTCATTGGACACATACTTACTATGAACTGTGCTCTATAGAATCATCCCAAGGTTCTTTAATCTCTTTATAAACTCCTCTCATGCATTTTTACTCACACTCTCAAAATATGGGATCCTTGCATTCCCCTTCTTATTAAATATTCATTATTATATTATTCCTTCTATTATCTAATTACTAATGACGGGATATGTATTTCCAAGTCTCTATTACTTCCCATTTTATTTCCAAATGATGATATACCCCTTTCTATCTCATAAACCCAATTTATTAATTTTATAGAGGAGATGTTCTATTCCTAAGATATCACCACAATTTTCCATGCCAAAAAATTGTATAGTGAAAACCATACTCATTTTCTATCAAGTGTGTTCATATTTATACAAATATACTTAATTGATTTGGAAATAAAATGTATATATTCCACTCCCGTTGACTTTTCAATAAAATATTATGATGACTGATTACATTCTCTATGATCAATGCGGCACACATAAGCATGAGAATGAAATTATTGTGATAGGTGCACTCAGAATTATATAACGCTCCAATGAATTGGGTGATGTTTATTCTCATGAGATGTCATGTTTGGATAAAGAGTAAACGTGGTTACATTATGGAACTTCTTCCATAATTGTTTCTTGTAAATTATCTTTGACCTCTGTTTATGATGCAGTTCTTTAAGTTGTTTCCACTTTTCATAGTTTTCCAATATGCTGTCATGTTATATCATGCCTCATTATTCTTGTTTAGGATTATCACCCAATTTATGTACCATTGATATTCATATTGTCTAAAATGTATTATTTTCTTCTTTTTATTACATATCTACTTTATTACTTGGCTTTACAGGTCGCCCATTTCTTTTTTATGTCCCCAAGTTATCCTATGATGTTTTAAGTGTGAGCAAGTTAAGGATGTTTTTATTAAAGATGATGTTTTCTTCTATTTTGAATTCTTATGTAATGAACATAGTTCTAAAATACATTGTAATTATTTATATTTTAGATTATATTAAGTGTAACCTAATGTAAAAAATCATGTATTTTTATTAAATAAATAACAGGGTCATCATAGTTTGTATCAGATGAAAAGTTTAGTTATTTTTTGGATTAGGATTAGAAAACTCAAGAAACAATGTTAGGGATAAGGATAAGTATATGAAAAAATACCTATTTTTTAACTATTAAGTAAGTGTTTTATCAAGATCATGCATCCATGTATGGATACTACCAGCAGATGTGGCTCTAGAATAGATGTAGATAGAGGTAAAACCTAAAAACACCACATTGAGCTAGACACGATCAAGAACGGGTGCATGACAGTGGGCCTTGATGCACACCTGGTTTGACACTATCAGGGTATATTCTTTGTAAAATTCATAATCTCATTATAAAACTTTATTAAGGGAACAAAAAATAGCCATAAGTATACATATTAGTAAATAGATCATGGGTAACATAGACTGAAGCCCGAAAATTATTATATTAAGGAAACACATGCAATTTATAATTTATACCTTTATTTTCATTGGATTCTCATTTATGTGTTCAATAATTTGAAAATAATCATCCCTAATTTTCATTTTATTCTTGTATATGGATGGAAATGTGAGGAATCAGGTAGGTCTCCAATGTGATGGGTAGTTTGATGATTCCCCCAATGAGATGCCAATCCCAATGGGAGCAGGAATTGGGAAATTTAAAATGATACACTCTCAGGTGACATAGGTTTTGAACATAATACTGGATCATGAGGAGTTTAAAAATCCCCCTAATAAAAAACAAGATGTAATAGACTCCTTTTTGGTTCAAAGGCCTCTAAATTTCAATGGATCATATCATCATTAAATCACAGAACTATAGATCAACTCCATTTATAATATCTTTTCCATACATCAATGTTCCAAACAAAAGAAGGTTCTATTGGATGTTTATTATCAGGAGGTAGAAGTTCATATATGGTGGACATTGATCAATAATCAAATTCATGAGGAAGAGATCTAATCAATGGGGTAGAAGTAATCCCAGAAAATGGTTTTTCATAAATATTTTCCTTTCACTCTCTAACTTAAAATGAAAAGGGATTCACTTTCTCTCATGAAAAAAGATGATGAATCTATCAGGGTGTATGAGAAAAATTGTACAAGACTTTCATGGTTTTCCTCTGGATTTTCTATTACCCCCTGATATAATGTTGACTACTTCTATTTTCAGCTAAAACCTCGTCTTAGAAAAGTCATGTAAATCTGATACATTGATAGCTGTGAGAAAAATGTCAGATGTTACCTCCAAGTTGAGATGTAGATCGTAAAATATCAAGGTTATAAAAGGGATAAGAAGTGGAAATTTAAATTTAATCCTAGATGTCCAATGTATAAATATAATAGTGATAAGAAATTTTGACATCACACATGTGAAAGGAGATAAAATAACAACCCTAAAAATTACCTAAGGGGCGTGAGGAAGTGCTTTAGGTGTAGGAAGTAAGGGCACGTAGCAAGAGATTACTAATAGGAGAAACCCACCAATTTGATTGGGGAATATAATTCTCCATTAAAACCTCAACACATTGATCATTGCTTCAACTAAAAATAACCAAGGAAACTTTCAAACCAATTTACTAAAACAAGGGGTTTCAAAGGCAACTAACAGCCTCCACGATTGAAAAAGAGAGATTTTTCCATCACAACCACTAAAGTGGATCTTGAAAATGATGTGGTGAAAAGTATGCTGGTTATTCATTCAAGAATGTTGACATAATTTTTTATTTTGTTCTTACATATTCCTTCATATCACAAAAGTTTAGTATAACTATTCAAACACCACCATAAATCATGGAAGTAGACATGTCAGTGAAAACAAAAAATGGGGAAATTATTACTTCACAAGTATACAACTCCTCCCTCATCGAAATTAGTGGGATGATCTTCCTAGTGAACGTTTTCATACTTCCTTTAGTTGAATATGATGTAATTATGAGTATGTATTGTTATTCCCTCTACAGAGCCATATAAATTTCCAAAAGAAGGAAATAACTCTCTATATCACGAATTTTTCTCTGATTTTTTACAAGTAAATGCAAGAGGATAAATCTTCTTTTGAACCAAAATCTAAATCATGGATATTATTTCCCTACATGAAATCATATCTGGCCCAAATTATTATGTCTAATGAAATCATCATCCTCAAATACATACCCATTGTAAGGGAAAATGTTGATGTTTTTTGTAAAGAATTTCTTGGTCTTCCTCCTAGCTGATAAGTTGAATTTTCAATCGATCTTATACATGGGGTGTTACCATTATCCAAGACTTCTTATAGAATAGATGTTTTTTAACTTGATCAACTAAAGAAACAACTAAATACCATCTAGATAAAGGGTTCATATTCCCAATGGCTTCACCATAGGGTGCACCAGTCCTCTTCATCGAGAAGAATGAGGAGTCGATGCGCCTTTGCATTGCTTATTGTAAGCATAACAAGATCTTGATAAAGAAAAACTATCAAGATCCATTGATTGAAGAATTTTTTGATCTACTACATAGAGAACAATACTTATACATAGTGGATATGTGGTGAAGATATTACCAAATTAGGGTAAAGTTGGATGATATCCCCAAGACTTCTTTTCATACCCGGCGCGAACACAATGATTTCATAGTAATACAATTCAAACTCACTAATTCTCTAGAAATATTCATGTATTTGATGAATACATTCTTTTTGGATTACCTGAAAAAAAATTGGTGGTATTCATAGATGATATTATAATATACTCAAAATCAAGGAGGATAATGAGGATTATCTGATCACTATGCTAAGGACCTTAAAAAAGGATATGTTTTATACAAAGCACATAAAATGTTATTTTTGGTTGAATTAAGTCTCTTTCTTAGAGTGTATCATCTTAATAAATGTGACAACTTTAGAACCTTAAAAATAGAGGCATATAAAAGATTTATGAGGACAACATCTATGAAAAATATCTGTAGTTTCCTTATATTAGGTGGGTATTATCTTGGATTTGTGATAAATTTATCTTAATAGTAAAACCCTCTAACCAAGAAAACATGTAAGGGAGTCAAGTTCTTTTGGAATCATGAATGTGAAGAGAGATTCAAGGAGTCTAAAAGGAGGCTTATCACTACATTTGCGCTCATACTTACCACAGGTGGACAAATTTTTGTGGTATTCAACAATGCTTTAAAGAAGGTATTAGGTTTTGTGTTATTGAAAAATGAAAAGGTGATATCCTATTCTTCAAGGCAGTGGAAATTTCATGAAAATAACTACCCAATGGATGATCTAGTGTTAGTTGTAGTGATCTTTACGTTGAAAATATGGTAGCAATACCACTCTGGGGAGAAGTGTTATATATATACAGATTACATAACCCTCAATTATATGTTCACATTAAAAGAGTTTAATATGAACCAATGATGATGGTTAGACATGATCAAGTACTAGGACTCGTCAATCCACTACCATCCTGGTATGGAATATAAAGTGGCATATGCTCTAACTAGAAATAATCCCAAAATTCTATCATTAATGAGAATTGATAGGGATCTGGTCTTCTTATACATTAAGTGGATGGACATGGTAATCATGATGAAAAAAACATCATTATTATATTCAAAAATGATTACTGAGATGACTATTTTTTGAAAGATAAAGGATTCTCAAAGGGGAGATGTGGAAATTCAGAAAAATGTGGATGTTATCAGAAAAGAGAAATAATCATAGTTTAAAATTGATGAAAAAGGATTCCTAAGATTTGGGTCATGACTATGTATACCATCCTATCAGGAGATAAATAGATATATTCTAAATGATGCACATATTTTAAACTTGTCTATTCACCCAGGGACCACAATGATATTTAGAGATCTCCAAGAGAAATATTGGTGGGATAAAGGAGATTACTGAATATACATCAAATTGACTAGTATATCATCAAGTGAAGGTTAAAAGGAAATAGTCTATGGTTATGAAGCTACTAATACCCATATGAACATGTAAATGGGAAAACAAAACCATGGACATTGTCACCAAAAATACAAAGACATATATAAGAAACAATACTATATGGGTTTTTATAAATCATATTATAAGGAAATATTACATTATAATAATTTAAGAGGACATAAAACTCAACTAACTTGAAAGAATATAAATTGGAGAAGTGGGGAGGTTTCATGGTACACTATTATTGATTGTATCTGATCAAGATCCAAGATTCACCTCCAAGTTAAAGAAAAATATCCATCATGATTTAAACATTATGTTAAACTTCAGTATGGCATATCATCCTAAAATTAATAGTAAGTCAAAGTAGACAATTCAGACACTAGAAGACAAGTTGAGTGCATGTTATATGGATATCAAATGAGGATAGAACCAACATTTTCCTCAGGTCAAATTCGTATACAAAAATAGTTGCTAATTGATCATCCAAATGGCTTTCTATGAAGCCCTTTATGGGAAGAGGTGTAGAAACATGCATGATAGGATGATGTGGGTAATGGAAACTTATTGCTTCTCTAATGGTTGAAGAAATGATAGAGAATTTTAGTACCATTTAGTAGCACATAAAATTTTATCATAGTCAATAGAAGAGAATTGCTAAAAATCATTAGCAAGACCTGGAGTTTTATATTGCAGATAGGGTATTCCTTTGCATATCTCCATAGAATAAAGTGGTGAGATTTTGGAAGAAGGGGATGCATAGTCCAAGTTACATCAACCCCTTTGAGATCCTTGATCACATTAGAGTGGTGGCCTATCGACTAAAACTCGCACCAAACCTATCTTAAGTACTTGATGTATTCTTTATATCCCTCTTGACGAATGTACATACTAGACCCCTCACATGTACTCTATCAAGTGGTGGTATCTTTGAAGAATTATTTTTCCTATGAATATCATCTATTGAAAGTTTTAGACCATAGAGACAATGTTCTAAGATATAAGACAATGAACCTTGTCAATGTGATATGTAAAAACCAAATGTTTGAAGAAATCATGTGGGAAATGGAGGAGCAGAAGAAACAGAGTTACACTCATTTTTTTATTGTGAGAAATGAAAATTTTGAGGAAAAACTTTCTTAAGGGTGGGAGATTGAAACAACCAGAACTATTATAAATAAAATTCCACTTTTTGATTTATTTAAAAGTTTTATTATGTATTATAGTTGTAGAAAATACATGAACTTATTTTATATTATATTTTTTATAATTAAAAGATAATTATACATCAGTACCAATGATGATATAGATGTTTAATAGTGATCATATGATTTGTATAAGTATTATGTTTTATTAAATCTAACTGAAACAGAAAAACAAAGTGATAGCCCTATCTAGTATGACTGTACCCTATAAAACACATTTATCAGATAATATAAGGGATAAAGAATCATTTGGTGTTTCTCAAAACCAATACCAGTCATATATCCAACAACTTAATAATGTGAGAAACTATTTATTGGATAATTTCAAGTTCCTTGAGATCATGGCTAAAACCATGTTCACCAAACCACCCCAAGAAGTTCCCACAATCATGCACAATACCCTTAGGGTATTTGTGGATATATTATAGTGATATGTATCATGACCCTAGGGATATGAGTGCGTACAATGTTGTTTTATATAATAATGAATATATTTTATTCGTACTACTATTACTTTATAAATTATATTTATTTTGATACAATAAAACACAAATAATATTTTTGGGTAATATTAAAATACACTTAAGGAATTTATTTTAGATAATTAATGGAATTTTATAGTAAAAATATTTTCATAAAATATTATTATTAAATAATTTTTATTAAATATAAATGTTCGTTTTATTTTAATGAAGTCAAATGTAATTTTTATAAGGTTACAAAAACAATTATTGACAAAAAAACCAACATTTCTCATTAAATGAAAATTATTATTTTAAAGGTGAAAATTAAAATATTTAGAAAATAATTTTGATAAAATTAATATTATTTTTAGAATAATAATTTCTAAATTATACAATGGTGAATTTTTCATAATTTTCTAAGATAGTCAAATTTTTTGGGTAAAAATTAAACATCTTATAAATATATAGTGTCTATTGTGACATCATAATGGCCCAAAAGTGATGTAATAAATACTATAAAGGGTATACAGGACCAAATATTCTTTTACCATTTCAAATAATGTGATTTTAAGTTTATTTGGTTTATTTTATAAAGCTATTTTGAATCCTCCAAAACATATAATAAATTTACAGGTTTTAAATCATTTCATTAAGAGTATGACTAACATACACATAAGAAAAGGTATTATTTTATTACATTCAGACTTTGAAATTATAAAATAATTAAAAAAACTCCCATCAGTAAGAAACAATGGGAAAACCCACGGTATGGTTTGTATTTTTTGTTATTTTAATATATAGAGTCCAAAACCTATGTTTCATAAAAGATAAACAATTCCCCACTAATTTCCTATATAAACCAAAAAAATCTCACATTTATCTTCACTAAAAGTTTTTAGAGCATGTAATTACTCTTACCTTCCCTCCCTAGAGTCCTCAGAAGGTGGTCCATGCTCTCAATAAGATCTTCTCAAGAATTTCATGTCACACTCTCATGGTACATGATCCTCTAATTCTCCTCCTCGTTAAAGATTCTTTATTATATTCTACTTTTATTTTCAAATTACTAATGTTTGGATATGTATTTCCATGTCCATATTACTTCCTAATTTATTTCAAAATGATTATATACCCCTTTATCTATCATCAACCAGTTTTATGATTTTTTTAATTAATGATGTTATGCTTCTAAAATTTCACTGTGATTTTCCATGCCAAAAAAATTGTTTAGTGAATACCATAACCATAACCATTTCCTATCAAGGAAGTTCACCTTTATAAACTAATAATTCATTGAAATTTGACATACATGTTTTTATTCCACACTACTTTTCCATGGAATAAAATATTATGATGAATGAATCCATTTCCTATGATCTATGAGGCACATGTGTGCATGAGAATGAAATGAATATGAGAGGTACACCAAGAATTATATAGCACTCCAATGAATTGGGTAATGTTTAGTCTCATGATGCATAGTATTGGGAGAGGGATTAAACATGATTCCCTTATGGTACTTTTTTCATCATGATGTATTGGAAGTTATCCTTAACCTATGTTCATGATGGAATGTCTTAAGTTGTTGGCACATTTACCATGTTTCATTTATGATATCATTATATATCATGCCTCATTGTTAATGTTTATGATTCTTACCCCTTTTATGTACCATTTATATTCCTATTGTCAAACATTTATTATGCACTTCATGTTATCACATGATTATTCCCTTACTGGGATTTATAGTTCACTCTTTTCTTATGTATGTACCGAATTAATCCAATATTGTTTTATGTGCAAGAATTTTAAGGATGTTTTCAATAAAGATGATATTTTTTCCTATTTTAAATTTTTATATAATGTGCCTAATTATCAAATACACTTGAATTTTCATTCTTATGGGTTTTATTAAGTGTATTCGTATGTAATAAATCATGTGTTTATGTAAAATAAGGTAATGGGTTGTAATAAGATGTATAACATGATAATAATAAATGTTAAATTAAGACTATAAAATCACATATTGAGCATATTTTTGTTGACCAATACACCATGATCCCCAAAAATACTTACTTAGGATCCATTCTAGAAGGATAATCTAGATGTTGAAAATGATTAAAAACAAGCTACAAGATCAATTCCATATTACTTGGCATTCTCAATTCATCGAGTGGACAAGGTATTTGTTATCGACAAGGCATTGTGTTTGGAAATGTTCCTCAGTATCCTCAAGGAATCATGTTCATAAATTCCGCCCAGTATACTAAAGGCATTGAGTTATGTCTTGGACACAAGGCTATCATTCTCCTACCCCATGTATGGGTCTGTTTTTTTTCATAATCATACTTCTTGAGAACTCTCCTTCTAAGGGATTGACAAGATGAAATGGTCCATGTATTTTGAAATACAAGAAAAAAACCTCTAGCATCCTGGTAACATGCATAAACAGGTAGATCATACAAAGAAAATCATAGCCTGTCATCATGAAAAATAAGTTGAAACATAAACTATTTGTGATCAACATCAAACATGAACAAATAAGATACAAGAATACTCATGGAAACAAGAATCCTGAATGTATATCAAAGGTTATTCACACACCCATAAGTGATCTCAATCAAGAATGTACATCAATGTATACCAACACAATAATAATTACACGGAATCATGAGAATGAAATAGACTCAAATGGTGAGTAACTTCCTACCTTAATGTTTTTGATGAATAGTTCCATTGTTTTCCAAAGAAAAAAAGAATAAACCAAACCTCACACCCATAGTGAATGAGGTAACACATCAAGGATGCCTAAATTGGGTTATAATTAATAAATAAATTTTTTTTAAATAGATACTCATTAAAATTTCAAGTTTAGAAGAACATTCTAGAATTACATTACTTACGAAGTTCTTCAACAAAATAAATTTTATGGTATGTCGAAGGAGGGGTATCCAATTCCCCGTAGTCATTTTCCATTCAAGAATGGATCAATAATACCTAAATAGATCTAAAAGATATCCCCATTTCCATCCAACGTACATCAATCCATCAATACTTCATAAAACTGATATTCAATAAGAATATAGTCTTGTGATGGTCGAATCATGATGACTAACATAGAAATTTCAATCATCATTGACAGTTAAATATCTATTCTAGGGGGTTGTCATTGACACGTTGAATCACCCACTAATATACCTAATAATCATCAATATATTAAGGTTATATAATAAATATTCTATTAATTAGATGAATAATAATATGAATCATAAACTCTTACCTTTAGAACATTTATATTCATTGGTAGATTTTGATTTGATCAAGAGATGACTTCAACTCATAGGATATTTCACAATTATATGAATAGAGTAATAAAACTCCATTATATCTTCATGGAATTCATAGATCTGAAATAAGTCCATGAACATTTGACAAAGAATAATTTAGATTATATCTATAAAGAAATCACCATTCAAGCATCACCAAATCGATCAATCATTGGAGATGAAAGGGGGGAGGAATGAGAGAGTCTTTATGAAAGGGGAGATGTCTAAAATTTATATTAGTTTCATTGGGGTAATAATTTTCTATCAATTTATCTAGAAAACATGTAGAATTAAAACCATGTGGAGCATTAAATTCACCCCTAAAATGGGCACACCAATGACTTTGTGGGCCTCATCGGTGATTTTCTAAAACCACCGGCTAGATAGTTGAAGGAAATATTCCCGAAATCCTTATATATATATATAAATATATATGATATATATGTAATTAATATCATATTGGGTGATAATTTTTATTCTCATGTCAATGAGTTTTTTTATTGTTGAAAAAATGATAAACTATTATCAATTATTATTCTCTCATATTAGATATTATTTATTATATAGTTTCATGATATAAAACATGGGGGAGTTGAGAGACTCATATGATGAATGTATATATATTATTCAGACCATTTATTCATTCATTTTAATGAATGAATAAATAAAATATGAAAATAAGAATCTTTTTTTTATAAATTACAACTATACGATGACTGTCAGGGGTGGACAAGATTTATCCTTAGTCAAGACTCCTCATCAGTCATAGCTCTCTTTCTGTTACATCATTCTCATCATGAGTTTAAAGAACATCGTGGAGGATGGAGAATCCTTCATGTACAACATGTGATTCAGATATCCCATGGATACACCATAGAGTCGGGAAGATTCTTTTCTTCCTCTCATATGATCTTTATCAAATGCATATGAATATGAATATCAATAATTGATGTGGATATTGGTCAATGGAACACCCAGTTTTACAGTGTTTTTCCATTTCATTATTTAATGTAGGCTTCATATTATGTTGTATAGTGATCCTATGATATGTTTTATAATTTCTTATATTGTGTCTAATAATTTTTATTTGATTTGAATGAAACTTAACAGTGGTATTAGAGGGATTTGTGTTCAAGTTTTATGAAATATTCAATGAAATGAAGAAGGGAATCGAAAAAAATAGTAGTTTATTAGTTCTATAAATTCTATTTCAAATAAAGGATTTACCCTAAATAGTTTTATTGTGTAAATTTATTCCAAGCCATAACATTGGACAACTGGGATGTGTATGTGTAACCAAGGCTTTACCCTTTCATAGAGTTATATGTGTAAGGGTCGTTATTCCTTAACCTTATATAATATAATTCTATGTAAAGTTAATGAGGTATTTCTTAAGGTTACATAAAGGTAATGGGACACTTACCCTTATGTGTAAATGTGTTCTATAAAAAAAATTTGGATTATTTACCATTATTCAAGGCATTTTGTAAGCGTGTTCTGTAAATGTATTACCCTTACATGAGGCCCTTATTAAGGACTGTTTCCTCATTAACCTTTTATAATTGGTGTTGTATAAGGTCCAAGGATTTTTGACCCTTATGTATACTGTCTACATAAGTGTAAAGGGTGGATACCCTTATGCAAGAATGGTTCCTTGCATAAGAGTAAATAAAAAAATTATTTTTTTAGAATCATAAAGGATTTTAATGGTTCATAACAAGTTTATAAATAAATATAAAAGTTATATTGGGATATTTTAAGTTAAAAATGGTTAATAAATAAATTAATTATAATTTTTTTTAAATTAATGAATTTTTATTAAATTTTTATATTTTTTAATATTATAAGTTAGTATTTGAAATATCATTTAACAAATTATGTGGAATAAATTATGATATAGAAATAAATTAATTTATTTATAAATCATAAGTGATAATTTATAAAGGGTTATAAATCGTTAAATAAGTCCAAAATATAAATTTTTTATATTTAAATTATGAATTATTCAAAATTAGTTATTTTGAATTGGTCAAAATAAAAATAGGGGACTTATTTGGATATTATTTAATCCAAATCAAAAGTTTTTTTAGGATTGATATAATCAAGGCTTAAATAATCCTAAACTATATGATATTTAGCATATGTAAAAATTTTACATGATATAAATTTAATTGTAAATTTTTTATAATTCATAAAATTGAAATTGAAATGTTAAATAATTATAAATACAAATGAGTTCATATTTAAATGGATATAAAGGGTTTATATTAATGTTAATAGAATTTCCATAATTTTAAAGGTGAAATTATGAAAAGGTTTATAATTAGCTTTGATTTATGAATTATTCATAATTTTTTTCATATGTATAAATATATGAATTATTTATTTATTTAAATCTTATTCCCTACTTTCTTCAATTTAGTAAATTGTTTAAAAAATGTTAATATAGTGTATACTTTTATCTAATTTTTAAACTACTTCTAGATAGAGACTCTCATTACATGTTATTTGATGTTAACAAATTTATTTCTTAATCTACCTTGACATCAGTTTATAATTGAATTTGTTACCTTGAATTTAGTTATTGAATTTTTTTTTAATATTAGGTTGTTAGAGTTATTATGAATTGTATTCTATATTGAGTAAAGTATCCCAAAGTAGAGGGACAAGGGATTATACTACAAACTAACCTAGAGGACTGTGACCAATCTAGAAAATTGAATGGGGTTTACTATATATTATTTTAGGCTTAATAATTTGTGTAACGTCCCGACCCGGATCACCTCTAAGATGGTGGCTGGACCAGTGGGTTACATGACCCCAAGAGCATCTCTCCAAACAACAAAGGTTTTCGACTACAGTGAGGGCCTTTTTAACATGTCTGTGGGGGAGACTATGCTCTCATAGGTATTAGGGAATACACAACAGATGAAAAAAATAATTAATAATAAATAGTGGAAGCATATAAATGAGTAAACTGCAGTAGAATCACTATGGATAATCCAACTGAATAATACTCAGTGCAGAATCCCACAAAACGATGACATGCCATGAAGTATGTCTAAACTGAAATTACAAAAAATAGAACCCAAGCATGCTATCAACTAAAAAGAAAATAATCAATGTGTGACAACTGCATAACGAGCAAGGCTCGGTCCTCTACCCTAGTCTCCATCCTAAGCAGCAACAATCAATCAAGAATCAGAAATGGTGTGCTTCCCTTTCTTAATACCTGCAATCATATAATCTACTCTGGTGTCAATGACACCCGAGAAGGGTGTGGGATAAAAGCTTAGTTGTATGGAAACCAAGGTGTCTAAACCTTTCCATTTCGTGCAATGATAATGTTTTGTGTGCCATTATATAACAATTTCATATAATTAATTAAGTGCAATGGAATAAATAAGTCTGCTCGGGTTCCAAATGGAACCCATGCCTAATCACTTACTTCAGCCTAATCCAGAAATCTGAAAGGAGTAACTGTAAGTAAAATACTCATATGCATATATATGAAGCTTGTAAAAGTAAGGTAAAACAAGGAAGAGCCATACCCCCAAGCTTGTTCTTTAACTTGGGGTCTAAGTCATTTGTCAACCAGGTGTGCTTCAACATACCCAAAAATATCTCAAATCTCTAAAGATTGACAGTGAAATTAATCTAAATCTTCAGTGCATCATTATTAAGGTTCAAGTTGAGAGTTGGAGTCTGAGCCCGTCCAGATGGTATCACTATGGAACATCCTTCAATTATCCAATACCACTGAGCCCGTCCAAGGGAATCTTTCGAAATACCAAGTATCTCTCGTGGTGTGGATTTACCCTGAGTCCATCCCGATCTCACAAAGAGTATTTGAGTGTCATCCGAGGCTGGCATAGCCCCATTTCCAATGGATCTGTCCCGATGGGCCCTTTTGAAGCCAGTATCACTCATAAGTATTAGAAATCCCGAGGAAGTCTCAGTCCATCCAAGCCAAGAACACCACCCCTTGGAACATAGAGTTAACTGTTAGGAACAAAGGGTCTAAGCATGTCCTTTAATATAGGACCCACCTCCTTTCCATGCCCTAAATTTAATTAATTTTTTCACAGCATCAGATATGATATCAACATATGTAGTTGCATCTTGAAACCAAATAGGTACACCCGTGTATCACACAGTGAAAATTAAATATTTCAGCATAGAAATCTTAACAAGGAAAATTATCGCATCAACATAAGTAGATAAATGTAGTTTTAAATAAATAAATAAGTTATACAAACCAACTACCGAAATCCAACAATTCCAAAGTTCATAATTAATCTAAATTAATTATTTAAATTCAACACAACAAAACAGGTTGTGAAAAACATACAGATAAAGACACTTTTTAATAATAAATATACCAGAACAACCAACTACCAAATATTCAACAACTCAATATTCCTAATTAATCTAAATTAATTATTTAAATCAAACACAAAAAAAAGTTTGTGCAACACATGAAATTAAATAAATTAAAATTTTGGGCTTACGAAAATTATACGAAACACATCGGCACACCCCAAGGAGTGTACAAACTTGTTGCAACAAATTAAACTAATTAATTCAAGATCAATATGGTTGCAACAACTAGGAAAAAAATTTAATTAATGAATTTGGTTGAATTTTCACAAATCTAGTAGGCACCGACTGATGGAACTACGGTGCATTTTTTTAAATCATAATGAAACAAATGGAAAGAGAATACGCAACCTACCTTATGTTCGTATATGATCCTCTAATCCGCAGAAGGCTTTGATTTGTCCTAAAATGGAAGAAAGAGGAAGATTTTAGAAAAACACCAAAATATTGTAAAATTCTTCCACGGGGAACTGCGTAGAGGATTTGGAATGAGATCACACGATTCTTAGTGTGTGGGATAAGCCTTACTGAGAGGTTTACAGTGCACCTAATGGTGAAGAAAACAGATGACAAATGGAGGTGCGGCGATATTGTAAAGGGAGGAGAAGGTGGTGCACACCACCTTGGGAGGAGAGGAGGAGAGGAAAAAAAGAAATAAAAAGGAAAAGAAAGGAAAGAAAAAATAAAAAATAAAAAGGAGATAAATAAATAAAATATAAAAAATAAAATGGTGGATGAAATGAAATAAATAATTAAAATATGTTTACCTCATTTTAATTATTTTTAATTTCTCTCCAACAGTATCTATTTTATTATTTATTTTTTATACCTCATTAAATTCCACTAATTTTCTTTAATCATTTTTAATTATTTTTATCCTGAACAATGTGCTATGGAATGATGTAATATTTTACATAAATCCTAAACAATCATTTAATTAATTTTAATAGTTGTCTGAGACCCACAATAGGGTGCACAGGCGCGCATTCTGGGTCGCTTTAAAGATTTGAATTATAAACCTAAAAGTCCACAACATGATTTAAGTGAACATGTTAAATGCATTTATGTAAGTAATTAATAATATTTTATCTAACCCAAAAATAAATATCCACACATGTATATAAATTATATATATATATATATATACATCTTCAGATTCATATATATTCACCCACACATGTATATATATCTATATATATATATATATTTAATCCCATATATATTTAGATATACCTTATATATATATATATATACATTAATCTTTTGTCCCAATATAATAATAATAAAAATAATTAAAATAATTTTTAATATTTAATTCAACCAATCAATGACACCGTTAATATTTTAATGGCAACAATCATTAATAAAAAGGATAGCGGTTATTAAATAAATATTGATTACGCATTTGTATTTAATTGGAACAATTAATAATATCATTTTTATTAAATTACTGGGTTATTATTTACACCATGAAAAATTTATTAATTATGGATGATAATTTCTATTTGTTGACATCAACGCAAATAATAATATTAACAATAAAATTATTATTATTATTTCTAACGGCCAACAAAAATATTTAACCCAATTAAATTATCTTCAGGTGCGATATGACCAAACGTATGTCACTCGCAAAAGTTATACCCTACCTAGGTTAAACCACACATCTCGGAACTATCACTGATGTCAGATTTCTCATCTGATGCACCATTTATGAGAAAATAATTATTTATTATATAAAATATAGAATAACTAATTAATTAAAAATAATGATGGAATTATCTTGTGCGAGGGTGCCAAACACCTGATGTGAATCATGGTTATACCCTTCCTAGGGTAAACCCAGCGTTCCGGACCTAATGCTAGTCTCAGATTTCTCATACGACACATTTTTTGATAGTTATTTCATTTTTTAAAGAACAAACACATATATCAATAAAATAAATTTAATATTTTTATTCTATCAACGCCGCAGTGTCGACTATCGAAATAAAAAATTTTGATGCTCGGTTTTTAAAACCGGCTAGCCTAGTTAACGTAAAAAATTAATTTTTTTTGATTTTTCATCTGGTTCAAAACACATGACGTTACAACCTTTCCACCTTAGAACATCTTTTCCCCGAGATGCCTTCGGGAACAATGTAAGCCTCACCCAATCTACAGGGTCATACAGTATCATACAAAAGGTAGCGTTGTGTATCTAAACACCCAATGCATGCTCAAACATTGGTTAGGCAAGAGGCACATATGTTTTTAAGATCTGATCCAATGCTCATTCCCCAAATGAAACATTGAGACAGAACCTATCCAAACACGTTTATCTAGAGATACAACAATTTCGTCATCTCATTAACTTCTGGCCAATGTTACTTCCCACCTTAGGTTTTAAAGTTAGAAATAGGAAAATTATGGGTCATGACACCTTCTTCCATCTGAATTTCATACAAGACCAGACCTTAAGTGTTCTAGCGACACTTCTCACTTGATTTCCAAAATGTATAAAATGGTCGATTACCCATCACCCTTAAAGCCCAAGTTGAGCCAGATTTTTATGAAAAGCTCTAGTCAACCCAAACCACACTTGTCTCACCAGATGACATGCTAAAAAGGTATTTCACTAATCGCTTCATTGGACAAGAGAAAGAACTAGTCAAGCCACTATGGCCGACCATTTAAGAAGATTCTTGGCTTATATGGAAGCTGTTTTATATACTAAATAGTGATGTCTTATTCAAAGGTATCTCACATTTACTATGAACACGTGCATCGAAGTTCATACCTGACCTCCAGCGACATTCCTTGATTTAAGCAACACTGAATCCGACAACAAGTCTAGGGTAACCTCAGATTGGCACAACATGAGTGAAATAATCTAATGCAAGGTAGTCCATATTCTATATTTAGGAGTGAAATGTTGGTACAATGGAATGATGACCATATCAAAATAGTGACTGAGCCTAGAGCGGCATCGTCCTGGCGGTCACGTTAGATAAAACAGATTGTGTACAAGAGTTCTTCAGTAATTCCAACACTGCAAACCAAGGGTAACTCATGACTAAACAAAGCCTCGATAAAAATGACACATTAGTGTACAACACTGAGAAAAACACCTTAAAGAGCCCAACAACTTTTAAATATTTTTCATGGTGTAAGACCGATGCTCTCTTAGTGCATCAAGGAAAAAGGCAATATATGAGACAAGATCGTCACTTAAGGAAGATTACACTAATATGATTTAGAGATTACCATAAGGGAAATATTTAAATAATTAGTATGAAATCCCAACCAAACTGGCTGGTGTGTAAAAACACCTGAGTCTCTGGAATTCATCCCAAGAATTGGGACAAACATGATTCCTTTTACACAGAAGTGATTGTAATATAGAGATGACCTGAAACGAAATTAACAGTGAAATACTTGAAAATTACACTGAACTCAATCTGTTCATCACAATATTGAGCACTTTATGGTACTATGTATGTGAAATCATACTACCCCGAGGTGATACAGAAGAATGATGACTTTTAACTCGGATGACGACGTACCAAGTCAACCATCGCTATAGAGAAGAGAGGGTCGAACGACCTATGAAGAAACTGACCATTCTTAAGTAATTCCTAACCAGATGGAAATGAGAATTACTGCTCAAGCTCGAAACAAAAGTCAAGGTAAACATGACCACCCGTCCGAACAAGGGTGTCATTTTAAGAAAGAGGTTCGACTAGGGACAATGACATGTGAAAGGTTTTATTCCAAAGAAACTCAAGGACAACTCAAACTACTCTTATACCAGGTTTTCAAATAGAGGACATTGATACAGGTTCCATATCCAAGCCCTTTATATTTAATCACATTTAATTTTAAATCCTCAAAATATTTAATCAAAACATCCAGTACCATTTTTTCGAAACAAAACACAAGGTACATGATCTTAAATAATGCCTCAAGGGAAAACATTCAAATTTTATAAAACACCATTTTAAAACATTTTACATTAATTGACACACTGCCCTTAATTAGGAAATCTATGACATAAAATCCTTTTAAGAAGATAAGACAACCTACAAGGGTCCCACTAAGCCAACCTTGGTTTATTAAAATGCAACCCAAAAATAGTTGTTTAATTAGTAAGAGACACAGCACCCATATTGGGTTATCTCATAAGGAACATGAACCAACTTGCCTACATGGTCCTAGTTTTTCCATTAGTTAGTTAGCCAATTCATTTGAAATTATAACATGCTCAAAAAAAATATCAGCCTAGATATATGGGTGGCCATCAACTTAATAAGAAACTATCAACTTTATAGTTTTTGGAATTTGGCTCCCATTCAAAGGAAACAAATAAATTTTTACAATGAAACCAATTACATAACAAACAAGATAGACGGCCACTATAATAAGATAATAGAGAGAGACATGTTTTAATCACATAAACCTAACATTTTAATCACAGAGACAAGCTAACAGGCACAAAATCATGATACAAGGAAAACATGGTATTAAACAGGAAGCAAGGAAACGGACTAGCATGCTAAATATATCATTGAAACATGGTATCTAAAAAGGAATGCTAAATAATTATAGGACATGGAATACATTCAAGGAAGACAATTTGAATTAGTAGGAAGCCTAAAATAAAACTACATGGCATGGAAATATGCATGGCATGTGAATTCTTATGTGCCTGTTATGATTCATGAAATACTTCATCCTTACCTTAACATGTTAAGGGTAAAATATCATAAATTCCATAAATTCATAAGTAGTATAAATTACACCAATCACTCGAGGTGAAATCATATAAATTATAACATCGCAAATCATTAACAACAATCCCAACCCAGGCCACATGGTCATTTCTTGTACGTGGGTTGATCAGTCCCAGGCACATCTATTAACCTAGCACCGATACATTCCAAGTCTCTTATCTACCAACCAAAAATAGTAAGTCAAAGGGAAAAAATACCACCTCTAATACCACTTTGTAAAGTCCAGAACCGGCTCACCTCTATGACGGTGGCCGGACCGGTGGGTAACATGAACTCAAGTGCATCTCCCCAAACGCCAGAGGCTACCGACTAACAGTGAGGGCCTTTTTATCATGTCTGTGGGGGGAGAAATTGCCCTCATAGGTAATAGATAATACATAGTGGAATCAAACAACAAATAATAATAAATAGAAGAAGAATATAAACAAATAAACTACAGTAGAATCAATATGGATAATTGAACTGAATAATACTCAAGTGCGAAATCCCACAAAACAATGTCATGCCATGATGTATGTATAAACTGAAAGTACAGAAAATAGATCCCAAGAATGCTATCAACTAAAAAGAAAAGAAACAATGTGTGAAAACTTCATCATGGGTAAGGCTCGATCCTTTTCCATAGCCGCCATCCTAATAAGCAACAATCAATCAAAAATCAGAAATTAAACGCTTCCTTTTGATAATACCTGGAATCATATAATCTACTCTGGTGTCAAAAATGCCCGAGCAGGGTGTGAGATAAAATAGCAGTAGGATAGTACCCAAGGCTTCTAAACCATTCCATTTCGTGCAATGATATAACACAGTGGGACATTATATAACAATTTCATATAATTAATTAAGTGCAATGTAATAAATATGTCGGCCCGGGTTCCAAACAGCACCCATGCCTAATCACTTGCTTTGGCCTAAGCTGGAAGTATGAAAGGAGTACCTGTAAATAGAATACTCATATGCATATATATGAAGCCAGGAAAGGTGTGGTAAAACAAGGATGAGTTCTACCCCCAAGCTTGTGCTTTAACTTGGGGTCTATATCATGTTTCAACCCGGTATGCTTCAACATACCAGAAAATATCTCAAATCTCAATAGACTGAAAGTGACATTAATCTAAACCTTCAGTGCATCATTGTTAATGTTCAAGTTGAGAGTTGGAGTCTGAGCTTGTCCCAAAGATATTGTTACGGAACATTATTCAATTATCCAATACCACCGAGATCATCCAAGGATATATTTTGAAAGACCAAGTATCTCACATGGCATGGATTTACCTTTAGTCCATCCTGATCTCACAAAAAGGGGTCGAGTTTTATTTGATGCTGACTTAGCACCATTTCCAATAGATTCATCCTGATTGGCCCTTTTGGAACCGGTATCACTCATAAGTATTAGAAATCCTAGGGAAGTCTCAGTCCAGAAAATCCAAGAACACTGCCCCCCCGAACATAGAGGTAACCGTCATGAATGAAGGGTCTAAGCGTGACCCTTAATACGGGACCCACCTTCTTTCCCTGCCTTGAATTTAATTAATGTTTTCACAGCAATATATAAGATATCAACATGTGTAATTGCAGTTTGAAACCAAACAGGTACACACGTGTATCACACAGTGAAAATTAAATGTTTTAGCATATCAATATTGACAAGGAAAAGTACCACCTCAACATAAGCAGATAAATGCACTTTTAAATAAATAAATAAATTAGACCAACCAACTACCAAAATCCAACAATTCCAAAGTTCGTAATTAATCTAAATTAATTATTTAAATTAAACACAACAAAATAGGTTGTTCAAAACATGTAGATAAATACACATTTCAATAATAATAAAACCAGCATAGCCAACTACTAAAGATTCAACAATTCAATAATCATAATTAATCAAAATTAATTATTTAAATTGAACACAACAAAAAAAAGGTTGTGCAATACATGAAATTAAATAAATTAAAAGTTTGGGCTTATGAAAATTATACTGACCACGTCAGCATTCCCCAAGGGGTGTCCAACCTTATTTCAATAAATTAAACAAATTAATACATGATCAATGTGGCTGTAACAACTAGGCGAAACAAATTAATTAATGAATTTGGGTGAATTTTCACAAAGTCGGTAGGAACCGACTAACGTCACAATGGTGTGTGTTTATAAATCGTAATGAAACGGAGGGAAAGAGAGTAGAATCCCTAACTAATGGTCGTAGATGACCCTTTAATCCACAGTAGGTTTTTATTTTACCTAAAATGGAAGAAAACAGAAGATTTTAGAAAAACCTCAAAATAGGGTAAAATACTTTTGCGGCGAACTACGCAAAAGATTTGGAATGAGATAGCACGATTATTAGTGTGTGGGATAATCCTTGTCGAGAGGTTCACAGCACACCTGGTGATGAAGAAAATAGACGACGAATGGAGGCACGATGATCTTCCGAAGGGAGGAGAAGGTGGTGTGAACCACCTAGGGAGGAGAGGAGGATAGGAAAAAAAGAAATAAAAAGGAAAGGAAAGAAAAGAAAATGAAAAAAAAATAAAAAGGAGACAAATAAATAAAATAATAAAAATAAAACGGTTGAAGAAATGAAAAAAATAATTAAAATAGGGTTACCTCATTTTTATTATTTTTAATTTCTCTCCAGCTATATCTATTTTATTATTTATTTTTTCCCTTCTCAAAATTCCATTTATTTTCTTTTATCATTTATAATTATTTTTAACCTGAACGTTGCACTATGGTGTGATGTAATATTTTACATAAAACCTGAACAATAATTTAATTAATTTTAATAGTTTTCTGAGACCCACAACAGAGTGCATAGGCATGAGCCCTGGGTCGCTTTAAAGATCTGGATTAAAAACATAAGAGTCCACAACTTGATTTTAATTAAACATGTTAAATGCATTTATGTAGGTAATTATTAATATTTTTTCTAACCCAAAAATAAATATCCACCCATATATATACATGTTATATATATACACCCACACATGTATATATAACTATATATATATTTAATCACATATATATATATACCTCAAATATATATACATCAATGTTTTGTCCCAATATAATAATAATAACAATTATTAAAATAATTATTATTATTTAATTCAGCCCATCAATTAATCCATTAATATTTTAATGACAACAGCCATTAATAAAGAAGATAATGTTTATTAAATAAATATTGATTGCGTATTTGTATTTAATTAAAACAATTAATACTATCATATTTATTACATTATCCGGTTATTATTTACACCAAAAAAATTTATTAATTATGTAAGTTAATTTTTATTTTTTGACATCAACGCAAATAATAATAATAATAATAAATTTTTATTATTATTTCAAACGGCCAACAAAAATTTTTAACCGAATTAAATTTTCTTTGGATGTGATTTGACAAAACATCTGCCGCTCGCAAAGGTTATACCCTTCCTAGGGTAAACCCCACGTCCTGGAACTATCGGTGATGTCAGATTTCTCATTTGACGCATCATTTGTGAGAAAATAATTATTTATTATATAAAACATGCAATACTTAATTAATTAAAAATAAATATGGAATTATCTTTGTGCGAGGGTGCCAAACACCCGATGCGAATCAAGGTTTACCCTACCTAGGGTAAAACCTGGTGTTTCGGACCTAACGGGGGTATCATATTTCTCATATGATGCACCGTTTGACAGTTATTTCAATTTTTTTTAAAATAACTAATAGGTGTATCAAATAAAATAAACTTAATATTTTTATTCTATCAACGCCGCAGTGTCGACTATCGAAATAAAAAGTTATGTTGCTTGGTTTTTAAAACCAGCCTGCCTAGTTAATGGAAAAATTTAATTTCCTTCGCATTTTCATCTGGTTCAAAACACGAGATGTTACAATTTGAATATTCTAAATCTAATATAATTAGAAAATTTACATGAAGTGTTCATGTACCTTATGCATATTATATATCCAGATATGTATGAATATATTTGACTTCTATTTTTAGGTGAGTAACACAACCTTGTGGGATGTGTAAAGGATTAAACATCTATATGGTTTGAACATATTTATTTGATAGGGAGAATATAATTACAAACTAAATTACTAGAAGAATGAGTACATAAATGGTATAAAATGTAATAAGACGGTGAGATTAAAATACCCTTATAAATACTATGTTTAATATTCCTTCCAAAGAGGGACATTTCAAAACATCAATCATCCAATATAGTAGGTCATTCTAAATATGGGTTCCCTTGTATTATCTAGTGTATGGAAAGAAAGTAATAAGTTACTCGGGATTTTCCCATTTTCTAGGTCATGATAAAGATAGGTTCCCCTGTATTTTCCCTTGTTATCTTATTTTTGGTATTTGATTTGGGTTACACAAGTCAGGAGACCCTAATTGGATTAGGTTACTCGAGTAATAGATTTAAAATTATCCATATAATGGATTGTAAAAAAGGGATATCTACTCAACTATTTTTGATTCATGTATGATTTGATTGGGATAATTTTCTTACTAAATAACTAAGTGGTGAGGAAAATACAAGAGTGGACTCATTTCATAGTGAAATATTGATCTTGGGACAATAATGGTTATGATGAATTTCTAAAAAGGGGTAATCATTTTAGTGGGATCCCATTTATTAAAAATAATTATAAAATTAATAATAATATAAGGGACATTTATAATTAAATCCATTATTGTGTATATATATTATCATCATCATAATGATTAAAAAATGTAATTATTCCTTGAAATGGAGAGGTTTAATGTTAGCCACTCCTTAAATTGGTAACTTATCAATAGTTTTTAAGTAGTATAGATAATTTATGAAATGTTCTTGAGAATTTTAATTTGTGTTATGACAGTTCCCTCCTCAGTAACCAAGTATTAAATTTTTTCAGCAAGTGAATATAAATTCTTATGGAAGCATAGAGTGATTCATTTAAGGTTTTAAAAGCAATAAATGAAAAAAATGAACAAAGTAATCTTCGTCATTATTAATGTACTCAGTGTGATTAGGCATATCAATTGTTTTATAATTATACACTCAATGTGATGGATATAATAAATAATATTCTATATGATTGAATATGTTGAAGAAATGATGTTTCATGACCCGTCCTAGTAGGGCCTGCACCGTGACTCCCCAAGCCCACCTCCAATAGGCCAGGGGCTGGTGACTAGCACCGAGTAGGCATATTACTAACATGGGAGGCATTGGCTAAGAATTTTTACACATTCACAGATCTCCAATCCCACAAATACTGAAATGTAAAAAACCACTAAGGAACAAAATGCATGCATACAACTAAACCCTACCAACAGAGTGATATAGAAAGTAAAGTGCCAAAAGTAAATTGAGCCACTATACAAGCCAACCAAAAACTAGAGCCTGAAAACTGAAAAGTACAACTAGTAAAAAAATAAGTACTGCGACTACTGCTCATATTCATAAGAACTCCTTGGCCTGTAGGGAACTCAGAAAGCTCAGTTCAGTCCTGGTCCTCCTTGGACTCTGCCAAAAGGTTTCTCGTCAGCACAAGACATGACACGTGCAGGCAAAGCCTGTGTAGGGGTGAGTAAAACAATACTCAGTAGAGGACCCCTAAAAACACAAGGAAATACAAAAAGTAAAGGCATAGTTATATCTACACAATATATGTCTACTAAACATATAATAAGAGAACACAAATCTGATATACTCAAAACCAGACTTGTAATCTTGCGACAAGTCACACAACTTCAAAACCCCGTCTAGGGATTCAGTAAGAAGATTCCACGAAGCACTCATTCTAGGATAACACACTCCATAAGTTGGGTAGGTCTGATGATGTTTGTCCGAGAAGTATTGTTCACTGGGAGACATCATGAGTGTACGTTACACTCATTACGGGGGACACACTCTTGAGTGGGAAGATAACGAGAGATAGATGAACTCATTACGGGAGACACACTCTTAAGTGGGAAAGATCACGATACATAGATGAGGATCACTTCCAGGGCCATGGAAGATACCGCGACTCATCTAGATTCACCATCTAGGTAGAAGATCAATGCTTGGTAGAGTTGATCACGTCGATTACTGACTCTACCTAGGGTCAGGAATGGATAGAGGATCTCGCTCTGGGCCTCTAGGAGGGATGTTGACTCTATCACAGAAAGTCTTGATCAAGGGATCATACTCCTGTAGAAGGAAATGATGTCTGACCTTCAGGGGAACAAGAATAAGGGGAAATAACCCAAACAAAAAATGTCCAAGATATAGTGGACAACAGGACCATGCCATTTTCCAAAAAATTACCTGGCATGTTGGAAAGTTACACGCTGTGTCGTTTGACCCCAGGTACTGACTGTGTACAATAGCCTGTTTCATAAGGTTGGTCATGTAGAAAAGTTAGTACACAGTGTGTAGTACTATGTACACATTGTGTTCGAGTGACTGGGGCCGGCTCCATGTATGCTAGCCCAGTGCCAGTACACGGTCCTCAACCTGTGTACTCCAACCCGTGTAATCTGTACACATGGTGACCTGCGTTACTGGCCTCGCATGGACATGTGGTGGAGTACATGGTTGTTTACTCCATCCTGTGTCCATGTATCCCCTGGATACACACTGACTCCCACGTAGCCACCTCCTCCATGCTCTGTAGAGAGTACACACTATGTTCCGAAGCCATGCAGTACATCCTGTGTCCATGTACTTTACAAAAAACACACTGAGCTTTGGGGAAAGTCCAACATGCTGTGTGTTTCATCTCTGACCCCCAAAACCCTAGCCGTCGTCGCCAGTATTACACGGCGTGTTCTTCAGAATTACGCGTTGTGTATTCTAGAAATTTACAGAATCGCGGACTTTCACCACCGTACCTCGGGGCTGCCTCGTTCATTGATTCGGCCATCCGATTGCCACAAATCTATAGAATTCAAGTTTCCCCGACGTTCTGAGGTCATCTCTGTTGTTTTTGGGCCTCCGATTTTCTCCTAAAATGTGTTTCGATCCTCCTGTGTGAAGAATGCTCCATGAACATTCTTTTCTGATCCAAGCCGATTCGTCGTCCGCTATAAACATCGCACCTCCATCGGGTCATTGCGATGTTGGATCTCTAGTTTGGGATCATTGAATTATAAGACGGGTGCGCAATGATCCGTTGTTCGTCGCCCCATGAAGAACACGAAGAATGCATGAGGAAAATAAAGTGGGAAGAAATCCAATCAGAAAATCAAGGAACAAATCTCCACCGTCGTTTGTCATGGCGTTGATCCACTCCCGTCAGTAGGCTTAAATAGAGTAGAATCAAACAACAATTTAACATGGATTAATTCCCCAAAATCATCCCAACAAAAACCCTCCTGTAAAAATGTTTGAATCTGTGGATCAACATGTCCGTGGTTGATCCGCATTCGTTGTTCAAAATTAAAAATTGGGAAAGGAGAATTGAAATTACAACCCCTACCTCACAAAGGGTTTGATCGCTGGAGAAGGGGTGGTTGTTCCTTCATCGTCGCCGAGATCCTTCAACTTTATTGGTTCATCGATTCATAGCATTGATTTGTCGTCGTTATTCAATGAGAGTTCTCCCCAAAGTGCCAAGGATTATCCAGAGTTTATCTCCTGCTTCTTCCAATGAGAAACATTCAATTAACCCATTAAAAAGAGGGAGTGTGCTTCAAAGTTCTGTTATGCGGAGTTTCATCCATTAAGCCACGACATTAATGAGTTAGACTTGTTTTTCAGGGTCATTATGAAATGGAATTTATTATTGAAACAACTTCCCTATCATTGCACTGCAGCGAATGTTTCCAAAATAAAATAAACTTTCCATTTATTTTTTTTTTATTATTTTTTTAACTGAAAACGTCCAAAAATAATCTTTTTCCCTCGACCCATGCCAGTCGAGGTTAGACCCGTTCCTATGTAAAGTTGTCTTCCTGGACATAATGGTGCCCTCATATTTTTAATCAGGGAATCCATTTGGAAACTGCCACAACTACACACAAGTGCCAAATCACTTCACTTAAAAAAAATTGAATCACTATTCCGGGATCACCAGGCCTCGAAATGATGTGTCTTCATTGTTCCTAGTCTCATAATAATTGAATATAATATTAATAAAAATACATCGAAAAATCCAAGACATTACATTCTCCCCACCTTGGGCTTCACATCCCCGAAAATCCAAAACAAGACTACTCAAAAAGATGTGGGTAAGGGGCACGGATCTGAGCCTCCTGCTCCCATGTGCTCTCCAAAAGATTCTGATGCTCCCATCGAATGTGCACCAAGGAAATCAATTTACCACGAAGTATCCTCTCCTACCAATCATCGATCTCCACCGGGTACTCAGCAAGGGTCACTCCATCCTCAATGTCCATCTCTCCCTAGTCGATGACGTGCGATGGGTCATGCACGTACCTCCTCAGCTATGACACATAGAAGAAATCATGTAGCCGATGCAACTACGGTAGTAGAGCTATGTGGTACACCACCTCGCCAACTCTGCGCAGTATCTAAAAAGGTCCGATGAACTTTGGAGATAGCTTGCCGCCTCTTCTAAATCTCTATAACCCTCATCGAGGTGAGACCCAAAGAAAGGCATGGTCTCCCTCCTCAAACTCCAGGGGTCTCCATCGCCGGTTAGCAAAAGAATTATGCCGACTTTGTGCAGCCTTCATCCGCTCCCCGATGATCTGCACCTTCTCAGTGGTAGCTCGCACCAACTCTGGACCCATGAGTGTTGACTCTCTGTGGTCGGTCCAGCTAAGCGGTGATTGGAACAGTCTCCCATACAAAGCCTAGAACGGTGCCATACCAATGGTGGAGTGGTATCTGTTATTATATGCAAACTCCACTAGTGGTAGGTAGTCCTCCCAACTGCGACCAAAGTCCATGATACAGGGCCACATCATATCCTCCAGAACCTGGATGGTCCTCTCCGTCTGACCATTAGTCTGGGGATAGAACATCATGCTCAAGTGTAGCTGAGTCCCAAATTCCTCCTGCAATCCCTTCCACAACAGAGATGTAAATCGGGCATCTCAGTCCGAGACTATTGTTGAAGGTATGCCATGAATCCGAACTGTATCCTACACGTAGAGGCATCCCATGATCTCTACGGAACTCTACTCTCTAATAGCTAGGAAGTGGGCCAACTTGGCGAGTTGGTCAATGACCACCCATATAGAATCATGCCCCTTGGACGTATGTGGTATTCCTGTCACGAATTCCATCGATATTCCATCCCAGTTCCACTCTAGAACTTCCAGGGGTGAGCCAATACCGTTGGAACCTGGTGCTCATCCTTCACCTGCTGGCATGTAAGGCATCGAGAAACGAAATCTGCTACTTCCTTAATCAAGCCTGACTACCAGAAATGTCATCGGAGATCCTGGTACATCATTGTCACTCCAGGATGTACCACCAAGGGGGCGTATGAAACTCCCTGAGGACCTCTTCTTGCAATGCTACTTGTACAATAGTACGTCCTATGAAAATAAGTACATGCTCCCCACCTAGTGAATATCCATTAGGAGCATGTCCTGTGGATAATTGAGCATACAAATCCACACAGTCGACATATTCTAGTTGCGCCTCCCTAACCCAATGTAAGAGTGGAGGGGAGACAACCATCGAATATAGTTAAGTTGTATCCTCTCGGTCCACGAAGGATAACTACAACGCGGCTAACTACTTTGTCACCTCACTCAACAGTTGTGAGCTCAACCTTCTATTAAGAGCATCCTCCACCTTTTCCCCCTTCCCAGAAGTATAGATTGTAAGAACCCGGTTCTTCTCTTGTGGTACGGGCTTCTTCTTTTCTCTTTTCCTTAAGTGTTTTTAATAAAATATGGAAAATGGGAAAAATCCTAAGTTTTGGAACTACACGCTGTGTGCTTTTTCCACACGCCATGTACTTCTGGACATGTTGGGATGAGTACATGGGGTGTGTATCCATGTCGGCGACAAAGGTTGTAGGAACTGACTACACGCCGTGTAGGGATCCATTACACGTCGTGTAGTCAGTCGGTAGGCCAAAACAGTAAGGCGGGGGAGAATCCACCAGCTGGGTGGCAGTACACGCCATGTACATAGGAGTACATGCAGTGTACTCATGTTGGTAGGGGAACAGTGCCGCGCTAGCAGAAATCCACTAGAGAACAGTTAAATGAAAGGAGTACACTCCACGTACTTGGAAGTACACGTCGTGTACTTTGTTTTTTCGGCTTAAAATAGGTAGTAGCCTCCTCATTTGGAATAGGAGGCATTTGAGCCGTTTTGGAGACAAAGGAGGAGGCCGAACCTTTGAAGATCTTCTGAGTGTTTGTCTGGAATCGAATTCCGCCTTGGACGATCTCGTTGGAACCGTGCGGGTAAGCCCTTTCTTCTCCTTAAGCCGTTATTACCAATTCTTTCCTGAGGGAATGTTATTTACATTTGAATGTGTTTTGTTCTTTGTCAGATATATGCCGTTCTTGGGCATTTCTAGAGTTGGCATTCGGGTATATCGTCCGTTGGCGTATAAGGTAGGTGTCTTGGTGTTGATTGTTCCAATTGCCGTGTGTTTTGTGCGTTTTTGTGCCACGAACCCATGTTGGGGTGTCACGTGGATGAGGTCGTTGATATATTTAATGCCTAGAATTGCTTAAGTGATTAAATTGTGATATTAAAATGATGTTTGGGATCATTTCGTGGATCTGGAACCACCCTGTGGGTGTGTTCCACTGTTTATCTATTTGGCCAGGATACCCAAGGGTATTCCATAAAAGTAGTAATCGTAGAATTTCCTCAAGAGGAATTTCTTGTTACAGCATATTTACATGTTGGGAATGGCCCGGTTACCTGTTTAGCCTAAGGGCAGTGTTGTGATTAGCCTGTGGGCATTTTTCTACTTAGCCTATGGGAAACTTCATATGTGCCTGTGGGTATATGATTTTGTGCCCATGGGAGACACCTCTTATGCCTGTGGGCAAATACCGTGTGCCTCTAGTCAAATTCTGGGTTGTTTTCTCTTTACCCGAGGGTAGGAGTTGGACGTGACTAAGGAATTTGTCTGTTTACTTAAAATATTCACTGAGGTGGTATTTTCAATAAAATGATTAAAAATAATATTAAAGTGGCAACATAACTGGTTGAGTTAGTTACTTTTCAGTACTTCTTACATTATTGCACTTTACTATTGAACACTGTAATTGCATGCTTACAGGAAGTTGGGCATGGGCCTTTGGTGGGTGCCTACTGGGAATTTATTTCTCACACCCTATTTGGTTCACGCTTTTCAGCCCAAACAGATTACGTTTCTGTAGGTGTAGATAAGGGAAAGAGTCCCTATACAGCTACTTAATTGTTGCTGAGGAGTAGGAGGGCATGGGACCGAGCCTAGGCTCTCAATGCCACTGCCAGTTCGTTTCCTTTTTTTGCTGTACTATGCTTTTGGGTGTATTGTATTGATGTGTAACATGTTCTGGCTGTTTTCATAGAACTTGAGACATGTAGCATCATTATTTATCTATTGTTGGTTATATCCACTTCTGTTGTTTATTTTAGTTGTGTATGATTTACTGCTTCAACTGTTCATTGTATGTTTTATTGGTATTCCGCTGCACTGTACTTTGAAAAATGAGGGCATAGTTTCCCCACTATTAGACCTGTGCCCTCGCTGCTAGTCGGCAGCCACTGTCGGGTTGGTAAACGCACTTGAGGTCACGTGGCGAACTGGTTTCGGGGCACCCGTTGAGTGTCACATGGAACTGGGATGTTACAAAGTGGTATCAAATGAGTTATTTTCTTTGACTTACTATTTGGATCCTTAGTTAGAGATATGATGAGAACGGTAGTTGGTAACAAGTTGTGCCCGGGCATATCTAACCCATGTACATGGAAAATCTAATTTACCTCGTATTTCAATTTTTTGATTTTGCAAATTTTACAGTTGATATGATTTAACCGTTGGGTGATGCACTTGTATTGTGTTGTTTATACCTTATCGATGGGTTCTATTTAGTTGCAACCCAATGAGATGAGGGTATGCCATCTCATGCATCATTTAGGCACATGCTAGAAATCACATGACATGCATAGTTCCATGCCATGTAGGTGCATTAGAAATTGCATGTTGTTGTGATAGTATTTGTGCTATAAAATCATGCTCTTGTGATAGCTTCTTGATAAATACCTACTGTTTGATAGGGTATTTTGTGTAAGCCTGTTTGTAGAGTAGACGCCAAACTTTGTTTTTTGGAGAGTATGGGCCCCCATTGACCGGAATTTGGTGGATAATTAACTTTTTATTAGTTATAACACATATAAGATGTCAAACTTTGATTTTTGGGGAGTATGGGCCCTCACAGGTTGTAATTTGACACTTAGGTGTTGTTTTTTAGTATTTTTTGGGTTTCGAGGAAGTTTCTGAGGCATATTGTCCGGAAAACCCAATATAAACGTCGTGTATAACTTTAAACACGTCGTGTATGGCCTTCTATTTGGGAAGAAAAATTAACTTTTTGAGTACACACCGTGTACCCAGAGTACACGCCATGTAGTCTCTTCCTGTGTCATAAACCGTGTTGGCGGCGACATGGGGAAGGGAAGACCTTGGGGCGAACACGCCGTGTAGCTTATGTACATGCTATGTAGGGTTGACCCAGAGTTCGGACATGTAATTAACAACATGGGTCAGTGAACTCCTGTACAGAACACGCCATGTCAATGATGGACACGCCGTGTAGTGTGACCTGGGGACTCGGTCGTGTAACTAACAACACGGGTCGATTTCACCATTCCTTGAACACGCCGTGTACCTTTGGGGACATTCCTTGTAGTCTTTTCCAAGGATAGACCATGTGGACTTAGGTGTATGGTGGGGAAACGGGGTTGTTGACACGCCATGTGTGGGTGTAACACGTCGTGTAGTGTCAATCCGAGTATTCGGCCATGTCATAGATGACATGGGCAGTTGGAAAATAACACCATACATGTTCTTTATATAATATACACGCTGTGTAGTTTTGTACAAATAGGAGCCGTGTGGCTTAGCCGTGCAGAAAGACCCGGGCAGGGGAAGGTAAGTCAAGTACACGCCGTGTAGTTAGTATACACGTTGTGTAGTCTTGTTTTGCAAATTTTGAAATTCCTTCTTCTTCTTATTCCCCTTGTGGTTTCTTCATTTCAACCTTAATAATCTTGAATCTAAGGAATGTTTTGACCTTGTAGTGTCATGCCTCCTAGAAGACCACGCGTTGTTCGCCAGGAGAGCGACAATAAGAATACTCCAGAGATGATGGGGCATGGGATACTAGTAGATCCTTCAGCAGAGCCAGATGCGGCACCAGCTTCTATACCGGACACAGACGCAGAGGCGCAGTTCTGTGAAGCCTTATTGCGGTTCATACAAACCTTTTAGGGAGAACCACAGGCTTCCACATCTATGGATGAGCTGACACATATCTTCCAGCAGCAGCATCCGCATACATTCTTAGGGGATGGCGGACCACAGGCTGTAGAGTCTTGGCTGGGGTCGATGCGGACTATTTTCGAGCATCTTGAGATGCCTCCAGGGTGAAGGGTCAAGCTCGCGACTTACATGCTGCCTGATTCTGCCAAGAGGTGGTGGGATGTTACCACCCAGTCAGAGAATCACAAGGACATGGCGTGGGAAGACTTTCAGACAGTCTTCTATGAATTTTTCTTCCCAGAGACGTTGGGATCAGATAGATCTCGAGAGTTCATGAATCTGCAATACGGTGCTATGTCATTGATGGACTATTCTGCTCGTTTAACGGAGCTTCAGTGCTTTGCACCCGTGTTGGTGGGTGATGAGATGTTGAGAGCCAGACGTTTTGTGGATGGTCTTCGGTATGACATCTAAGTGCTGGTGAATGTCTTCAGGTTTCCTATTGTACACGCTATTGTGAATCATGCGTTGATTATAGATAAGAACCTTCGATAATCTAGTGGTATGGGCCAGGGCGGTTCAGCACTAGTTACTGGTACTATCTCTGTTGGAAAGAGGAAGAGATAGGAAGACTTCTCTCAGGGCCGCAGTACCAGTCAGAAGAATGCTTCAGGTGGCCAGGTTATGTGCTACCAGTGCGGTAGAGAGGGGCACAAGAGGCCACAACATCCACGAGACCCAGTGGAGTGCCGAGCTTGTGGCAGGATGGGTCATCTGCAGCGCTTTTGTAGGGTGTTTCCACCGATGTCTAGTGAGAGGGGTTCTGTGCAAACTCCGTAAGCGGGAATGGGACTAGAGAATTCTTACTAGTCTGGGAACTAGAATACGTCATGGTGTGCAGGCATAGATTTTGGTCATGGATGAGGTAGCCAGACACCAGGATCTCATAGGCAGCAGGGCGAGATAGCTCAGGGTAGCCATGTTGTGTCGCAGGGCCACGGCACTGGGCAGACATATGCGGTGCAACAGACCCAGCATGGGCAGGATCCCGGACCTTCTTCAGTCAGAGGCACTATTCTAGTAGCTTATGTCTTGTCTTCAGAACTTTTCGATACGGGTGCTACACATAGTTTTATATTTGTACCCATTGTAGAGAGCATTGGTCTCTGTGTTTCTCCTTCTACTGATATCGTGACGCTAGACACTCCGTTGTGGACTAGGACGGCTGGTGTGCGTCAGTGAAAGGAGTGCCCCCTTGAGGTTGGTGGGTGTCACTTCCTTTGGGACCTCTATGTCCGGGAGATGACGAGCTATGAAGTCATTCTCGAGATGGACTGGTTGGTTCCCTTTCGGGTCTTTGTAGACTACTAGAAATCGCAGCGTGCGTTTCACGTCACCAGAGGGCGGAGAGTTTCTATACAAGGGAGAATGGGATGTTTAGGCAAGTCGAGATGGACCAAAGCATCGTGGGTGAGGTAGAGTCATGGCCTAGATTTCAAGCTTATATCTGGATGACCAGGGGACTTGTCAAGAGGATTTTTCTCCTGTTGTTGATCATTTAAGGGATGTATTTTCAGACGACATTTTGGGTCTACCTCTGGAGAGAGAGGTGAATTTCTCCATTGAGCTTGTGCCAGGAGAAGCAATGGAGTCCATTCCTCCATATAGGACGGCTACACCTGTGTTTTCGGAGCTCAAGTGGCAGTTAGAGGAGTTACAGGAAAAGGGATTTATCCTACCCAGTACTTCTCCATGGGGTTCGCCAGTCATTTTGGAGAAGAAGGAGAACGGTACTCTTAGAATCTGTGTGGATTATCGGAAGCTGAACCATTTGACGGTTAAGAACCGATATCCCTTACCGAGGATTGATGATATTTTTGATCAGCTTCATGGAGCACAAGTGTTCTCGAAGATTGACCTAAGATCGGGATACCATCAGTTGTGCGTGAGACCATATGATATACCTCTCATGGCTTTCAGGAGTAGGTATGGTCTATATGAGTAAACGGTTATGCCGTTCGGACTCACAAACGCGCCAGCAATTTTCATGGATCTGATGAATTGTCTGTTCCATCCGTATCTAGATTCTTTGGTGGTAGTATTAGTGGAAGACATCTTGGTGTACTCTCACACTCGACACGACCATGCCACCCATCTTGAGATCGTATTGAGTACACTGAGGGAGCATTATCTATATGATATGCTCTCAAAGTGCCACTTTTGGATGGACTAGATTCACTTCCTGTGACATATCATCTCTGAGGCAGGAGATTCAGTAGACCCAGAGAAGGTGAGAGCAGTGGTTTCTTGGGAGCATCCTAAGAACGTGTTTGAGATATGAAGTTTCTTAGGGCTGGCTGGTTACTACAGACGTTTCATACAAGACTTCTCCTGCTTAGCAGTGCCGTTGATGGGCTTGACTAAGAAGGGTGTGAAGTTCGTTTTGTCAGAAGCTTGTGAGGCAGCTTTCAGGACCTGAAGGGGAGGTTGACATCAGCACCGATCCTGATTCTCCCAGAGTCGGGGAAGATCTATACAGTTTACTGTGATGCCTCAGGTATTGGTCTGGGAGTAGTGTTGATGCAAGGCGGCTGAGTTGTGGCGTACGGGTCTCGGCAGTTGAGGCCACATGAGAGGAATTACCAGATGCATGATCTCGAGTTGGCTGCAGTTCTATATGCATTGCACTGTTGGAGAAATTATCTATTGGGCGAGAATTTTGTGGTCTTCACCGACCACAAAATCCTCAAGTATATATTTACTCAGCGTGAATTGAATCTGAGGCAGAAGAGGTGGGTCGAATACCTACAGTCCTTCGATTTTGAGCTTGCCTATACACCTGGAAAAGGTAATGTAGTATCTGATGCCCTGAGCAGGAAGACCCAGATACAGGCAGTGCAGGATCCCAGTAGTGATTGGGAGCTCATGGTCTTGTTCTCTAAGATGCATCTGGAGGTGCACGATAGTCAAGGGCAGACTTATCTCTCATCTTTAGCTGTGACATCTACCCTCCTAGATAGAGTAAGGAGGAGATAGCTATCAGATTCAGAAGGCCTAGTTCTACGGGGGCGGTGGCATGTGTGGACCCTTCTCCTGGTTGGACGATAGGTGACGGTGAGGTTTTTTGTTTCCATGGACGAGTATGGGTTCCATGGGATATATAAAAGGAGTTTATGTGATAGTTTCATGCTTCAGCTTGGGCAGTTCATCCCGGGTTTACCAAGATGTACCGCGACATGAGACGTCAGTACTGGTGGCTGGGTATGAAGAGAGATGTAGCTGGTTTTGTTACACGGTGTTCCACCTGTCAGCAGGTGAAGGTGGAGCATCAGAGACAGGCTGGGCTGTTACAGTAGTTACCCATTCTAGAGTGGAAGTGGAATGATGTCACGATGGATTTCATGACTGGATTGTCGAGGTCACCTAAAGGCAATGACACCATGTGGGTTGTTGTGGATAGACTCACAAAGGTTGCTCACTTCATACTGATTAAGGAGATCTTTGGTGTTGACGATCTTGGAAGGTTGTATATCTAAGAGATCATACGTCTTCATGGGGTCCCTCATTCTATCGTTTCTAATAGGGACGCCCTCTTTACGTCTTGTTTCTGGCAGAGTTTTCAGAGGGCATTGGGTACACAAGTGCTTCTGATCATAGCTTACAACCCTCAGACTGATGGCCAATCAGAGCGTACGATATAGGTACTTGAGGACATGTTGTGTGCATGCATCCTATACCTTGGGGCTCTTGGGAGAGGCACATACCCCTAGTCGAGTGTTCCTATAACAATAGCTTCCAAGAGACTATTGAAATGGAACCTTACGAGGCTTGATACGGTAGGCCATGCCATTTACCCTTGTGCTGGATAGAGGTAGGTGAGGTAGATTTGCTGGGGCCACAGCTCGTGCAGGAGACGTCGGAGCAGGTCCAGTTGATTCAGAAGAGGATGGCTAACGCACAGTCTCACCATAAATCTTATGTTGATCACCCCAAACGACCTTTGGAGTTCGTGGTCGGGGATTAGGTTTTCTTACGTGTTTCGCCGAGGCTGGCACACAAGTGGATCTGAAGAGAGGGTAATCTTTCACCACGGTATGTGGGAACATTTGAGATTCTGGAGAGAGTCGGGTTGGTTGCTTATCGGTAGCGGTTATCGCAGCGGCACCGATCCATGCACGACGTCTTCCACATATCTCAGTTGTGTCGCTATCATTCAGACCCATCTCACATCTTTTAGATCGAGGAGGTTGATCTGGAGGTAGATGTGTCCTTTGAGGAGAATCTTATTTGTATCGTTGATAGGAGCACGAAGGTTCTCTGAGGCTAGACAGTTCCTCTCGTATGGGTGCTATGGCAGGATGGTCGAGTGCAGGACGAAACCTGAGAGTGGGAGACCAACGTACGTGCTCAGTGGCCAGAGTTGTTCACGACTATATCTTCTCCACCCTTGGAAGGGAAATTTAGGGACAAATTTCTATAAGGGGGGAAGTTTGTAAGAACCTAGTTCTTCTCTTGAGGTACAAACTTCTTCTTTTCTCTTTTCCTTAAGTGTTTTTAATAAAATATGGAAAATGGGGAAAATCCAAAATTTTGGAACTACACGCCGTGTACTTTTTCCACACGTCGTGTACTTCTGGCTATGTTGGGATGAGTACACGGGGCGTGTAGCCATGTCGGCGAAAAAGGGTGTAGGAACCGACTACACATCGTGTAGTGGTCCATTACACACCGTGTAGTCAGTCGGCAGGCCAAAAAAGTAAGGTGGTGGAGCATCCACCATCTTGGCGGCAGTACATGCCATGTACTCAAGAGTACATGCCATGTACTCATGTCGGCAGGCGAACAGTGTCGCGCTGGCGGAAAGTCACCAGAGGAATAGTTAAATGAAAGGAGTACAATTTGTGTACTTGGAAGTACATGTCGAGTACTTTGTTTTCTCGGTTTAAAATAGGAAGTATCCTCCCCATTTGGAAGAGGAGGAATTTGAGCAATTTTGGAGCCAAAGGAGGAGGCTGAACCTTTGAAGATCCGCCGAGTGTTCATCTGGAATCGGATTCCGCCTCGGACGATCTCGTTGGAACCGCGCGGGTAAGCCCTTTCTTCTCCTTAATTCTTTCTTACCAATTCTTTTCTCGAGGGAATGTTATCTACATTTGAATGGGTTTTTATCTTCGTCAGATCTATGACGTTCTTCGGCATTTCTGGATTCAGCGTTCAGGTATATTGTTCGTTGGCATATAAGGTAGGTGGGTTGGTGTTAATTGTTCCAACTGATGTGTGTTTTGTGTGTTTTTGTGCCACGAACCCATGATGGGGTGTCGTGTGGCTGAGGACGTTGATATATTTAATTCCTAGAATTGCTTAAGTGATTAAATTATGATATTAAAATGCTGGTTGGGATCGTTGGTTGGATCTGAAACCACCCCGTGGGTGTGTTCCACTATTTAGCCGTTTGGCCAGGATACCCAAGGGTATGCCTTAAAAGTAGTAAATGTAGAATTTCTTCGAGAGGAATTGTTTTTTACCGCATATTTACATGTTGGGCATGGCCCGGTTACCTATTTAGCCTAAGGGCAGTGTTGTGATTAGCCTATGGGCATTATTCTACCTAGCATGTGGGAAACATCTTCCGTGCTTGTGGGAAGATGATTTGTTCCTGTGGGCGACACTTCTTACGCCTGTGGGCAAATACCGTGTGCCTGTGGGTATATTATGGGTTGTTTTCACTTTACCTGAGGGTAGAAGTTGGACGTGACAGAGGAATTTGGCTGTTTACTTAGAATATTCACTAAGGTGGTATTTTCAATTAAATGATTAAAAAGAATATTAATGTGGGAAAATAATTGGTTGAGTTAGTTACTTTTCAGTACTTCTTACTTTATTACACATTACTATTGCACACTATCGTTGTATGCTTACACGCAGTTGGGAACATGCCTTTGGTGTGTGCCTACTGGGAATTTATTTCTCACACCCTATTTGGGTCACGCTTTTCGGCCCAAACAGATTATGTTTCTGTAGGTGTGGGTAGGGGAAAGAGTCCATATACAGGTACTTGACTGTTGCTGAGGAGTAGGACGACATGGGACCGAGCCTAGGCTCACGATGCTGCTACCAGCTTTTTTCTTTGTTTTGTTGTACTCTACGTTTGGGTGTACTGTATTGATGTATAACATGTTCTGGCTGTTTTCGTAGAACTTGAGACATGTGGCATCATTATTTATCTACTATTGGTTATTTCCACTACTGTTGTTTATTTCAATTGTGTATGATTTACTTCTTCTGATGTTTGTTGTATGTTTTATTGGTATTCTGTTGCGCTGCACTTTGAAAAATGAGGGCATAGTTTCCCCACTATCAGACCTGGGCCCTCACTGCTAATCGGTAGCCTCTGGCGTTTGGGGAAATGCGCTTGAGGTCACGTGGCGAATCGGGTTTGGGGCACCCATTGAGTGGCACCTGGAACCGGGAAGTTACATAGATGATCTCAAAATCATAGTTCTGGTGGAACTCTAGCCAACACCTCTGCCTCAGATTCATATCCTTCTGCAAAAATATGCACTTGAGGCTCTTGTGGTCAGAGTAGATGATAAAACACTCACCCATAAGGTAGTGTCGCCACATCTTCAACGCGAAGACTACCACTACCAACTCGAGATCATGGGTCACTTAGTTCTGCCCATATGGCCTAAGCTGGCATGAACCATAATCAATCACTGCATGTCTCTATGCCTGGACACATCCAAGATTGGTCCCTGATGCGCCACAGATGACTATGTACTC
The DNA here is from genome assembly GCA_963277665.1 of Viscum album. Lineage (NCBI taxonomy): Eukaryota > Viridiplantae > Streptophyta > Magnoliopsida > Santalales > Viscaceae > Viscum > Viscum album. Next base: position 716,822,514 of record OY728160.1, read on the forward strand.
GACACCCTCCTCTGGTAATCTGAAGATTGTGGTGCTCGTCAAACTCTACCTCAACTGCTCGAAAGCCTGCTGGCACCTCTCTGTCAACATTAAGGGTTGCCTTTTCTTGGTCAAGGCCATCATCGGTGCTGCTATTCGGGAGAAATCAGGAATGAATCTCCAATAATGTCCTGCCAACCCAAGGAAGCTTCACACCTCTATCAGGCTCCGAGGTGGCTCCCATGCTAACACTGCCTCCACCTTGGATGGCTCCACAGCTACTCCATCTGCTGAGATGACATGTCCTAGAATGTGGACCTCCTCAATCCAGAACTGGAACTTTTGGAGCTTCCCATAAAACCGGTGCTCCTAGAGTACGTCTAGAACTATCCACAGGTGTCCCACATGCACCTCCTCTGATGCCGAGTACACAAGGACGTCGTCGATGAGACCACTATGAACCGGTCCAAGTATGGCTGGAAGATCAAGTTCACCAGTCCCATGAACACTGTGGGGGTGTTTGTCATGCTGAAAGTCATCACCAAGTACTCATTGTGACTATAGCGGAATGTAAAATTTTTCTTTGGTATATCCTCATCCTGTACTTGTAACTGGTGATAACCTGATCGAAGTTCAACCTTCAAGAACCATTGTGACCCTCTTAGCTGATCGAAGAGGTCATCGATTCTTGACAATGGGTAGTTATTCTTCACTATCACCTAGTTCACATGCTAATAATCCATGCAAAACCACAAACTCCCATCTGCCTTCTTGGCAAACAAGACTGGGGCTACCCAGGGTAAAATGTTGGGTCTTATGAAACCCATGCTCTGCAAATCCTCCAACTATACCCTCAGCTCGCAAAGCTCTACAGAAGCCATCCGATATGCTAGTGAGGAATTCAGTGTCATCCCAGGTTGTAAGTCGATGTAGAAGTCAATTTCCCATCGGGGAGGTAGTCCTGGAACATCTTTGGGAAAGATGTCCTCATACTCTACCACTACGGCTAGGAATTGAGATCTCACAACATCTATTGCTCCAAGTGTAATGCAATCCATCTCATGAGTGATTGGTTACACCCTCTTATGCATGAGCCCATTTTATGCTTCCTGGGTCTCCTTTTCTTCGACAAATGAAAACCTCATCCCATCGTGGTAGACACACCACATTGTTCGCCTAAAATAGTCAATCTGGGCATGGAACAAAGATAACCAATCCATACCAAGAATGACTTCATAAGGCCTCGATGCTACCACCAAGAGGTTCCAACCTAAACTCTCACCTCCAAGGGTAAGATCACACTATCTTCAAAGGTGTGTGATCGTCAAGGATCCTCCCGTATGTGTCTCCAACCGTAAGGATCAAGTCAATGGTTCTATCAGAATCTCAAGGTTTCTCACAAGACATGCAACGATGAAGGAATGACTATCACCTATGTCTATAAGTTTGGAAACTAAGGTAGAGAAGACACAGATCATACCCCGTATCATCCCTGGAGCCCCTGGGTCATACGCCTCAACTGCATTCATCTATCACCGCCCATGTCCCCCAGCTTCCTGAACCTAGTGAGGACCTCCTGGGGGTGGTGGTGGAAGAATATCGAAGCATCTGCCACCACCAACAGCTCTCCCTACTCCTCTTCCACATCTGCCGCCCGGTGGGTCTGTCTGCTCCACTCTCTTCCTCTACCTCGATGGTCCATCCACCACTTCCCTATTAGTTGCTCGACGGGTTGTAAAATCTCTAGTGTGATGTCCCCTATCGTCGCATGCATAGCACCACCTCTACCTAGGATGACTGGTTCCAATCCAAGAGCCCTGGACTGTTGATCCCCTATCCTGGGTCCTCCTCTGATGTCTCTCACATCCTAATCCCTACATCCAACATCGCCTCCCTGATGTCGAGGTCTCTGCACATGTCTGCCTGCTGCAGACTATCGTCGGCTGTCTCTGCTCCTCCAAGAATCTCTTGATCACCAAATCCCACTCGAGCACTCTAGCATAAGTCGAAATATATAGAGGCACAACACTAACTCATATGTCTTGTCGTAAACCTTGCTCGAAGGTCCGAGCTCTGAAGTACTGATCCTTTACCATATCCATCGAGTACCGGGTGAGGTTGGTGAACCTCGATGAATAGTCAACTGCCGTCAAACTGTCCTACTGATGCTAAAGAAGCTCCTGGATGCGTATGGATCACAGTGTAATTGGAGAGAACTCCTCCCTAATGAGTCGCTCAAACTCAGTCCATGAAAGACTCTCGTTGTCGTGAGTCTATGTGGTCAGACTCCACCATCATCCCACCGAACCCTGAAGAAGGCTCTCCCCTAGGATCAACATCTGGTCTGATGGTGTCTTCACTAGACGGAAAAATCTGGTCACTGCCTCAGGCTAGTCCTCAGCCACTTAAGGGTCGGGCTCGCATAGGAACCTGAGGGGTCTCTATCTCTGGAACTCATGGAGTGCACTAAAACTATTTTCATTGTTTATTGGTACTACAGGTACCATGGGATGCTCCATTGGTGGTGGTATAGTAGGTGCACCACCTGGGGGAAACTCCGGCGGAACTAGTCCATGTATCGAATCCTTTTCACTGAGGGGATCATCCTCATGATTGAGTTGTTGAATCCTAGCATTTATGCATCTCTGAGGCATCATGTAAGGAAACAATATGTACCATGGTCAATTAGTATATCTGGAAAGTTGACACAAAGGATATGAAAAACAAAACTCATTCCTATATGATGCATGTACCATTCTTTTATTTCCCCGCAACTAGTGTTTTCATGTACTAAGTCAAAAAGTAGGTTATCAGAGTCCTAGTGTATGGATATGTTGTCCATCACACCAACACTAGAGTCGCTGGCCTAAAATCCGAGCTCAAAACACTAAACACAATTTCCCCAAACCAATCTCATAGACTCTTGGTCCTAAGGTAGAACTGACCAACTCTGATACCACTCTGTCACAACCCGTCCCAGTGGGGCCCGCTCTGTAACTCTCCAAGCCCACCTCCAATTGGTTAGGGGCTGGTGACTAGAACCAAGTAGGAATCTTACTATCATGGGAGGAATTTTCTATGAACCTATACACGCGCACACATCTCCAATCCCACAAAGGCTAAAATGTAAAAAACCACTAAGGAAAAAAATGCATGCATACAACTAAACCCAACCAACAGAGTGCGACAGAAAGTAATGTACTGAATGTAAAATGGGCCAGAATAAAAGCCCACAAAAAACAAGAGACTAAAAACTAAAAATTCCAACCTGTAAACACAAATAGGTACCGGGACTTCTGCTCGTAGCCGTAGGAATACATCGGCCTATAGGGAACTCAGAAATCTCCATCCTGTCCTGGTCCACCCTGGGCTTTGTGAAAAGGTTTCTCTTCTGCAAAAGACATGACACATGCGGGCAAAGCCCGTGTAGGGGTGAGTATAACAATACTCAGTAGAGGACCCCGAAAATCACAAGGCAATAAAAAAAGGAAAGGCAAAGTTATCTCTACAAAATATGTTTCTACTAAACATATAATAGGAGAACACAAATCAGATATACTCAAAACCCAGACCTATAGTCTTGAGACAAGTTACACAACCACATACCCTCGTCTAGGGATTTAGATTGAAGATTCCACAAAGAATGAATTCTGGGAGAACACACTCTACAAGTCCTGTAGCTGTGACGACATCCTTCCAAGAAGTAATGTTCTTTGGGAAACATCACAAGAGGAAGTTACACTCATTACGGGAGACACACTCTTGAGTGGGAAGATCATGAGAGATAGATTCACTCATTATGGGAGAAACACTCTTGAGTGGGAAAGATCATGATACGTAGATGAGGATCACTGCTAGGGCCATGGCGGATACTGTGACTCATCCGGATTCACGAGCTTGGTAGAGGATCAATGCCAGGTTGAGTTGGACACACTGATGCCTGACTCTACCTATGGCTAGGAATGGATAGGTGATCTAGCTCCGGACCTCTCAGAGGGATGTTGACTCTATCACAAAAAGTCCTACTAAAGGGATCATACTCCTCTAGAAGGAAACAATGTCTGTCCTTTTGGGGAATGAGAAAAAGGGGAACAAACCAAAACAAAACATGTCCAAGATACGGTGGACAAGAGGACCATTACATTTTCCAGAAAGTACATGGCGTATAGAAAGGTTACACGCCGTGTCGTTTGACCCCAGGTATTGCCCATGTACAACGGCCCATATTGTAAGGTTGGTCATGTAGAAAAGTTAGTACATGGAATGTAGTACTGTGTACACTCCCTGTCCAAGTGACTAGGGTCGGCTCCGTGTACGCTGGCCATGTGCCCATACACGGTCCTCAACCTATGTAGTCTAACCCATGTAATCTGTACACAGGGTGACCCATGTTACTAGCCTCACCTAGCCATGTGATGGAGTACACGGTTGTGTACTCAATCCTGTGTCTGTATAACCCTTGGATACACGCCATGTCCCGTGTAGCCACCTCTTCCATGCTGTGTAGAGAGTACACGCTGTGTTTCGAAGCTGTGTAGTCCATCCCGTGTCCGTGTACATTCCAAAATATACACCGATCTTCAGGGAAAGTCCAAAATGTCGTGTGACTAAGGTCACACACTGTGTGTTTCTTCTCTGACCCCCAAAACCCTGGCGGCCACTACCAGTACTACACGGTGTGTTCTTCAGAAGTACACGCCGTGTATTCTGGAAATTTCCAGAATTGCGGACCTCCGTCACTGCGCCTCTGAGCTACCCCATTTGTTGATCCGGTCATCTGATTTCCACGAAACTATGGAATCCAGGTCTCCCAGATGTCCCGAGGTCATCTCTGTTGTTTTCGGGCCTCTGATCGGCTTCGAAAATGCATTTCGATCCTCCCATGTGAATAACGCTCAAAGAATAGTCTTTTCCAATCCGAGCAGATTCGTCGTCCTCTATGACCGCCGCATCTCCAGGGGTTCATTGCGATGTCGGACATTCAGTTCGGTATCATTTCATTGAAAGACGGGTATGCAATGATCTGTTGTTCGTCACCCCATGAAAAATGCGAAGAACACATGAGGAAAAGGAGGGGGGAATAAATCCAATCCAAAAATTGAGGAATTAACTTCCACCATCGTTTGGAAGGGTGTTGATCTGCTCCTATTAGTAGGCTTAAATGGAGCCGAATCAAACAAACATTTAACGTAGATTAATTCCCCGAAATCATCCCAACAAAAACCCTCACACAAAAACTTATGAATCCGTGGATCACCATGTTAGTGGTTGATCCGTGTTCATCATTCAAAATTAATAACGGGGAATGGAGAATTGAAATAACAACCCCTACCTCAAGAAGGGTTCGATCACGGATGAAGGGGGGGTCTGGCCTTTTTTGTTGCTGAGATCCTTCAATTTCGTTGGTGCAGTGATTCACAACTTTGATTCATCGTCGTTAGTCGTTGAGAGTTCTCTCCAAAGCGCCATGGATTATCCAGAGTTTCTCTCCAGCTTCTTCCAATGAGCAACGTTCAATTAACCCATTAAAATGAGGGAATGTATTTCAATGTTCTGTTACGCTGAGTTTCATCTATTACGTTGGGGCACTAATGAGTCAGCATTGCTATTTCAGGTTCATTATAACATGGCATTTATTATTGAAACAGTTTCCATGTCGTTGCGCTACATCAAATGTTTCCAAAATAAAATAAACATGCCATTTATTTTATTTTATTATTTTTTACTCAAAACGTCCAAAAATTAACTTGTTACCTCAACTCGTGGCGGTCGATCTTAGACCCATTATTAGGTAATTTCGTCATCCTGAATGCAACAGTGTCCTCAGATTTTTAATCTGGGCATCCGTTTAGAAACTTCCACAACCGCACACAGGTGTCAACTCACTTAACTTAAAAAAAAAGTTTGAATCGCCATTCCAGTATCACCAGGCCATGAAATGATGTGTCGTCACTACACTTCGTATCATAATAATTCCATATAATATTAAAAAAAATACACGAAAAAATCTGAGACATTAAATGATGAGACAAATGTTTTCCAAAAAAACATTAAATTTTATAGATTTTAATTCTATTATTCTGAAATATATATGATATCAACTATATGATTTGAAAATTTTGGTAAATATATATAATGAAAAAAGTTAAAAAATAATTGGATATTGGAGGAAATAATATAAATTAGAGTTATAGCAATTTTTTGGAAAACAATATTGGTATAGGTACTATAGAGAAAACATATACTGATGGTTTGGGAATAATTGATGATATAGGTTCCATGGAGGGACCTTATACCAACTATTTTTGTCAAAACCATTGGTATAAGTCACTCACAGTGACCATATACCAATAGTTTCTCTAAAAACATTGGTATAAGAAACTTATATGGACTTATACCCACATATTTTTGCTAAAACCATTAGTATAGTTGAAAATATCAAGGTACTTGTACCAATAGTTTTCAAAACTGTAGGTATAGGTATCCATTTTTTATGGATTATTTTGTCAGATAAAATTAAATATATAAAATGTTAAAACACTTTTAAATATATATATAATTATATATATGAAATTATGTTCACCAAATTCATCTTTGGTTAGTGGTTATTTCCTTGGATTATAAATGGGAGGTACTGGGATCAAGACCAAGCTGGATTTTTTACATTACATGTACCTAGTTTTTTAAAAACCCATTGGTATTTGTTTTTTATGTGGCCTATACCAATGGTTTTACAAAACTATTGGAATATGTTTATACCAAAACAATAATATCCAACAACCCTCTAAACCGTTGGTGTAGTCTATACCAATGGTTTGGAGACCTAGTCTAACTATTCCAAACCATTGGTTAGGTATTATTTCTAGATGTGAGGTTTCATTCAGGAATTCAAGAAAAGGATTTAATTCATAAATAACATGGATAATTCATGTTAAAATAAACTTTTCATAATATGTGTATTTTACCACTTTTATCTCTTGATAAGATCTTTTAAACAATAGTTTTTATATAAAATGAGAGGGGTGTTTTTTTCAAAATTTGCAGGTGAAGAATTTTTATTATGAGTGAAAACCCTATTCCTAATAGGGTATAGGGAGACCAATTACATATACCATAGGCCCATGTCTAAGTGGCATACATTATGAATTTGTGGCTATCTACCTGCTTCAGGCCTACATCACAACTTACATCATCCATCCCTAAAGGGGAATGCCTAGATTCAAACCCTTTATTTTTGATACAGTATTATGGGGTTTACACATAGCTTCCAACTGAACTACAATGATATTTTTGTTTTTGATACACATAGTTATGTTTTTTTTCTATTTGATAACATTATTTAACAGGAGACTTAAAATGGTTTGTTAATGTTAGGGAATTTATACGATTTTAATTTATTGAAATGTTTCAAAAATATGATTTAATTAAATGAAAATTTACCTGATATTGAAAAAGTATTGGGAATATATATAAATAAGGAATATGATGTCTAGGTTCTAAATTACAATATAAACAATAAATGAATGGAAATTTAGGATCCAAAAGAAGAATTTTTTAAAAAAAATTAATGTTTCTTCAAGATGCCAAAAAATGTCACGAAAAATTGGGGTTGTCCAGAAGGAAGAATAATGATTCAGTATGATTGAATTATCAAATATATATTTGAATAAGTATAATAAACTCCCTAGAATTTACATGTCAATTAAGGATGCTATGTAAATTATTTCTTCTATTTTGATTATTATTTGATACTGAATGTATATTTTTACAAAGTGTTGTAATTATACAAAAATTAAAAACCAAAGGAAAAAATAATTGAGATTTTAGTATATATTCAAGAGATGAAGTAAATGGTGACTAAATAATGTATTTTAATATAAAGGATTTTATCATTATCAAATGAATCTTTGTGAAATATTTTAACCTTGATATCATTCTCCTTATGTGATAAGAGATGTTGTTCAATTATAATGTGTTTTTGTGAAAAAATATGAGATGAATAATTTTATACACATGGTTTATGATTCATCAATTTATATAATATGTGTTTAGAAGATATATGGATAAAAATAATTATCCATTATTAAATTGGTTATCCACATATTTTTTAAGATATGTGGGAATGTAAACCCCCTTCCCAAATGGGTATATTTTAATAAAATATTCTTTTCAAAAATTAATCCTTTCAAACACGTAGAATTCCATATATTATATAGAAATAATAGTTTATTTGTTAATTGGTCCTACTGAAATGAAAAAAATTCCTAACACAAAATATTTTTTTATTTCTTATCTAGATATTCTAAAAATAATTTAGTGACTAAGAGGATATGATAAGTACGTTTGGACTTAGAGAAGTTCAAAATTAATAAATAAAGGATAAGATTAATATTATGTGAAAGTGTATTCTGGGTAATATCCTAAAATTTTAAAGATATATGATTGTAAATAAAATTTTAAATTGTTATATTTAGTTACCTTTTAGAATTTTTATATCAAATTTATATAAGATTAAAATAAAATGTTTTCCACTTAATATCTTAAATGAATTTAGGATATGGGATAATAAATAAACATGTAATGAATTACATTTAGTTATAATAAAAATGAAAGTAACTTTCCTGGAGGATTATACCACTCAAAATGATAACTGAATTATACTTGATATCCTAAAAATGATTAGGGTATAGTACTAATTATAAATGTAAAGAGTTTCAATAATTACCATAAATAGAGTTTTTTTCTATATTCGAAAAGAGTTTAGGAGGACGAGTTAACAATAATTTAAGTAGTTACATTATTTCAAGGAATACATTTAATAAAATAGGGTTCCAAGGATAGTGATGAAAGGAATATAAATAGTTCAAAGTAGACAAAAAAAGTTAACATCATAACATTTTACATCATGAAGTTAAGAAGTACGAATATGTTAAAAATTTGAATAGTTGGTTGTATGTTTCTAAAATATCACCACATTTCAAATTAGCTTGCTTCATAAATGTTTCATGATATAAATTTTAGTGGGACAGTTTTATCATATTTTTAAATAGAGATGTGACTTGGAATATATGTGATGTAATTTGTTAACAAAATATAAATTATAGTGAACATATGGATTATTTGTAAGTTTATTATATATGATTTGATAAACCAGTGCATAAGTCAAATTTCTAAAATTTTATTAAACAATTTAAGAATATTAAAATGTATCAAATTAGAGGAAACATCCACTTAATCATTTTTCAATTTGAAAATATAAATGTATATATAGATATAAAATTCATGAAGAATAATGATACTAGACTTCTCAAACTATGACATTGAATTTATCCGAAACTGATGTTATTCATGGATTATTATATGTTATGATACCCTACTTATGAAATTCTATATACTAACTTAGATAATACGAGGGTGGTTGATTGTGTTGTTGGTCATGTTTTCATTTAAGGCTTAACTAATTTGAGATTTTTCTTACCGTGTGTTGAGTATGACATTTGAACCCTTGATTATGATAAAATGTGGGAGTGTGTGGTCACACTTAGATATTATATATATATATAAGGGAAATGAGATTTACTTTTCCATAAAAATGAATAACATGTTATATATTTACCAGTAAGATCATTCTACAATAAGAGAATTGAAAAAAGTAGAGATGGATATATGTGATTGGCATGCTCAGTGTCCCATGGTTACTCGATGTCTTGGATAATTATAAAATATGAGAATCCATATTTTTATCTATTATACACTGGTAAAAATAGTTATATAGATACATGTTATTGATAGATATCACACCATAAACCTTTACATCTTGAGTAGCATTGATTCATTTTTATAGGATTCCATTTGCTTACATAGATGGGTTTAGGGATTTGTATTTGTAGTTAATGTTGGTAAGAACCATAGTGTCATTCTTTTTGGTTTATGTAATGGGGATTAATTTTGAATTTAAGAGATACACTAAAAGTGTTTTATTCAAATAACCCATGCACCTAAAAAATAATTTTTTTTCTTTCTACAATTAAATAGTTAAAATTATTTTTAATATATAGTAAAATATGTGGCATTTATAGAAAGTATTGAATATAAACTGATCAAATAGTAACCTGGCCATTGGAATAGTAACACAACCATTAGGAATAGTAATCTTTCCAATAAAATAGTAACTTCACCTAAGAAAGTATAAATAAAAATTAGACATCTTATAAGTGAAAAAAATGATATATTTATATCATTGAAGAAGTAAAAAATTTTGAAAATTATAAATTAAGTGTTTTTATGATTCATAAATATTTAATTACTATTTTTTAATTAATATAATTATTTAAAAGGAAATATATTTTCATAAAATAAATTAATAAATTCTTAAAATTATTTTTTTATTATTATATTATTATTTTATTATCCTTTATTAAATTTATCAAAGTTTTATAAAATCATTTATAGTTTTAAAACTGGTATATTTTGAATAAAATATCATTCTAATAAAAAAAATTAAATTTATCATATTTTGAAAATTATTTCCCAAAAATGGAGTTCATTTTTTAATTGTACACTAAAAAAATTTTAAAGTTAATTTTTTGTATTTTTTTTTAAATACTTTATTTTTTGGTGAATAGTAAAATATGGTAATTTATAATATAAGTAATATACATGATTTATTGAGCCATATATGATTTAGTACTAATGTAAGCCCAAAATATCAAAATCTCCTTCATTATGTTATTATATTTTATGTTAATTCTCAAACTATTAATAGTCTGGATCCAAATTAATAAACTAATGAATATAATAATGAGAAATCACCCCTCTCCTCCAATATAAATTTCTCCCCTTAACACCTCTTCCCCTCACACATCAAATCCATGTAGCTTGATTAATTACTGCTCAATTCCATTCCAATGAATCTTCCCCATGAAACAGACATGTTTGTATCCCCAAAATTAAAAAGCAGTGATCCTTAAGGTTGTTCTCAATGATGATAATTCAAGAGGTAAAATCCTCTTTCATTTTCTTTTATTTTCTTTTCAATTATTTTTATTTTCTTATAATATCTTCACCTACACTTATCTAAGAGTAATTAAAACTATATTATATTATATATAATTTAATTCTATCATGTTTATAGGAAAATTCATCATCATACTTCTTCTCATCTCCCTTTTATTCTAAAAAAACATCGTCTGTGATCTGTTGATTTACTGACATTATAGACGATGTGTTTTCAATTTCCAATATTTCTTTAAAATATGGTCATAAAACCATTAATATGGTTAAATAATATTTTACTAAACATATAATATTTTATATTATGTTATAGATCTAGTGTTTAGACATAGTATGAATTAATAAATGGAATTGGTTCGTAATGATCTAATTTCACCAAAATATACTAACATTAATCAGTAATGATTTATCTAATTATTTATCCTTATAAAATATTACAAAAATAATATATAATAAAATTTAACATTTTTTAAGTTAATTAATAACATGTAATTTTAATTCTGTAGTTTTTCTCTTTTTCAAAAAGAAAATCCATATTTAACCGGCCCTGGAAACCCTGAAATAAATACACCTGAAACAACTAAAATAACAAAATAATATTAATAAATGGGTGGAAATATATTATGAGAATATAATATAAGTAATTATAAATATTAATATGGTTTTTAATATATTAATAACACTCTTTAAACCATTATACATGAGGTTTCAACACGTTTTAAGCATGAAGAACCCAATGTAAGAGAATTTTTAACCCAATTTCAATTCTTTGGATTAACCTTTTACATTAATGATTATATGGTACTAAAATTATGTGTGAAATTAATTTTGATTTAATTATGTTTTAATATTTTGATTTAATTTTTATACAGATATAATATTATTTTATCAATTATCAGTTCAGCATATATGATATTTTTATGGGAATTTTCCCTGAAAAACCACATTTAATTTCTTTTCCTTTTTAAATGGGATAGTTTATATGACATAACTATTATTGTTTTATGATTATATTATGGTTCTTCGAAATTTTTTATGATTAATGGTGGGACCTATATCTCCCTCAAATTCATTAGTTATGATTATGTTAGAATTTGTCATTTTGGTTACTCAAAGTGTAATTGTGATGGTTAAACCATAAGGTAGTCATGAGGGTTACATTGTAATGTAGACATGAGGGTTACATTGTACGGCAGGCATGAGGGTTACAAATCATATGGTATCCTTGAGTGTTACAATATTAAGTAATTAATTCCCCAATTTACCTTTATGGTATTATTTTGGTTTTCTTTGTTTTATGGAAATATCAAGTCTTTAAAAAGTTACTATATGATAATTTTTGGGTATGAAGTGTGTCATTTTGAAAAAAAAATCATGTGTTTATAAGTATTTATGTCCTAATGGTCCATATCCTTCTTTTTAAATACCATACTGATACTTGGGTGCTCATCCCAAGTTTTAAAATCATTTTCACAGGGTTTATAGATTGGTAATAGAAAAAGAGAAGCCAAGATGAATGTTGTGAAGACTTTTCATGAATAGATTTCAATTTTTATTAAAAACATAGGTATTATGAAAAATAATTGACATAGTTTTAGTGATGTCCACTTTTTATTCTTTTGGGTTGATATGTATAAATTATTTTTCTAACATTCTAAAACACTAAACCGAAAAGATATTTGGAAATGAAAAGAAGTGAATTATAAAGTAATTTACTAGATTATGTAATGTTTATGGTATGTAACTTATAATTGGTATCATGGAAAGAATTATATAACTTTGGGGTTTATGATGATTTTAATAGAGTACCCTAAATAATTTTTACATTATTTTTTAAAAAATTATATATCATTTTAAAATTATCGTGTTTCTTTATATAAGATATGTCTATTAAGAATGTTTTTCTATAAATGAAATAGGAAAGCTGAAGTGGGTAGGAACTAAGAAGAAGATATATATTCGAATCTGAAACCTAGAATGGTGGGAAGTGTAACTAAATAGTTTGTGATATTAATGGATCAATTGATATAGGATATAAATGGAGGTTAAGTAAATGTAAGAGAACAACCTGGGATACCACAACAGAACATAATGATAGTGGAAAATTTGATGAGGTAACACCCACTTAATTTAATAGGATATTATAACCCGATGGTGGATTATGGATGGATTAAATACCTTGAAAATATATTCAATTTTATAGGGTGTTCAGCTGATCATTGGTGGTCGAAGGAGAAGAATATCAAGGATAATTATGATATTGATTCCTTTTAATGGGATGAATTTAAAACTATTTTCATTGAAAAATATTTTTTAATGGTGGTTCATCTTAGGATAAACCATGAAATTCCTTTGATTTAAAAAAATGGAGGAGGATTAAGTGGTAGAGTATTTATAAAATTCACCATATTGGCATGGTATGTTCCAAATCTTATTCAAGATCTTTATATAATAATTAGTTGTATTTACTCTGAATTGAATCCAGGATATCGAAGGGAATTGGCCCCCAGTGAATTCAAAATTTTTAAGAAACGTATGATGTAGTTAGAGGGTATAAATGTAGTTAAATGATGATCACAAATACATTTACAAAAAAAATAATAAGATGTCCAAAAATTAATTAGTGGGAAATTATCATTCAAATAAATTTAAAGGTATGAAAATCTAGTTTTTAGTTTATGAAATTTGTAGTAACAAGCACACTGTGAAATGTATTAACAAAATTGTTAATTGTTTTTAATGTGGTAAGTTTGGACATATTGTAATGAAAATTATCTGAAGATTAAATTTGATAATAAAACTATAAAGTATTTTAAATGTGGTGAAATGTGTCACTATGTAAATACCTACCCAATGAAAGATATGAATGATGAAAAAAATCCATATTATAAGTATAATGGTGAAGTGATATCCTTCGAAACTACATTAGTAGAAGTCAGATAATCTAATAAAGTGGTATCAGGAACTTTGTTTGTTTACTTAAATTTTTCTATTGTCTTTTTTGATATAGGGTCTATATATTCCTTTATCTCTCTGAAATTTTCAAGTAAATTGGTAATTTCTCCTAAAGAAATAAGACCATAACTTTTGGTTAAAACATCAGGGGGAAATATTATAGAAAAAATACATTATAAGTATCTTCCAATTGTGGTATGTGGAATGAAATTACCTATAAACCTTTTTCCCCTAATCAGAGATTGATTTTATTTGGGTGTGGATTGGATTTCTATTTATCATATTAGGATTTATTGTAGAGATAAATAAGTTTTTTTTCAGAAAGAGTTCCAGTTTTTAAACAAGAATGAAGCCATAACATTGATAATATATCAAGAAGATGATAAATTGTTAAAATATGGAAATTAAATTTATCTTTATCATATTATATACAATATGGTAACTATTTATATTAAAGATGCTTTTGTGGTAAATGAATACATGTATGTTTCTCTGGATTATTTTACTTGTATTATACCTAATCTAGAAGTTGAATTTACTATTGACTTTGTTTCTAATTCTAAGGTAATTTGAAAACCCCCTTATCGAATGGATCAAGTGGGACTTCATGAATTGAAAAATTAGTTACAGGAGTTACTTGATAAAGGATTCATTCATCCTAGCATTTCACCATGGGGTTCTCATATTTTATTTGATAAAAAAAACATGGTTCCATGAGACTTTTCATTGATTATAGATCATGGAAAAAGATTATTGTTAAAAATAATTATCCATTTCCTCATTTCAATTACTTTTTTGATCTATTCCAAGGATATCAATATTTCTCAAATATTGACTTGATATTTACGTACCATCATCTGAAGGAGAATAAGTTTGATATCCTTAGGATATATTTTTGAACAAGATATGGGAATTATGTGATTTTTGGTATTCCCTTTAGTTTAAAAAAATTCCCAACTCTATTCATGGATCTTATGAATAGAATATTGCATGAATATTTGCATATGTTTTTTTATTGATGATATTTTGGTCTTTTTCAAAATTTTATTAGGTATTAAAAAACACTTAAGGATTTTCATGATAATTCTCAAAGAAAAAAAGTTATACAAAGAATCAGAAAATGTAATATTTATTAGGAATAGGTTTCTTTTCTTGGGAACATTGAAAATAGGGATTTACTAATAGTTTATCTCACCAACTAATCTGTTTGATGGATGTTCATAGCCTATAAATGTCAAAGAGATTAATAGTTTTATAATATTAGTAGGCTATTACTAATGGTTTTTTAAAACAACTACACTTTTGTATGGCCCACTAACTAAGTTTACACAAAATGGGGTTAAAATAATTTGGATAGAAGAATGTGATGCGATTTTTCAAGAACTGAATATGAAATTGGCTAATCCTACAGTTTTGGTCCTGCCATCTAGAAATGGTGAATTTTTTATCTATAGTGATGCTTCATTGAATGGAATTGGTTGTGTTATGAGGTAGAATGATCAGGGAATTCCTTATTCTTCAAGACAACTAAAACCACAAGAGTTCAATTATCCACCACATGATTTGGAATTAGATGATGGGGTTTTCTCTTGGAAAATTTAGAGGCATCATTTTTATGAAGCCAAATGTGGAATATATAATGACCATAAAAGTCAAAAGCATATATTCAATCAGAAAGAATTAAACATAATGCATAGAAGATGTATTTTACTAATATATGATTATGATTTCATGATCAATTACCATCCTGAAAAATAAAACAAAGTAGAGTACTCTTGAGTTAAAAACATCATGCAACATTAACCATGAAACCTTTTGAAAATGACCCGTCGATTAATGATTTGAGGGATTTTTTCTTAGAATTTGTTGGTGCAGGAAAATCCTCTATTTCATTTCAGGTGTCAGTGTTTTTGTCTCTATTAGATAGAACTAATCAAGCATAGAAGGAAGACCATGAGTTATAGAAAAAGATAGAATTGGTTTAAAGGGGTAAGATCACAAAATTTAATATTTATAAAGATTGTGTTTTTGGATTTATAAATAGCTTATGTATACCTTGTGATTCCCTTCCAAAGAAATAATCATTATGTGAAATTTATAGTTCTCCATTATCAATTCATCTTGACAGTACTAAGATGTAAAGAGACCTTCAATAGTATTGATGTTAGGATAGAATGAAAATAGATATTATATATTTTACCATGAAATTTTTTACTTGTCAATATGTTAAATTATAGTAACAACAACCAAAGGGGATGCTTAATCCCTTTACAATTCCATGGTGAAAAAGGAAAAATATATCTATGGACTTCGTGGTGGGACTACCAAAGAATTATTGAGATATTTTTTCTTTGTATCAGCTTTCTCAAATGTACCTCAAAAATATTTTCAGGTTACATGGAGTTCTTTTATTCATTGTTTATAACTAAGATCTCTAGTTCACTTCCAAATTTTGGAAAGGCCTTAAGAAGTCATTGGAAAGAGAGTTTAATTTCAGCACTAATTTTCATCCTCAATATAAAAGATAGACTAAGTAAAAATTTAGACATTGTAGGATAAGATTAAAGCATGTTCAATGAACTGAAAAGTAATTTGGGATCAACATATTTCTTTAGTTGAGTTTCCTTATAATAATAGCTTTCATTCCAGTATAAATAAGGAGCCTTTTGGGGCATTATATGGAAATTGGTGTCAAAATCTAGATTTTGGGATGAATTTGGGGAAAAGAAGTTGATGGGACCAGAATTAGTAGAGGAAGTAGCTGAGAAAATGAAGATGATCTAGCAACATGTGAGGACATATCAGTACAAGAATAAAATTAATGTATATAATAAGAGTAAATACACTTCTTTAAAGGATGGTGATAATGTTTTTTCTAAAATATCGCCACGGAAAAGTGTTATGAATTTTGATAAGAAATGAATGTTATGTACATGTTTCATTATATCTTATGATATCCTGGAGAATGTTGGAACAGTTTCCTACCGAGTAACTTTGCCTCTGAGTTTATCTCAGATACAAAATTATTTTTATGTTTCGATATTGAAAATGTATGTTCTGGATTTATCATGTGATTTTATCCTAGAAGTAGTTAAATTGGAAGAGAACCTTTATTATAAAGAGAAACCTATTTATGTTCTTGATCATAGAGATCATGTATTGGAGAATAAGGAAAATTCACTATGTTAAGTTTTTGTGTAGAAACCATATGGTTGAAGAAGAAATGTGGGAATATGAAAATTCTATGAAAGAAAGGTACCCTCACTTGTTTAATAAGTAAATAAAAATTATGAAGATATAATTTTTAGAAAGTGGGGAGTGTATAACAACCCATGTACTTATTAAATAATTTGTTTTATTTATATAATTAAATAATTAAATTCATTATAAATGTATATTGAAATAAGTGGCATTTATAGAAATTATGGAATTTAAACAAATGGAATAGTAACCTATCCTTATGAATAGTCACATGAAAATTAGGAATAGTAATCTGGCCAATATAAGTGTTACCTTTCCAAAGAAGGTATAAATAAAATTATCCAGATTATATGTGAAAATATGATATATTTTTATCATTTAAAAAGTAAATAATTTTTTGGAAAATAATAAATTAAGTGTTCGTATTTTAGTGAGTCATAAATATTTAATCACAATTTTATAATTAATATAATGATTTAAAAAAATATTTTCATAAAATATATATGTAAATTTTTATTTTTTGTCTTATTATTATAAGAAAATTTTATGAGACTTCAATTAATTTTTCAAATTGTTATAAAATAAGTTGTAGTTTTAAAACTGATATTTTTTTAAAAAATTATAATTATAATTAAAAATTGAATTTCTTGTATTTCAAAAATTATTTTTTAAAAAAATGAGTTAATTTTTTAATTTTACATATCAAAAAATGCTTATGGTGATTTTATGAGATTTTTCTAAAATACTTAAATATTTGGTCAATAGTCAAATACAGTAATTTACGATATAAGTTAAATACATTATTTATTGAGTTATAGATGATGTGGGGAATATTTAAGCCCAGAATATAGAACTATAGTTAATTATTATATTATATTTGATGATAATTCTCAAATTATTCAGTCTTGATCCAAATTAAGAAACTAATGAATATAATAATGAGAAAACACCTCTCTCATCCACTATAAATACCTCCCCTCACCACCTCTTCCCCTCCCACCTCAAAGCCATGTAACATTCATAATTTTTTCCCAGATACCTTATAAATGCCCTTACCAATGTCCAATACCTTATGTTCTCACAATAATTCCAAAACCAAGGACCTTAATGAGGTTCTCATGGGGAAGAAATCAAGAGGTAAAAATCCACTTTAATTTTTATTTATTTTAGTTTCAATTATTTTAATTTTTTTATACTCTCGTCACCTACCCTTATAAAAAAGTAATTAAAACTATTTTATCTTATATATATTATAATTTAATCATGTTTATGGGAAAAAATCATCATCATACTTCCTCTCCTCACCCTTTTATTCTAAGAATAAAAACATCACCAGTGATGTGTTGATTTACCATCACCGTGGATGATGTTTTGAAAATTTCCATTACTACTGTAAATTATGGTAATAAAACCATTAATATTGTCAGATAATATTTTATTATGCATATTATATTTTATATTATGTTCTATAACTAGTGTTTATATATAATATTAATTAATAAAACAAAAGTGGTTCGTAATGATCAAAATTCACCAAAATAAAATAATGTTCATTATAGATGATTTATATACTGATTCATCGTAATAATATATAAAAAATGATATTTAAGAACATTTAATATTATATAATTTCTTTAATAACATTTAATTTCAATTATGGAGTTTTTATCCCTTCTGAAGAGAAAATCCAAAATAAACCAACCAAGAAAACCATGAAATAAATACACCTGAAATATTGAAAATAACAAAATATTATTAATAAATGGGTGAAAATATTTTATGTTAATGCAATATAAGTAATTATAACTATTAATATAGTTTTTTAATATATTAATAACACTATTTAAACCATTATAAATTATTTTTTTACATGTTTCATGTGAGATGAACCCAAGGTAAGGGAATTCTTAACCCAATTTGCATTCTTTGGGTTAACCTTCTACTTTATTGATTATATGGTACTAAGATTATTTGTGAGATTAATTTTTATTATATTATGTTTTACTATTTGAATTTAAATTTTATACACATATTAAATTCTTTTTATCAATTCTCACATGAAATATATTACATTTGTAAGGGACTTTTCTTTCAAAATCTTGTTTTCATTTTTTTTATTTTTTAAAAGGGAATGATCTATATGATGTAAGTATTCTGGTTTTATGATTATTTTCTGGTTCCTAGGAATGGTTTATTATTAAGGTTAGGACCTATATCTCTCTCAAATGTATTAGGTATGATTATGTTGGGGTTCCCTCATATGGTTACTCTATGTGTAACTACGGTGGTTACACAATAAGGTAGTTCTGAGGGTTACATTGTAAGGTAGACGTTATGGTTATATTCTAAGGTATCTATGAGGGTTAAAAATCATATGGTATCCTCAAGAGTTAAATTCTTACGTATGAAATGTCCAAATTTACCTATATGTTTTTTATGTTTTATGAAAATATAATATTTTTAAAAAGTAACTATATGATACTTATTGGGTGAGAAGTTTGTCTTTGTGAAAATAAATTAATTTGTTTATAAGTATTCATGTACTAACAGTTCCTCAAATTCTTTTTATAAACATTACTGAGCATTTTTTCTCATCCCATGTTTTCAAATTTTGTTCACAGGGTTTAAGGATGTGTAAGAGAAAAGAAGAAGACAAGATGAAAGATACCAAGACTTTTCATGAATAGATTTCATCTTTTTTATTAAAAAAAATTTCATTATAAAAAAGGATATTGTTTTAGTAGTACATAATTTGTATCTTTTGGGTTGATATGTATGAATTATGTCCTAACATTATAAAATAATAAACAAAAAATAACTTTGGTAATTTAAAGAATTTAATTCTAAATGAATTTGCAAGATAATGTAATGTTTAAGGTCGGGTCCTTATATTAAGAGTTAATCCAATAAGTTTTTTGGATGGGGTTTTATTATGTATTTCATATGATGTAATAAAAGGTTATGTTAATGGTAGTTTGACAAAAGTTTTTAAGAATATATACAAAATGAATTTTGGATACAGTGTAATAGGTTATTGTATATGATATAATATTAGGCGAAATGGAATGAAGTATTTTAGGATTTAGTTCATGTGGGAGGTTGATAAGAATATTCTCTAAATTATTGTATGTTTATATGATAGACATATAATCAATATCATATTAAATGAACATTGTGATTTTTATTCCCATGAATTTTATGATTGTGGAAAAATGGTAAAATGATACCATTTATTATTCTATCATATTATCTATCATTTATTATACCATTTGATGAGATGAAATATATGGTAATTAAAATATTAATATGATGAATATATATATATATATTGGTAGAATAAATTATTCATGAATAAATTAAATAACCTAAGGGTAATACATGAGGCTTATAAATATATGTCATATGATTGCTGTGAGGGGTCGCCATACTTCATCCTTGGATGATAAACATTATCACACATATCTCTCTTTCTTCTACCTCTCTTACATCATGGGTTTCTACCACATAATTGAGGATGGAGTGACCTTAATATATGATATATGATTTTATTAACCCATGGTTACAAAATTAAATTGGGATACCTTTTTAGATCATTGGATATTGTTTCTAATTTAATATTATGTGTATAATAAGTGTTATTTGATTCATAATAAACCTAACACATGTGTTCAGGGAAGATTCACTAGGGTTCTTCCAAACCCACCAGTTGGTCAGTGGCACCTGACCAACTAGTTGGTGGGTCTGAATTTTCTTAAAGACTTAAAAAAACTCCATCGGTACATCGATGGAGTCTAATGGTAGTCTGGTGGAGTGCATTGGTTGGTTGGCAGTTTTTTTATCAACCAAACATCTATGTCTCCTTCTGACACTCTAGACCCTAGTTCTCAGACTATATGACACTAAAAATCCTCTAATTTAACTCTCATACAAGAAAAGAAAAAAACAGAAAGGGTAAATTTATAAAATCAAAATATCTCATACAAAAAAATAAATAATGTTATTTATAAACACAAAACTAAATGGAATCCTCTATGAACCATAAGAAACCATCCAAAAGAAAGAATTGAAATACCAAAGTAGAAATACAACACACAAAATATCCACAGATCTATAAAAGGAACCTAATAGAACTATACAAGAATCCACTATTACCTTTCCAACGATAAAGGAAAAAGATAAGAAAACCAAAACTGTAACACCCCAAAAATTTATATTAAAATAATAATAAGCTCTACATCCTACATAACACATAACACTGAGTTTAAGCGAATAGTGATATACAATATGAATATTATTTTTTTAGTGTGACCAATATAAACTATTCATTGAATTTGATGGTATAAATTTTATTAACGACATTATGAAATATATTTATAATGGTCCAACACAATTAAAATTAATTGATGAATTCTTATCAAATAATCAGTCAATTTTAAGTGAAGTTATTTTTTTCACCCAAAAATTATTACATTAAAAAAATCTATAATTTTATACATGGAAAGTATAATTAATTTATAATAATTTTAAAAATATTATTTTTAAAAATTAATAATTTTTTTGAAGTCACATATCAAAATTAAAGTGGGGTGAAATTTTTGGATTTTTCTAAAATGATTCACTTTTCAATGAATAGTGAAAATTACCACTTTTTCAAATACATTCATTTAATTTTATTAAATGAAGAAATTTAAAAATACCATTATATTTTGGGATTGATATTAAATTTAAATATGATCCACATTATTCATAATAACATAATTAATTTTATTTGGGTTGAACTTATTTCGGATTTTGATTTAAGTTAATTTTTATGATTAAAATGGTTTTTAAGAAAACTATTTTTAATTGAATTATATACATTTATATTAAAATATTCTACCAATTATTGAGATAAAATTGTGAAAATTTAACACTTTATATGGAATCAAGAGGATCAAATTTTGTAAATAGATCTCTTTTATTTTTTCCATTATGAATAGTAATCATCGTAGATACTTTTCACCTAGGTAAGGTTAAAGTGGGTAAAACTAGGTCATAACTATGAGATAATGTCTTAGAATCAATATAAAACTATCCTTTATTTCATTTTATGAGATAAATTCAACCATATCCCTCCAAAATTTTAATATATGTAACTTTGGTTCCATTTTTTGTATAATGACATTTAAAATATTTTATGTAAAGAAAGATAAAAATTTCACTCTCTTTCTTTTAAATTTATATTATATATTCACATTAGGATAAAAAAAATTTATGGAATATTAAATATTATTTTTATCATAATTCAATTATATTTATAATTGTAATTTAATTATAATTTTTTTGATTATATAATTACCATTAACATTATACAATACTGACACAGTGTTTTTGCAAGAAGTGGGTAAAAAATAAAAAATAATTTTAGGAAACATTAAAAGTAATTAATTTGGATGAAATATTGTGAAAAAATAATTTTATATTTAATACAAAAATTATTTATGTTTAAATGGTTTATATTTTAGTTCCATTTCTCCCTTCCTAACATTAATTTCAAATTAAATGAATAGTCCCAAAATGATATTAATGATATTTTATGTTACATAATATTTCATTAAATTATTTAAAAAATCATTAAATATTTCATGCAGGAATATAAATGGATTAAAATTTCATCCTTTGGCCATTTATTATCCAATTTTTACCTTATGAGTAAAATTAAAACCCTTTTATTATTCAAAAATTCTTTACAACAGTTAATGTCCAACTTGGTAAAACCAAATGATAGATTTTAATATACCACTTAAAATTGGAAAAAAATTATTTTTTGAATTTATTTCATCAATATAATATATTATATTTCAAATTATTTCCACATGGTTCCACTTTAACCTAAAAATAAAATTATTATATTTTAAAAAAATTATTAATTCCATGTGTTTTCTTTCCTTCACTTATAAAAGAACACCCCTATTCTATTTTATTTACACCAATTTTTGAAAGATAGTTTAAAATAACCTAAAATATAATATTCTAAAATTTCCTAGACATTAATGAGCTGTTTTTGTATTCTTAAAGGCCATTTTAAAGGTCCTTAACAAGGGATCTAAATGAGTTTTCACAAAGAATAAGTTATCATCCTATCCAAACACTTTTAATTTATTTCTTCTTATACCTCATCTTCATATGTGTAATTCATCCTAAAATAAAAAAATTTACTGCAAATATAAAAAAATGTTATAATTATCATGTAACCACCATTATCCACCATATTTTCTAATAAATATGAAATTAAAGTATCATGTGTGTGTATGGGTGGACTAAAATATCTATATAGAGATATGATTCATTTTCAATCACAATAATTAATTATTAGTTATTATAATGGATTTAATGTTAATATATAACAATTATGATTTAACTATAATTCTTTAATTATAATAACTTATCTAACTTCTTAAATTTCCATTCATTGAAATGTGATAAAGTTCCTAGTGTGTATGTGTGGACTAGCACCACCATGAAGCAATGTGATTCATTTTTTATTGTATTTATTCATGGATGGTAATAAATATAGATTTAATATTATATCTATGGTATTATAATTATTTTATAAAGGTTAATTATTATTTACCCTTCTTTCATTCCAACCATCTAAAAGTGAAAACATCACTCATGTGTATGCAAAGACTATCATCCCAAGAAGTGAAGTAATTCATTTTTCATAACAACTTTATATTAACAGTTATAAAACTGTATATAATTATTGAATATGATACTCATTAAATGATTAAAATTATATAGATTATGGACCCTTTATCAAAGTATACGGACCAGAACATCCATATAGAAAAATACATGAAAAATGAAGCTATTATCTCCCATAATTCTCATTTTAATAAAGAAGTGTTAATAAATGGATGGTGATATTTCATAATTAAATCATATATTAAATTCTATATATGATTATTTTTATATTATATTTGTAAAATTAACCTATAGTTGATATATAGGAGATTCAAACATGTACAATGTAAGACAATTTTCAGGTGAGGGATTTCTCATCTCACTTTTATTTCTAGGAGTAACAGCCATGTTTTTCACTTGTTTCCATTGTGTGTTGTATATGAAAACCATGATATAGATCTATAAATACATATAAATTTCTTTTTTTCGTGAATCTTTTATTCAAATATTACTAAATTTGTTAGGGTTTATCATCTCAAATTGTACTCCTAGGGACATATGTTATATTACGCACATATCTTGTTTTATAAAAGGTATATACAAACCCATTGACATGTTATGTCATGAATCTTATTATATCCCTTAAAATTAGTTTTTTTAATTTACCCTTTAATGAGGCTTATTATTCCAAATTTACCAAATAACTAAGGGAATAATGTAACAATCCATTTGCTTACCGGGATTTTTTATGATAAAGATTTTGTTGTTGAAATTTTATGATATATATAAAATTAATATCATGAATTTTATCATAATAAATTTTTTTCTTGATATTAAATTTTTTAGTTCATTTTCCTCTCCTTAATTACTCAAGAGACAGAAAATATTTTTTTAATGAAAACTAACTTTATTTCTCTCTTCATTCAGAAATAATTTTTCTTCCATAACCATGTCTTAAAAAATGTTTTTGAAATGTTTTTAATATTATAATATTATTTTTTATATTAAATTTTACCAAAATTTGACTTTATATAAAAAAATTAGAAGGAATATTCTTTTCATTTCCCAAATGATGATCTTTTCCATTTAACAAAAATGTAAAAGGAAACATTATTTTAACATACATGACATAAACAGAATTTCCCATTTTCATGACCTCTAAATGTTTTGAATATTCCTTTAAAATTTTAGATAGTAATTTTAAAATTGAAATTTTTTCTATAGTATTTATTTAATTTACTGATTTTAAATATGATATTTTAATATGAAAAGGGTATTTTTTGAGGGAAATATTCCTGTGATATTTTAAAAGAATTTTTCTACTATAAAAACTTCTTTTGATGTTACTTATGTTAAACTAGACTTATGAATCAATAATGGAATACTTATTCTTTGTCTAGCTGTTTTATCATTATGATGGTGAGATTATTTTGAAACCCATTTATTTTTCATGGGTAATGTCATGGTGAAATGATGAAATTTTTATGAAACCAATTTCCTTTCGAATTGTTATGATAAGATGATATAAAGATGTGATGAATTTTTGATGATCTTATGGTACACATATGTATGGTTTTCATTATGTGATGGGTGTTCTCAGAATTATGTATCATTATAATTCATTGGGTAAATATGGATATCTCATGAGAGAGTAAGAACTAAAATGGGGGTTAACCTAGTTTAGTAAGAGAATCTATCCAATATAATATTCATCAGAGTAAACCTTTAATAAGGATGTGATGGAATGTGGAGGTAACCGAATCAACAATTTTATTATTGTAAGCAATCCTTGAAAACAGAAATTATTTTCAATTCTTATTTAAATGTCAAAAAATTATGACTTGTTTTTATGATATGTTCTCATGGCTCATGAATTTGGATTTCATTACAATTAATGTCTTATGAACTATAATGTTTTCTCCCATAACTTATGATTTTGATCCATAAATTATTGGTTATTAGTTTTTATTCTTATGATCATGTTATCATACCCTTATTATTATTCTCACTTATCACAATAGATTGATGTCTCTTATTTTTACCCTTATAGAGCATATGAGCTTACCCTTTCTTATGTTTTATTTTTCCTATTATATAAAAGAAATATTTTAAATATGTTATGCTTGAGAAGGGTATCATATGACAATAAATTATAGTTATCATACATTCTAATGTTTTTATGTTTCCAATAATATCTACAATTATGGTGTGGATCTTAATGATTATAAATTAAAATTAAATTAAAATAATGTAATATATGCGAAAGAAATGTTTGGTTTTCTATAGTTGGTATCAGAAAAATGATTAGATATTTTTAGAAATTATGATGAGAAAACATTGGTGAGAACCCTTAGTATGAGCCTATGTATTGAATAATATCCTAAATTTTTTATATGCTATAGATTATGTGGCTTCCCTTGCAACACATCTATGTCTAGATACTATTAGTGGTTGTCGTCTTGGTATAGATGTATATAGGGGTAATAAGCCTAAAAAGTGTTGTTCACGTATATCTTGACCATCATTATAGTGCATAGTTAATGGGACCTATGAAAAAACTTTTTTTTGACACTCACATGTGATATGCATGGTATATTTTTAATTTTCATTATGAACCATTATGAAGGATTTGAATAGATCATTATCATAGATGCCCAATGTTAAACCTATGGTGGAAATAAGAAGGTTTTATGATTTAGACATGCCATGAATGATTTTTCAAGAATATGTGGTTTCTCACTATGATTATAATTTATTACATTATGATTTTTGGTTTTAATTAATGGATGGAACTATAAAGAATAATTTTAATTATGGATGTGATAGTTAATGCAATGATTTTCCCCCTCATGAACTAAATGATATATGATAAAGTGGGTGAAAAATTGTGATTATTAATAATTATATATCATGATATATGATTAATAATATAAATTTATTTATTTTCTTAACACATCAAATAAGTGTAATACGATCATTTATGGAAGCTCATGTTGTAATGATTATAAAAAAGATCAATTTTCTTCATGTCAAGAATGTGGGAAGAATGACCTGAGATAATGTCTCGAAATAAGTGGAAGATGTTTTATGTGTAGAAATGAAGTTCATGGAGTAATTAATTACTAAGTAATTCAATGTCATATATGTGTGAAACATGAGTATTATCATATTTAATTACATAATCCAAGGGTTTAGTCCTATAGAAAGGAATAGTATATGTTATACCAATGTAGAAGTGGAATGCATCAAGATTTGAGAATTATGTTGTAAGAATATTTTATAAATTATATTTCAGTTATAGAATCATTAAATAACTTAGGAACTTTCTTTAGTATCTTTTCCTTACATATTTTCAATCATATGTTGAATGTTATTAACAATATATAATATTAAGTTAGTGGTAAGGTAAAATTTCATGGAAAAAATATGATTAAGGGATTGGTAACCATTAATATTCTCTTGATGTTAATATAATAATGTTTAATTTGGAAAAATAAACTATTTATATTGATAAATGAAATTAGATAGTATTTATGACCCTATAATTAATTAGTTATTCAGTGAAGAAGTGGTTTATGTTATATTTGATGAAGTTTACATCATTTTTTAGATTTATGGAATAAATTTTATAGTCATTTATTTTATTTATGTAATGATTATTATGATAATTTTTGGAATAATTTATATTTTAATTGATATTTTTAGGTGATTTAGGATATTTTTGGAAAGGTATTATACTTTTTTTGAGAATATGTGATCATGGTGTTCACTTGTTTTTTGTGTTATATTATGATCTATTTTAAGTTGTTTGGGAATTAAAGATAAGTTGATTTGGAAAATTTAGTCACCCTATTATTAAGGTAGTGGTTTTGAATTTTTTCAGACATGTTTTGGAGTAATATTAAGGTCCACTACTTATATAATTGTTTAACTTGAACTTTGTGTGTTATTGTTACTATTTTAGAGATTAATTTATTATTTCATCATATAAATATTTATCCATATCAGGTAGCTTATACTAACCATTCTAGAATTAGTAAATATCTAGAGACTAGAGAAATAAATTTTCATTCAGTTATGGATATTATTATTCTTAAAAATATAGTTTTAGTTCATCAATAATGAAAATTGTATCTTGAATATTTGTTTCATGAAGTGAGTGATGAACTAGAAAATGATTGAAACACAACCAAAGGATTAAATTAGGATTATGAATTGGAAAGAAATAAAGTATGTATAATTTCTTGTGTTCTCTATATTGATTGTAAAAAATCATTCAAAATAGGAAAATCATATTGAAATAAAAAAAATTATTCTTTTGCATTTATTTTTAAGGAATTGATGGTCTTTTAAACCCTCACTAATTAATGGTTTTTGGGTCATTAACTTTCTCATGACTATGTAATATATTAGTCCTTATTAGTACTTGGATGATAGTTTTATCATCCATTTATATTCTTCAACATCCCACTAATTACCTCCTTATCTGGGAACTTGATTATGTGTTACTTCAATTAACCATTATATTTCTTAAATCCCTTTTCAAATGAATTTTTATTACCTTTTTGTACGATGTGGATTTTCAACAAAGGTATTTTAAAATATTTAATCTTTGATGAATAATATAAAATTACAAGGATAAAATTATTTAATGGGGTATAATGTAACAACATTTAAATTTATATTAAATTAATATTAACTGTGATATCTTACTTAACAAGCAATATTGAGGTTTAACTAAATTGTGATATACTATATAAAAATTATTATTATTTATAGGTTACCATTATAACCTAGTCATCGAATTGGGGGGAGGGAGGGGGCTGAATAAGAGTAAGAAATTATCAAATAAATTTATAATTATCCTAATTAATTAAACTTTGTTGATTAATTCTTAGAAAATAGAAAGTCAATTTTTAGTGAAGTCGTATTATGCATTAAAATTAAATTTTATTCAAAAATTATTTTTATTACATTTTATACATGAAATTTATAATTATTTATAATACTTGTAGATATTTTATTTTATAAAATTAACATAATTTTTATAATTGTCATATCTAAATTAACATTGGGGTAATTTTATTTATTTTCTAAAATGATTGATTTTTCAGGGAATAGTGAAAATTATTGATTTTTCAAATATTATCATTTTCATTCATTAAATAAAGTAATTTAAAAGTCCCATTATATTTTTTATCTATTATTATAGTTTCATATGATCCTTTTTATTTATAAAAAATCAATTAATTATATTTAATCATCAATATTCATGATTTTTATATGAGATAATTTTATTCTTAAAAACAAATTTTTCTAAAAATTATATTTCATTACATTTTAAACATTCATATTAAAATTTATTTCTAGAAATTCAAGAGATTTGATATTGAAAATTCAAAATTATATTTCAAATTATTTGGTTATAATTTTGTTAATATATATATTTTATATTTTATCATTATGAATAGAAACTGTGGTTAATATTTGTCAACTTAGTAAGGCTAAAATGGATAAAACGAGACTAAAACTATTATATAAGGTATAAAAATTAACCAAAAAATCCTTTATTTATTTTTAAGGTATTAATTAAACCATAAGAACCTTAAATTAGAATATATGGCTCTTTGGTTCCATTATCCTTTGACAATGACATTTGTTATATTTTAAGTAAAAAAAGATACAAAAATTCACTCTCCATATTTTAAATTTATTTTATACATTCACATAAGTATTGAAATAAATTTTAGAAGAATATAAAGTTTGTTTTAATTATAATTAAATAATTTTTATGATTGTTAGTTATTTCAAAATTTATTTATTATATAATCACCTTAAACATTTATACAATGCTTACATATGCTTGTTCAAGATGTGAAAAAATCGAAGAAAATAATTTTTAAAAACATTAAAAGCATTTAATTTGGATGAATTATGGTTCCATAATAATTTTTAGTTAATAATAGTTCATTATTAATGTATAAATATATTATATTATAATTCCATTATTTTCTTCATAACTCAAAAGTAAAATTTAATGAATAGTCTCAAAAATGAAATTGATGGTTTTTTTTGTTCAAAATATTTTATAAGTTTGTTTAAAAGTCATCAAAATATTGTAATAGGATAATTAGGATGATATATGGTCAAGTTTTTCATTCCATAGACATTTATTAGTCATTTTTTACCTTATAATTAAAAATATAACCATTTAAGATTAAAAAAATTTCTACTATCGTTAAGGATAAAATTGGTTAAACAAAAAAACAGGGTTTAAAATAAATAATAATCCTATATATATTTTATTAATTGAATTTATTTCAACCATATCATACCTTATATTATAAATTCTATCCACATGGTTCTACTTTCATATTAAAATAAATTTTTTATTTTTAAATATTTTTTTCCTTTTGTGTCATTTCCTTCACTTGTAAAAGGGAAACCCTACTCTCATTTATTTGCAGCACTTTGAGACACATAAATTAACCAGACCCAAAAACATTATCCTCTAAACATAACTATATATATTAATTATAGTGGTTTGTTAGAAATACTTGACCTTAAACATTATATAATCTTGAGTTTAGTTAATAATATACTTGATTTCACATTGAGTATCTTTTCAATTTTAGAGTTTTAAATAATTATTCCATCATTAATACATAACATACCATAATCTTAAAATAGAGAACTACCAAAATAGTATCCCTTTTTTTTAAAAAAACTTTTTAAAATAAAAAATGATTTATTTTATTGATAAAAAACTTTTTTACTTATTCCATTGTCTTACCCATCCTTATACCATGTGGAAAACATTTCAAAAACCTAGGATGAGCACAAAAATATTAGTAAGGGATATAAAATATGGAATGAAACTATTAGTCCATGAATATTTGAAACTCATGAAAACATTTTGAAAAAATCATATTTTTCACCTTTAAAAACATACCTCCTAAAATCATAATAATCCTAAAAATACTTCTTTGGAATTATAAATCATAAAGCTAACTTGGGGTATCCATGTCATACTTACATTTTATACTTCATATCTACATAGGGAGTTGCCATCATAGTTACGTTTGGAATAACCATCACTATATATTCCCTAAATATCTTAGGAGAATCCCAATCATTTTCCTCCATCTCATTACCCATTGCATTAGAGAGATATCACTGGCTCACATGACCTCATTTTATCACAGAACCACCTATCTTTGGTTTATCATGTAACCACCCATTAAATTTCAAAGTACCATTATATAATTATGACATATAAATATTTTAATTATTAACATCTCACTCATAAAATTTCATATACAATTATAAGAAATAATTTCTAGATATTGAAATATTAAATTCATTTCCAAAACCATTTTTGATACCAAAAAACACATAAAAGGAATAATGTATTTCTTTTTCTTTTAAAAACATTATCTCTTTTAGAAAAAACAAAATATCAGATAATGGTCATAGTGGTGGAGAAGTTATTGTCACTGTATATGTTAAAAAACATTGTTTTTTATCATTTGTAAAGAAAGTAAAATTCTTTATATAAAAATATTACTTTTGAAAAAATTTAATGAAATTAAAAATACACATAAATTTTCCTATATAATCTATTTATATTTATATAGACAAATATGTTAATTAATATCAGTAAGAAAAAGATTAAATAATTAAATCATTAAACATTTAAGGTGTCCCATACCACTTTTAACATTTAAATATTAATATCCATGAATTAATAAATTTAATAATAAAATACATAACATTATTATAAAGAAATGGAATATGAAATTTCATATTGTCTGTTATACACTTTATAAAATAATAAAGGTTCATATTGACAGGAAATACCTCAATGAAAGGATATTGAGACGAAATCCCATACAAATTTAGTATAAATGACATAATAATTTATCAACAGGGTGATTATATATAGGAATAGTATATCCACAAAAGGGTAAGTGTAAATTAAAACCTAAATAAATAAAAATTTATTCCACACATAATCATGGTATAATATAATCAACAAAGTATACATAAAACCCAATGACCGAAAATTTAGTTCTGAAATTACCTTACACTGAATCTGACACGTCACGTACACTAGTTATATTACTAAAAAATAGACTAAGCTTAAATTATACTTCATTTAGAAGCATTTTAAATTTTATCATTCCTTTTATACCACTTATTACCATGTTATAAAAATTACAAAATTATTTATGTTC
The DNA here is from genome assembly GCA_963277665.1 of Viscum album. Classification (NCBI taxonomy): domain Eukaryota; kingdom Viridiplantae; phylum Streptophyta; class Magnoliopsida; order Santalales; family Viscaceae; genus Viscum; species Viscum album. The sequence continues at coordinate 716,854,565 of OY728160.1, forward strand.
ATATTGGATGTTATGTTGATATTCGGTACTTGAGTCGAAAATGAAGTTTCTTCTAATGAAATTGTAACGTGGTCATAAGTAAACCTTCTCAAGAATATGAAACATGATATAAGTATCTTATATTTTCATTATATAAGTATTTGTAATATTCTTTTAAGACAAACTAAAAACACCATTCATGGAGACGGTAGGTCATACGTATGCATGAATTCTATTTTTGTTTTTCCTGTCGTATTGAAAGAGTGAAATTAAATGAAATGTTTATAAATATATATACATACATAATGTAATTATAGTAAAATTTACATGTCATTTATATCATATATTTTTACTAAAATAATTCTTTAATGCATTCCATGGGATGTGTGAACGAATCACATCGTTTTGAAGAGGCGGTAATCCACACGTCCCCCAACAATGTTGTCATATAACAACAATATGGAAAGCATGAAGGTATGTTTAATATAAAATATCCATAATATAAAATATGTTATAATATAAATATTAAAATATTATTTTTCTAGAATAATGGTTTTAAGACCATAAATGAAATTAGTAAAAAAAATAACACAATCATTATTCATTGAGGAGATTAACCAGCATAACCTAGACAACAATTCCGTTTATTTGAATAATAGGAGGTGAGAAGTGAAATGGTTATGATATATTACATTATAAACATAACTGTATAGTATATAAAATAATATGGATTAATCATGCATTTATGGATGAAGGAGGTGATGAAAAGGTAGAAAAAGAAAATAAATTAAGAGAGGTGGTTTGAGTAAATTACCTCTTGAATGTCCCCTTCTTGAAAGTCCCTTAATGACCTTAGATTTTGTCTTTTTGTGAGACCAAAAGAACATTAAAATGTGTAGATTTTGGAGTAGAGGTTTGGGAAGATTTATTATGAACTAAAAGGATTTATGTTTCAAAAATGGGAGGATGAGTGGGGGTATTTTTACATGGGTAGAGGTGGGTTCATGTGATTATTTTATTGATTATATTATATTAAAATCCAACCATATAGAGGTGGAATTAAATCCCATGGTTTTTCATTGTAATTAATGTTTTATATTCTGGTTAGGTTATATATAAACCTAAAAAACCCTTTAATATTTTTAGTGTTTAGTTAGGTCAAGCTTTAATCTTTTAATTTTAACCCTTGTCAAAATTTTAATATTACTATGGTAAATAATTTTTTTAACATGGTAACTTTTTAATACCTAAAAATAGAATTTATATTAAAACCTAAATTGAACATTTTTATTCAAAATAAGGAATCCATTTTACTTAATTAAATTCACATCAATGGGGAAATTATATTTAAAAGTAATTTTGTAGACAAGATTAAAAAGCAGATTTTAAAATAGAGCGTTCAAAAGGTTGGAAGGTTTTTATATATAATTTCAATTTGAAATTGATCCAAATGACCTGAATTGAATTAAATGACAAAAATTAATCTAATTTTAATTTAAAACCAATTAAAATAACAATATACCTAAAAAAATAAATTAAATGAAAAAATGGTTTCGAGTTAAAAGGTATTATTTTTAACTATTCATTAAAATAAGAATATTATCAGAAAATACCAAAACTTTATCAAAAGTAAAAAAATTTATGTCTCACATCAAAATAAAAAAATTATTTTGTTATATATAACTTATAAAATTGTCAAAAACAATATTTAAAATATGTTCTCCATCAAAAGGCGGCAAAAATGCCTTTTTTTAATACCCCTTTTATTCGTAAAATTGGATTTGTTCTTATATAATGTTTAGAAAAACATAATATGAACATAAAACACTACAATTAATATTTTAAATATATATATTTAATTAATAAAGACAAAAAATATTGATTTTATTACTTTATAAAATCACTTTTTTTTATTTAAATAGTTTTTTTAGAAAAACATTTCCTTTTATTTAAAAACGGTTTTATATTAATTTATTATTAATTTTTCACAAAAGAATTAATTATATACATTTGTAAACCATTTTTTTCGTGAAATAGCTAATTTTATTCATTTATGCCATTCCAACAGTTAGGATATAAATGTAACATTTAAATAATAATATTTAGTAGTTCGTTTAAGCTCGATGTAGAATATCATGTACACTATTGGACTTGGTGTTTCTTTCTTAAAACTAAATATGGTAAAATTTTATTCGTCAAATACCCTTCCAACTTTTCTAATGAATAGATCTATAAGAGGTCAACCAATGAAGCGGTAATCATCCTACCCAACCTCTTTCAATTTATTTCTTCTTATACCTCCTCTAAATCTATTTTATTCATCATTAAATGATCAACTAATTATAATAAATACAATTAAATTTTATTATTAGTACTTAAAAACCATTAAACAGCCTATTTTATAAAAATTTGAAATGAAGGTATGTCTCGTGCATACGTGTGGACTATCGCCACCACATAGCGATATGATTTATTTTCTGTCACCATAATTCATGATTGGTTATTATAATGTATTTAATTTTTATATATTATATTTTTTAACTAATTAAACATATATAATTATAATATATTACCACATTATTCACTTTTATTCCATTGAAAAGTGATAATTTTTTTAATGTGTATGTGTGGATCACCATCTCCACAAAGTGATGTGATTCATTTTTCATTTCCACTTTACATGGATAGTAATATGGATAGATTTAATATGATATATATGATATGATAATGATTTTGTAAAGGTTGAATTATTTTTTTTCCTTCTTCCACTCCAACCATCAAAAACTAGAAACACCACTCATGCATACAAATAAACTATTGTCTCTTTGAATATATAAAATTATATTTTTCATCATCACTTTATATGAATATTTATAAAGTGAATATAATGATTAGACATGAAAATAATGAAATTATTATCATTATATAGATGATGTAACCATTATCAAGGAACAATAACCAATACTATTGAACTAAAACATGCATGAGAAATGATTCGGTTGTCACATGGAATAGTGATTTTAATGAAGAATTATTAACAAATGAGTGATAATATGTTATATTTAAATAATATATGGTATAATATATATAATTATTGTTATTTAATAAATAACTAAAAATCTATATTTATTATACAATATGTTGAAACTCGTACGATGTAAGGAAAATTTAAGGTGAGTGATTTCAAATCTCACTTTTATTTCTATGAGACATATGCCATATTCACCACTTGTTTCCTTTGTTTGGATTATATACTTTACATGAATTTATTTTATGATGATTTTGTAGAAAAGTGTTGATATTTAAAAATCCGTTTATGTTTATCTCTTTTTTGAGGTTTCGATTCATAGGTTACAAAGTTTATAAGGGTTTATCTTCTCAAATTGTATTTTTTGGGATATATGTAATGTTATAAACCTATCTTATTTTAGGAGGCATATATACATCCTAATCAACATGTTATATCTTTAATATTTTTATGTTAATTATATTTCAATTTTCATTTAATGTTAATCTATCATGGTCCTTATGATTCAAAAATTATTAATTAATCAAGGTATTTATGTCACAATATCATTGTTTATAGGGATTGTTTATGATTAAGTTTATGATGATAAAATTTTATAATTTATCGTTAAATATTTTCATTAATTTATAATCCTATGTTCATTTGTAAAGATTATATTTTTCTTTTCTTTTTTATATCTTTAAGTACTCAATATACCAAAATAATAATATTAAGGAAAATTGAATTCATTTTTCTCTTCGATCGAAAATATTTTTTCTTCCATAAACATATTTTATAAAAACAATTAATATTTTTTTTAATATTATCCCATTATTTTTAAATTCATTTTTACCCATTTTTGATTTTCTAAAAAAAATTACAAATTGACCTACTTTTTTATTTTCTGAATGTGGTACTTTTTACATTTACTAAAAAAATGAAATGAATCTTTATTTTAACATACATGAAATGAATGAAATTTTCTGATATCATGACCACTCATTGCATTGAAGCATCCTTTAACGTTTTCAAGTTATTTTCAAAAAAAATGATTTCCCTGATATTTTGTAAATTTTTAGATTTTAAATAAGTGATTTTAAAATGAAAAGTGTATTTTCTTCAAGAAATATTCTTGTGAACTCTTAAATCCATTTTTAAACTATGATAAAATCCTTTGGTGTTAATTATTCTATACAGATATTATGATTCAATGATACCATCCTTATTTTTTCTCCAGATGGGTTTTGATTATGATGATGATATATTTATAAAACCCATTTATTTTCCACATATTTTGTTGAGATGAAATGATGAAATATTTATAAAGATAATTTATTTTCAATGGGTTATGATATGATAAATGTTTTAAGATTAGATAGATCACATATTTATGGTTTTCGATATGAAACAGGTGGGATAATAATTATATATCCCTCAAATTTAATAGGTTAATATGGATATCTCATGAGAAAATAAGTATTGGAGTGGGGAGTGAACCATGCTCAGTACAAAACTATTCCCAACATGATTTTCTTGATAGTGAACCTTGAATAAGGATGTGATGGAATGTTGAGTCAACCCAATACAATATGATAGTTTTGGTAATGATCCTTGACTATGGAAATGATTTTCCATTATTATGTTTATTCCATTAACTTATGTCTTATGCTTATGATATGTTCTCATAGATCTGGAATATTTAGTCTCTCATGATTCATGTCTTATGAACGACCAAGATTTATTCCATAGCTCATAATTATGATTTATGAATTATTAGGTATTATTTTATATTCTTATGATCATGTTCTCATACCCTTATGTGTATTGTCACATATGATCATGGATTGATGTCTACTATGTTTACCCTTACTAGGAATATGAGTTCACCCATTCTTATTTTTTTTCCTATATATGATGAATATTTTTTAAGTATGTTATATATATGAAGGGTATTAAATGTGAATAACATAGTGAGATATGTTTTAGACTTTTATAAGTTAGTTTTTTTATGTATCCAAGATTCCAAAGACACAAAATCTCTATTATTAAGGCATAAATCATAAGGATTTGAAATTAATATTCATATAAAATGATGTAATGTCTATATATGAAAATTTTGGGCCACTATAAACATTTTAGTCAACAATGAGAACCATGGTTAAATCCTTTGGTAAAAGACAATGTGAGAGGAGAAACCTCGGACCTCACATATAGAACATCTTCTCATGGTGAACCTAACAAGGTCAAAACCAAGCACCATACAATGCGTAATTTAAATTGGTTCATTATGAGTCATATTTATCCAAAACTGCACCCTAGGTTTCTTATATTCCCATAAATCATTAATAAATACTCATTATATAAATAAACCTCAAGGGAAAATATTACACCAAAAAATATGAGAAAACCCATAAAATTTATAACATACCACCAAATGGGATCAAAGAGGAATCCAAAGAAAACACTTAACTAGAACCACTATAGATATTTAACCATATACAAATCCACCAAAAGAAATCCCCAAAATAGAAAAACGTCCCAAAAAATTATTACACAAGATACTTATTCGGATAACTCATCTTATCAAACTGTTATTGGTTAACTAAACTTACATAATGAAGGAAAGTTCAAGGAGCTTTTAGAAAATAGGGAATAGAGTTCTCCAAAGAACCACACTAGAAGCACTCAGGGGGGGTCTTTTCTTGTGATAAGGAGTGGTATGTTCTTGAAAAGACTAGTCCTTATCAATTAATACTTCTATCATGGTATCATTTAGGTTTTTTTTCTTTACTGTATGGGATACCAACATTCCTTCTTTATAGAACCAACACATCACTCATCACTAGTTTCCTAGACTAATAACCTTATACCCACATGGACTCCTCGACGACCCCTTTAAAATATTTGAGGCTAGAACCAGGAATAGATAATCTGAGATCTATGTGAATACCACCGACAAGGAATCATGATTTTCCAAGAGTCATTAATGAATAGATCAAGAGAAAATACTTCCATATCTAAGAAAAAATTGACATAATCATTCACTAAAAACTAACCTTAGTGAAATCCATTAAACTCAAGATCTATCTACACCTTCATGCCCTAGGGATAAAAACACTTAATGAACATCATCATGAAAATTCCAAAGATATGTCCTGACATAGATAAGAAGTGTCTATAAAATCCCACCCCACTCGGCTTGTCCCATCATGAAATACTACATTAGAGATTTACTTTTCACCATTAGAAGACCAAAAAGTTTTGAAGATTTTATAAATACTTTATAGACACTCCAAAAATTTTGATAAACCTTAATCTCTATAGAAAGACGGTAGATTTTGATTCTATAATTCTGAGATAGGGACCTCAAGAATCCCAGATTCCGAGTCATCCACTCTATTTAGAGTTTGTATGGAGATTGGAAATAAGGGTATCTTCTTTAAATTACAAAACGGTTTACCTTATGGATTATCATTCTATAAAAGACATATAATTCCATTTTTCTATTCTAAGATGCATACTCTAAATAACACAATATATGGGAAAAATTAATTCTTTTTTTATAATCCAAACCAAACATTGTCATTATAATCTAAGAGATAAATATGAAATTATAAAACTTTCAAAGGAAGTAAATAAATTTAATATCACTAAAATTATTTTATTTTAAAATCAATGCATTTTAGTAAATAATTTAGATTCCTTTTTACTATGGAATACATTTTAAAGGAAACCCATCCCATTTTTTTAAAAACAACTTTAGTAAAACACTAAACTCCATTTGAAAAATAAATAATATAATTTCCAAAAATTAATACCAAATAAAATTTCATTTCTTTCACCCAGGAGTTCCAAAACCTTACATAAAAAACAAGTTTCATTTCAAATTATTTCCAAGTACCGTGATGAAATCATAAACTTTATAAAAGGCCAGTGATAATCAAGGAAATTATTTTTCAAACATCACACCAAAAAATTTAATTTAATCATGTCATGAAATTTTCTTTTACACCCTAAAAATATATTCAAAAATAAATTATATAAAAACATGATTCAAAAAATTAAGAAAAATCCATTTCATCAGCTTAAATTCTTTATCAAAACCCTTCTTAATTCATCACTAACAAGTAGAAATCAATTTCAGAGCAATATAAAAAAATAGGGGTCAAAACAAAAAAACTAGAAAGGATATAGTTCTGTTTATATTTTGGCCACATGGTGTATTGGGAGATGATCGAACCAAGTGGATTCCTCTGAGAAGCTCACATAACCTTCTGTATGGGCTCCACATGGTTTGACAAGCCATGTAGGCTAACCGTGGTGCCTTAACTATTCATTTTTCACATTGAAATTATAATAAAACCCACAAAATAACTTATATAACAAATTTGGTATTGAAATATCACCTTCTCAAATAAAAATACTAAAAACTAATTCAATAATATAATCAAAATACAATACATAGGTCATAACCACACCTAGAAAATCGAGTTTTTAATAAAATAGGGAAATATAGAATCTTTTTACACCTACCTCTAAATTTCTAGCATGATTATATCTATACTACCAAGACACGACCTTAATAAAATGTGGTATCTATCCAGAACCTATCCTTTAAAAAAATAGGATTTGATATTATTTCTAATGAACCAACTCATGTTGACTAGACACATCACCCGACACACCCGCTATTAGACCTAAATACTATTATTGAACCCCATATGATAGAAACTAGTGTCTGGGTATTAATGAATACACTATTTTATATTTATTATTCCCTTGAATCTATGTTAACTAGGTGACAGGTCCTTTACTGATAATATAGTATGATGTGTCGACACATTGGTAATTTATACAGGAAAAAAATAATTAAATGAAAAAAATGAGTCATACTAAACTACCATGATCCAACACATTTATCAATATGAATAAATCATCCATAAATATATAAAAAAGTTATAACATATAGAAAATAAATATAATAAAAAGAATTGGTATCCTCGATTATAAAAAAAATATTCAAAAATGAAACAAAAAAATATCACAAGACCATCTCTATAAGAGCCATAGTCACTCTCTAAATTTCCAAATTGCTATCAGTTTCCCAAGAGAGTGATAAAGAAACAAAAAGATCACAACCTAAAACATATATGAAACATAAGATCTACATAAACAAATACATGAGTGTGTATGTATTGTGTGAGATAAAAATCAAATTAGGATCTCAACAATGATTCTATGAAATTCCTATCATATAGAAGTTAATAATTTCTAATTTATATTACAATATAAAATATGGTTTTTCATTTTAACAAGGCAGTGATGAAACAAAACCATGTATTCATTCCATAAGAAAAATATTTTCCTTTCTGTCCAAAATCAATTAAAATTTACACTTCATTATAAAATAATTTAATATCCTAAAATAATGGATGTTTTTATATAAAACAAAACAAATCCACTTTAACTCATTTTAAGCCTTACTGAAAATCCCAAATGTTAAATCAAACATTTTTCTTTCCATTTTAAAACAAATTTCCAAAATAACTTTCAAAACTAGTTTGGAAACCATCCCAACCATAATGAAAACAAGAACTAACGAATGAGGAACCACAATAACAAATAAATATAACAATATAAAGTTAATTATAGTTTATAAATAATTCATGCACAAGGTTATAAAAAAATTTGAGATATTAATTCCCAATATAGAATCACTAATCAAGTATAATGTTCCATGGTCCATGCCCCTAGGTCCTAAAGTATCATGAACCTAAACTACTAATTGGAACCATATGATAGCACTAATGAACCTATCTGTGATCCTATTAATCATATTAGACCATCCAAGGTACATAATATATAAGGATAATTCTAAAGCTATCGAATTCCATAATCCATTATTTTATCACACTTTGTCTAAGTGGGTAACATTCCACAGTTAGTATATAATATATATTAGGGATTACAATTTTCCAATTCATTTACTAATCCTCTGGGTTTCCCGTGAATTAAAACAAAAATTTAATGGATAAGACATTAAATTCAAGATTAATACACAATTCATAATAAACATATTTCCATCACCTCTAACACCGTCGCACAAAACTACCACTTTTATATCATACAAATATCATATAATAATGCATAACTCTTAAATGGGAGAAATAAGAGAAACCAAAATGAATAAAGGTTTCTCAGGCACAAATAAATTCTCATTATAAAGTTATAAATTGTACATTAAATTAAATTTTAATCAATATTCCAATTCATTTATATTTCATAAAAATTATTCATTTAAAACATTCTTTAGAATTCATTTATAAAACAACTCACCCTTTTCTCTAAAATAATCACTAAAAACATATTGTCACCTATAAAATATAAAATCAATTTCAAATAACTAAATTTTCCATAAATATTACTTTATAAAGATTAATATTAAATTAAATATTTCTTTTCATAAGAAAAAATTTATTTCTATTGAAAAAATATAAAATTTTAAAAGGAAATCCTTTATACAAAGTCTTATTTCCATGGAAAGAAAATTAGAAAAACCATCAGGAATGTAATAATTAAATATAATATAAATGAAATATTTATAAGACATGATAATATCATGAATTTAAAGATAAAATAATGACATAGAAACAACTACCTCAAACCTGATAGAAATAAATCACCTTTTATAGTAAAGGTCAATCTACAAAGGGAACAACCTTTTGTAATCCCTAAATGACCAAACCCCTAGGTCAGAACTATAAAAAAATACTAAATTTTCCTTTCATAGTTATTGGTTTTAAATTTATAATTGAAAACATAGAATAAATAGAATAGGGAAGACATTATAAGATAAAATTAAAGGAAGTGGAAGAAAATAATTTGGGAACCACTTGGAATCTGGAAACTTTTTACCCAAATCAATGGGAGGGAGGGAGAAGTTGATATTTCTATAGATCCTTCAAGTCATATTATTATGTGGGAGGGTATTAGAGTGTGATATTCATAAAAATATGAATGGGGAAATGGAAGTTCACATTTTAAGTGAAATTGGACAAGCTTCATGGCTTGGTTATACAATATTCTAAACTATGTACCCACCATGTGGGAGCCAATAAATTGAACCTATACACATATAATTACATACATGGTTTAGTTTCATGGTTTTCCAAACCATGAACCATCTATTAAAAACTAATCTAAAACCAATTAGAAAAACGTTTAATTGTTTCTTCTAATGTCTGAACAGTTTTCTATAACTATGGGGTAACTGTGCAATTAACAAAACATTATAAAATTTCAAAATTCAAGCTCAAATATCTTAAAACACTACAAAATGGATAATAAATAAATAAAGTAATAATGAAAATAATGGTAGTGTGTGAAATTATTTACTACCATCATAAGCTTCAATATACATTGATACTAATATAGAATCAGTGACCACTTAATTCTTATAATTCCTCTAACCCATAACCCCTTAATTAAGGAAAAACACATATCTAGATTATGATTTCATATAATTATTATAATATTGGAAATTATAATCTATGAATCACATTATAACTAGTTCCTCATATACTTATAAAACAAAAAACATTTCATTTGTATGCCTAAGGTACTTCAAGATATTTTTTATAGGTGACTAGTGTGGATCTCCTAGATATACTTGATATCTTCCATACATGAACAAAGAATAAGAAACAATAATTTGGTATATATCATAGCATACATGATAGATCCAAAATCTGATTCACAATGAACTATAATCATTCCAGGTCTATCCTCTTGTGTTTGATGACATATTTTCTTGGATAGGTGTATACCATGTAACATCGAAAAAAACCCCTCTAATATTGTTCCATATTGTATCTCTTAAATAAATTTTCTATATATATACTTTGACATATACTGGCAAACATTTTATATTTATCTCCATGAATTTAAATCCCTAAAATGTAGGTCGCTTCACCTATTCCCTTCACTGAGAATAATTTATTCAACTATTCTTTAACTGGATGTAAAAATAGTATTACATTTCCTATTAATAATATATTATAAACATATATCACTACAAAATAATGTCACTCCCACAAAACCTCTTATAGACACATGGATCATTTTCATTCTAAAGGAAAGAATAATCTCTTTCGGATTCATCATAATGAATATTCGATGATTAAGAATCATTATATAATCTATTAATATATCTCTATAACTTCTATACAATTCTAATATCATTTGGTGGTGCAAACTCCTCTAGTTTTTTCATATATAAATCTTCCACATAATTTATAGTAATAAAATATTTCTTCACATCCAATTTTTAAATCTCATAATCATAGAAAGCCTCTGTGGAAAGTATAATTCTATTAGACTTTATCATATTTACTAATAAAAATTATTCATCATAATTTATTCCTTGAAATTTTCTGAAACCTTTATCATTGAATTGATCCTTTTAGTTATTTACAGTACCATATGTTTGTATTTTATTCTTGAATACCAACTTACACTAAATATGTTTTATATCAACTGGGGGATCTACCAAAACCAAAACTCAATTTTGGTACCTGGAATTTATTTAATAATTTATTTTCAACTTAGTATCATATGAGTTATACAATATTACTTATAAGGAAAAGGATCATTATTCTCAATAATTAATGTTTTATCTTCCTCAATAACAAGAAAACCACATCTCTCTGGTTCTCTAACCTTTTTAGTTCTCCTACGTAATTTTTTCTCCATAAAAAACTTATTCCAATGGTTCCTGTAGAACTTCTTATTTTTTAAACTCTTGTGCATATTAGGCATCAAATTCATTGAAATACACCATTAAATCACTATAAATTTTATATATGTGTTCCCTTTCATGAAAATTATCACATCTATTAACTATAACATTCTTATATAATGGATTGTATAAATAATGTCTTATAGATTTTTTAGGATATTCTCATTAATCATTATAAAAATTTGTTTTTATGATTTTATTTACAAATTCCTCACACCCCCATACTATAATGTGTGAAAAACAATATTTCCTTATATAAAATAACTCATATAGAATTATGTTTTCCACTTTAGTTGTAACTCAATTTACTATCTAATTCATAAACTGTAATGCATATCCACCAAAGGATAATGCAAGATATGAATAACTCACTATCAGTCTAAAAAACTCAAATGAAAGTGTGATTCCTCCTCTCAGAAACACTATTTTACTCACCACTTCTAAAAAGTCCATATATAGATACATTTATAACCTCTCACAATATTGAATAGTGGATAACCTCAAGGTTGGTCTTGAAGAAGTAGTTCCACATATCCTAGTGATTATCCTTGAATATTTTTTTTATATATTCAAATGAAATAAATGAAAACATGATGATTTATTAGTTAAAACAACAATTGAAATGAATTGATATGATAACGGGATAAAATAATGTAATTGAAGACAACAAAGAATAATAGAGATTAATCAAGAATAAGGCAAGAGATAGGTTGATTCACTCTAGAACTTATTATCATATATATACCAAGTATGATACCATCAAGTCATATCTTTAATCAATACATAGTGGATGACTTGAAGAAAAAACATTTATCACCCAAAACATTGAACACACATACATAAAATGATATCTGGTGGATGAGATCACTCTTAGAAATAGAGGAATCACTCAATAAAATAACCTAATGGAGGAATTTATTATTGGAAGAAATTATTTTTATAATATAAAAAATCATACAATTTATCAAAGTTAATAAAATATAAGAATAAGGGAATAAGATCATGGGATAAGTTATAGAAAACAATTATTTTGAGTAAATATGATGTCGCATAACCACATCAACATCAATATTATCTGAGAGTGAAGAATAAGAATAAAGATCAACAAGATTTTAGGATCTCTGGGAAGTATTAGGAATCACATCCAAGCTATATATTATTGATTATCCCTTTATCTCAAAAGGTTCAAGATCACATCAAATATAGGAATAATGATGAAAAATGATGTATTTACAGTTTGGATCCATAATTTCACAAAGATAAGCAGGGTGGAGAGGGATAAGAGTTAGTTATCATCTCTAAGAAAATGATCATGTGTCAAATAATACTCAATTATAGATTTAAATCCTTCTACATATTTGAAAATAAAAGACAAAAATTTATGATAATCTAGTTTAATAGGTGGTGACATCCAACAATCATGGAAATAGTTGTACATCATATGATTCTACTGAATCCCCAATAATGTCATTTAAACTCTTCTAACAATGTGTGAAAAAACACATAGTCTCTTGTATTAGGAAGAAATTATTCCTAGATCGGTTCAATCTCGATCATAACTTCCAGTAATCTCCATAATCATCTACTGCATTTCCCATCATTGAGCCTGGCTACCCATTTGACTTTGGTTATGATTTTTTTTACAAATTATATTTTTTAGGCCACCCCTATGAGTTTAGATTTTTTTTGTCCTTGATATAGATTTATGAATGTTCTTAATAATCCATTTTATGTAACATGTTTAGTGTGTCCCAAGAAAATTTTCATAACCTGGTAAAAATTGTTATAACCATGATTTATCATTGAGAACACCATGTTCTATCCTTGCACACCCTCTATTTTGGTATATCAACTAATAATCTTCATTGAGGATCTTAGGTTTCATCATTTTTTATGTTTTTTTAGTTTTAAATGGGCCATAATATTTATCCACAATCCATTAATGTTATTTATTCAATATCTATTCCCTTTCAAAGGTAGCATGTCTTGAGTCTTTATTCAAGATCCTGTTATGTTTGGGATGCCCTTTTACACTCAGTTTAAAATAAAATTCTTGAATATATCAATTATCCTCCAAAATTTTATCCAATATTAGTATATTTGAGGTATTCCTTAATTAATAAATGGATCGTATTTATCAATTTACACATTTATGTAAGATGAATTGTGGATTGAGTTGAAATCCCTCATCAATATTTCATCATGAAGGATGTATGGACTATAATATAAATATGAATCCATGATATTGGGTGGTAATAAGGCCCCCTACATTATTTATTCTCATCATAAACTTGTATATAAAAACATACATCATATGATATATCTTTATCACATCCACTAAGATCCAATCCATCTTCGAAATTGAATCATATCTTCTCTTAGTATGAAAATTGGGCCTCAAACGCACCAAATTCTATCCAATATTTAGTCGTTATCACCCATGATGGGGATTCATTAAAATTTTCCAATTTTTATTTGATTCCCAAAAAGTGATATATATTTTTAAATTTGATCTTACTTTATATTTTTGAATGTTATATAGGCTTTTATGATTTATGAGTCAAAAATTTATCATTTTGTGGAAAACAAAGTAGGTGCACGGTATTCACATGAATCAAAGTTACCAAGTGATAATTGTTGGATATTTATCTATCAGTTTTAGTGGAATTTTGTATTGTTTGATAATTTTTTATCTGACTATGTTTCTATTCCAAAAAAAATTAATTTCAATTTTCATGGGATAGTAGTTTTGCATGGTTTCTCTAGTCGTGCAACCTAACTGTGTGACCCTTATGGGATTCTTAAAAATGAAAAATTACCCTGATTCCCTTAGTTTTACTAATTATAATCTCCTCATAAACCCTCATTAGCTCGAACTATCCTCTCTTTCATACAATGGAAGGTTCTCTCCTTGGTTCCTTGGTGTTTCTCGAATGATTTGGGTGGATCTCTTCAAGCTATGTTTATATTTCCTATCGATTTCTATAATTTTATTTACATATATCCAAAATATATATTCCCCTTATTTCATTGGCTTCCAATTAGATTTTTATTACTTAATACAGTGGGTGTAATGGGGAACTTATAATTTTTCTTATGTATCTAGGTTTGTGAGGACCCGATCTAATTGAATATAATCTTTATTTCTTATGGTGACTTGGTTTTATACATTGGAAAGGTAGGCATCTATATCCAATGGTTTTATATCATGATATGATTTATGTAATTATAAATTCCATTGGTTTGGTTCCTTAAATTCATTGATTAAAATTTTATGAGGTATTTTTCTAAAATTCAATATTGAGTACCATGTAATGTGTTTTTTAAAGGGGTTTACATAAAACAATTATTCACTTCAAATGTTCCGTGAAGTAACTAAAAATGTTTTTTTACTCAAAAATATATTTTTAAGCACTGGAGTGGTGATTCTTTTCTTGTGACTTTTTTTTCAATTTTTTAGTGTATTTTATTGAATTTTTTTATGAATTCTATCACATTGGATCATTTTGAGAACCTTGGATGTGTTGGATTAAGGAAATATACCATTATTAGTGAGTGTGGACACTAGGGGTTATGATCGTTAAATTTATAGACTATGTTATAACGTACTATCATTAAGATTCACATTATTCTCATTTTAGTGTTCCTTTTACATCCTAATTATGTATTCCCATAGGCTAGAGACCATTTTTTGTTCGTGTGTGGATTAATCTATATATCATGTTTTCAGGATCAAATATTTATTCCTCTGTGATATATATTCATTTTCTTTATACTCTAAAGGTTATCATTCATTATTATTCTCATATTATTATGTATTTTTATATGGGTTGTTTTTAATTGAAAATAAAAGTATGATTTATGTAAAAAAAATTAAATAAAATATATTTACTAAACTTATTTTATTTTAATGTTAAACTAATAGTTTCATTGTTTCCATAATTGTATAGACTCATAGTGGAATCCTAATACATGTTTTCCTCACACCCTATATATTCCTTTGGGCATATGAAAATTTGGTTTTCTAGGATATAATTAAACTAAAGTGTTTCATGTATCTCATTGTATTATCTTTGTTGAAATCATATTTTTTTGAGTTGGGTTGGTGGTAACGGTTGGTCATCTGGATACTTGAATTTGGTCTTGGTTTTTTGAAATTCTAGGATTAGCCATTTGGCCAAGTTTTGTATGTATCATTATTGTGGAAATTTTATAAATTAGTATAATCTGAATTTTTATCTTAAATTTGTATACATGAGTAGATTTTTCTTATCATTGAAGGTGAAATAATCCCTAGGGGTTTATATGTTGATACCCAGGTGCTTGTCTCTAAAATGTGGTGATCGAGAACATATTGCGGGATTTATGATAGGATATCTTGGGTGACATGTTAGGTTGACATGGGTTTGTTTATTACAAAATGGAATTATAGTAAAAAAAATCTATGGGTTTTTTGTATACTAGAGTAGGATAATTGGAACTTAGGTAGAAATTATAGAAGTGTACCTAGTCAGTTCACTTTTGTATTTAATCTCAAGTTACCATGGGTGGTCAGTGAGCTTTTCATTGAGCCAGATCTTGATTTTGAGTTATTTAAATAAACCTGATTTTGGTGTTTATTTAGATTAACCATGTCTCATATTTTATTGGCTTCTACTTTTTACACCTCTCATTCAATTAATTTTTTGTTTCTTTATTTTATTATTGTTTGAGGTACTTCATCTGGATTATTTATGTTCATGTTTTGGTCCAAAGATACATTCATTTTTTCTTCACATTTTATCTTTTTCATTAATAGATAATGCCTCCTAAAATAGATATTTTAAATCTAGGAGACAAATATACAATAAAATTTCCACAAGTGAATTCATGAGTATACCCTTCATTGGTGAAAGAAGTTATCTTGATAATCAAGGAACAATGTCATACAGGTGTTAGAAACTAGGAATGGATTATGGACCATGATTCAAAATTTACAAAAAATAATCCACCTACCTTTTCTGGTTATAAGGGAATCTAAGAACCAGAGCAGTTCCTAGAATGTGTTGAAATAATTTTCCAATTCTTTAAGACTATATAGAACTAAAAGGTAGGTCTTTTGACATATATGGTTGTAGGACAACGAATTAAATGGGGGAACTTCATCATGCAAGATAAGTAGTGTGAGGATCTTACCTAATGGAATTTCAAGAAGGACATAAATTAGTAGTTTTTTACTGAAACATTGTGAGTGGTGAATAATCGTGATTTTAAAACCTTGGAGTAAGGGGAATGGTTAGTTATAGAGTATGCTACACATTGTTCTGAGTTAGTGCTCTATAAATTGATTTTTTATTAGTACCTTAAATCTTGAAGGATATGAATAGTTTTGAGGGATGATATTTGGTCATTTCTGATTCAATTGTTTTTTTACATTCTCTAAGGCGGTTGATAAAGTATTACTGGATGAGGTGGATTTAGATTACAATAAATATTTAGGTTGGGTTTTTTTAAAGTAGGGGGTTTGATTGTGTATATAATCTATCTAAAAAGGAAGCTTAATAAGATTGAAAAGTTTGTACCATATTAGTTTCAATGGATTCATCAAGTTAGCACCAACTAGATTACTTATATTTCATAAAACCAATCCATACTAGGAATGATTTTCTGTTATCACCCAAGACTTTCTATCATTGTGGAAAATCATGATATCTTAAGAATTTCTATGGAATAGTATACTAGGGAATTTGAAAAATAACCACTCTTTCTAAAGGATATCAGACACATTTTGGTATATAAAATAATGGTGGATCTAATTCTCATATAAATGGGGATACCTATCTAGAAAACAAATAGCAGGGAAAAGTTGAATCCAGACATCTTTATATATAAATGGTTTCACCAATGTAATATAAGGTGGGGATAGCTACTGTGAAAGGTATTGTTTTTTTTATCCTCTATGGCCCTAAATTTGATTGATACGGGTGGATATTTTTTCTTTATATCATCTGTGTTAATTTTAATGTTGATATTATGCTTAGATTTTATGTTATTCATGATGGATCTGTCCACTCCCTTGGGAAATAGGAAATAATAGGGTCTCAATTTTTCTATGTTCCATTTCTTTTTCAATAACCTTTAGGTTATGTGGTATTTCTTAGTTATTGATATTTATATGTTTCAACACATAATTATCATGGATTTTATGGCCTTTTATAATTCCTAGAATGATTATTTTCATCATCGTGTTTGGTTTCTATCTCTTTATGGGTTTACTCATGTGTTTCAAGTTGGTCGGATCTTAGATTTGGGATAATGAAGTCTGTTATTTCTGAAGATCGAATGATATCATACTAATTTTCAAAAAAAAATATTTCATCAATGATCATTTAATAAGTCTTCTTCTTATTGTATTAAATGAGAACCCTAATGTTTTCTTGATGATTTTTCTAGGTTATTTCCCTAGAGATAAGTTGATTTTTCTATTTACTTACTTTTGGTAAAGAGTCTCATTTATTTACCATATTATTGTATGTAACCCACTAATTTTAATGAGTTTAAATTTTAGCTTGAGTTTTTTTAGACTAAATTATTTATTCATTAGAGCATGTTTCTTTGGGTTTCTTCAGTTCTCTTTCCAAATAAGGTAGATAAAAGATTCAAAAAAATTGACTACTAAAAGATTAATCTGGTTACTTATAAGAAAGAGTATCTTTTTCTAAGGATTGATGACCTTTTTTCTACTCATGGATTCATGATGGTTCTATAAAATTGATCTTTGATCAGGGTGTCGTCTGTTATTGTTCTTAGAGGAGGATATTTATAAGCCATACTTCATGATTATGTATAGACAATTTCATTTATTGGTTATAAAATTTTTCCTAAGTAATTCTATTATGGTGTTTATTCATTTGATGAATCTGATCATTCATCAATTCTTGTACTCTTTTTTCAGTGTTTTTGTGGATGATATTTTTTATATTTCGAGTTAGAGTAAGAACACCAAAATTCCCTGTATGTGGTTCTTAAAACACTAAAAGAACATAATTTGTATGGAAATAATTCTAAATTTTATTTTTTGATCTAATAAGTGATGTTTCTAGGATATGTTATACATGATAGGTAAATCTTACTGAAGCCTGAAAATATCCAAGTAGTGATGTCAAGGGAGAAACCCAGAAATGTGTTTGAGATTCCGAGATTCTCAGGTTTCGTTGGTTATTATATAATTTTTTTAAGTGCCTATCTATGTTTGAATCTATGATGATTGGTCTAACCTTTAAGGGTATTCATTTTGAATAGAATTATAATTTTAAATGATTATTTGAGCAACTGAAGGTGAGGTGGAATTAAGCTCTAGTTATGATCCTTCTAGAACTGAGTTTTAGTCATGATATCTTATGTGTTCCCTAGAAAATGGGATTAGGATGAATCTTAATGCATAGGAGGGATGTGTTATCCTATGGATCTCACCAATTACATCATCATGAGATTAATTATCCTACCAATGATCTGGATATGGTTTTAGTGATTTATTCCATCAATACATAGTGCCACTACCTATTCGGTGAGTGGTTTATTATATATTCGGATCAAAATATCATAAAGTATATTTTTACCCAAAGAGGCCAAAATATAAAATAGAAACACTGGTTTGAGTATCTTTAGATGTTTTTTTTTATATTTCATATAAACTTAGAAAAGTTAATGTGGTCATTGGAGCATTGAAAAAAATTACTGATTCAATCATTAAAGGAATTGTTGGAGTAGTGGTCTTTAATAAACCTATTTAACGATATGTTCTTGGAATTGGATGGGGAATGTGGGAGGGTGTTCTTAGATTGTCCAAAAAACTCATAGTTGGTATGAAGAAATTTGGGTAATCATTGATTGACTTAAAAATTAGGTTATTTCCTTCCTATTAAATACACGACATAGGTGGATGATCTTAGGTGCATGTTTGTCCAAGAGACCATAAAACTAAATAGAGTGACTTATGTGGTTATTTATAACAGTAATACATGGTTTACATATCAATTTTGGAAAATTTTACAAGTGTAAATGAGTTCCAAATTAAAATTAATCACGGTGTATCATTCTGAAAATGATGGGAAGATAGATCAAGAAATTCATATTTTAGATGATACGGTTCAGGTGTGTGTGCTCGATTACTATGGTTCTTGGAAAAAATATATTCATTTGGTTGAATTAACCTATATCAATATATATCAAGATTTGGTAAAAATGGTTTCTTTTGAAGCATTGTATAGGAGGCCATGTAGATCTCCTTTGAGTTGGGTGAAGTTGGGAGAATTATATTTTGTTGTACCATGTTATGACCAAGAGACTATGGAGAAAGATTAGTAGATTCAGAAGAGTCTAGAGACAGCTTAAATTCATAAGAAATCATATTAAAACCTTCGACATCACACTTTAGAGTTTCTAGTGGGTGATTGGTTTATTTAGGGTTTCACCTAGCTTTGGACATCTTCATCTGGGTAAGTAGGGTAAGTCAGAATCGAGGATTGTTGGCCCTATGGAGAACATCGAATAACTTATAAAGGTGTATTATCCCCTATAATTTTCATGATTCCGGTTATTAAATCATGATTTATTCAATGTTTATTAATTGAGATGGTATTAATCAGATCCTTTTCATGTGATTTAATGGGAGGATATTGATCTTAGTCCAAACACCAAAATGGTAGAGAAGTCAGTTCATATTATGGATCACTAGGATAATTTTTTATACAATAAATCAATTCCCTTGGACCATGTATTATGGCAGTGTGTTGGGGATTTCCATGAGATATGGTAGCTTCAATCAATGATGATGTAGAAATGGCCTTCTCTTTTAATGAGTCCATAATCATGAGTTCTTTATGGGGGAAAATTTTAATGGTGGGGAGAATTTTGATTCCCTCTTGGTCATATTCATGTTCAATTTTGATCTTAGTTTATCTATTTTGATATTATAGAGGATTCTGAGAGTTAAGGTTTAAAATTTTATAGTTTCAAGAGAACAAATTCAGACGTATGGTCTGCACATGTTTAGTAGTAATCATTAAATAACCTTGTGATATGGATTTATTAGTTACAGTTGTGATTATCATAATTTGAGAATGGTTTGTCTAATCATGTTTCATAGATTCTAAGTGATAGATTCTAATGCATGGTTAACCCCTGATTTTTCTCACTTTGTTGCCAAACCATTTAGTCCATGTAGTTTTCTTACAAATAGAAAATTACTCTGATGCCCTTGTTTATTATTATCTTTAATCTTCTCTTAATCCCTCATTATCTCAAAACAAACTCTCCTTAATGATGTATATGGTTCTCTCCATAGTTCATTGGTGTTTCTCAGTGGATTTATGTGGACTTATTCAAGGTTTTTTTACATATCCTATAGATTTCTCATCTTTTCTCTAGATCTATCCTCAATATCACTTATACTTGTTTTTTTGGAACCCAAATAAGATATTATTGCATGAAATATAATGTTTTTATGTGGAATTAGAAAACTTTACTATGGATTTAGGTTTTTTTGGACTAATATATTCTATTACATGCATCATTTTCAAAGGAAACAAGGTTATCTTCATTAGCAATATAGGTGACTCTATCCAATGCTCTTATCTCAAGGTATACATGATATTCTTATAAATTTATTTAGCTTGGTTTTTAAAATTAATTAATTTGAAATGTATTAGAACCATTTTAAAAAATTACATCTTGGGTGGAATGTAAAGGGGTTTTGATTTTTTTTATTTGAATATAATTTTATGTACTTCATGTGTTAAATTAAATGCCTCAAATATGGTTTTTACTCTAAAATGGATTTTTAAACCTAGGAGTGGTGACTTTTTCTCGTGAATAAGCTTTATAAAATTGTGAGAATGGTTTATTTAATATTTTGATGAAGTGTAGCACATGGGAACACTTTGGTAACATTGAATATTTTGGGTTAAGGACATAAGAAAACCTTAGTGAGTGTGAAATCAATAGGGGTTATAATTGTGATACTGATATACTTTGGTAGGATGCAATATCATTAAGATACACATTATAACTGGCTTAGTTTTCTTTGTGTGTCTTTATTACATATTCTCATAGGCTAGAAACCATTTCTATTTCATGTTTGGTTTTATCTATAGATCATGTTTTGATGGTCACAAGTTTATTCCTTTAAGGTATAAATGTTTTTTATTGATACACTCTACATTATCATTCATGATAATGTTCGTATTCTTTTATATTTGGATATAGGTTGTTTTAAAGGAAAAATTAATGGGTGATTTATATAAAAAATTTTCAAATGAAATATCTTTATGAAGAATTTTTGTTTTTAATCATGAAATAATAGTTATATGGTGATAGAAATTTTATAGATTCATGGTGTTATCTTACTTGGTGTTTTCCTCACACCCTGCATATTGCCTTTGGGTATATGAAAATTTGGTTTTGTAGGATATATGTAATGGGAAGGGTGTCAGGTATCTCGCCAAATTCTTTGGGTTGATGTCATCTTGTTTGTAAGTTGGGTTGTTGATGATGGTTGTTCACCTAGAGACTAGAATTTGGTCTTGGTTTTTTGTTCTTTAAGGATTATATTTCTAGCCTAGTGCTGAATTTCTTATTATTATAAACCTTTTCTTGTATTTTATACTTTGATTTTTTATTTATCTGTTGTATACATGATAGATTTTGTATTTTATTTAATGGTTAAATCATTCCCAAGGTTTTTTATTTTGATTCCTAGGGGCATGTTTCTCTTCCGTAGTGATCAAGAATATGCTATGATCCTTGTGGTAGGCCACCATGGGTGATGTGTCAGTTTGACTCGGGTTCCTTTGTTAAATTTAATCCTCATTAATTAAATCAATTGTACCAAGATCATATTTAGTCTAATAATTGGGACAAGCTTCATCAGTTATGAATCTTCCAACATAGAATCTAAATTTATTTTACTCAAATTTTCTAACCAATGGTTTATTTTTTCTTCACCTTTTCATTCAAATATTGTCTATTTAAACATATAACAAAGACTAGCTCAGTAGAAAAGGATACCAATCAAGCATATGTCATCTTCTACATCTTTTTTTTCATTAACATCTCCTTATATCCCCATTGAACTCCCCAATTATGAATATGAAAGAATGTTATTTTATAGTAAATTAAGCTTCACATTTTATTTTTCAATCAGATTTGGCCTCACAAAATCTTATGCACAATATCTATAATTATCTATGGTAGATTTCAATGGGTTAATGATAGGTTAATAAAATTATTCAAAGTAGGTCATTGTTTATCCTACATCATCGGTTGAGTATTTATCTTGCGTCCAGTTCACCCTTTTTTCTCTTTCTTATAGCATGACATTTTCTTCATGTGGTAGTTTGTTGTATGATTAGTTGAGTAGGTTTTCATTTTTATGGCCTTATTAGGTTGATCATACTCACTTCTTGCAGTATCTCATGTCCCTTTTTTCGTTAAGTTTCAATTTTGAACTTACCGTCACTTGATAGATGCATGGTCACATGGACACACCTCTTGTGGTATCTCAAGCAGTCATATGAACATTTTCTTTTATCAAAATCCATCAACTTAGAAAATAAAATAAGTGAGAATTTTCAAGTCAAAAAATAAAATAAATAAACTTTTGAAACCGAATTAAGCTATAAAATTTTCAAATGAGAATAAAAAATGAATTCAAGAAAAAAAAAAGAAAAAATATATCAAAATTAAAAATAATAAATAGTGAATGAAATAATTTTTGGCAATAATAAACTATTAATGTAAAATGGAAAACAAATATTTAATTAAAATCAATAAATTAGTTATTATTAAAATAATTGAAAAATAAATTCAAAAGAAAATCATTTCTTCTCTAAAAACCAAATTTTATTGAAAATGTTCAATGGATATCATATTCAACATCAATTTTACCAAAATTTGATAATAAAATATCATTTATTTGTTAAAATCAACAATTATTCTAGAAAAGGTATATAGACAAGTGTGTTCAAACAAATTTTTTGCTCCAATTCCATATTTTTTATTATCTGATAATATTACTTTTTAACTGCTTTGAGTGGGAACCCTTACATGGCTCGGAGCCCCAAATTTACAAAGCCTACAGTACAAGTCCATGAATCTGGGTGGAACAAGCCCTTAAATATTTATGTCTCATCTATAGTATTGCAGCCCCTCCCCAACAACTCTTCAAGTATACATCAGCTCACCACCTAACATTTTGAATGACTTGTAGTTCTCTTGTGCATAACTACATAGGTCAATTTCAAAATCAATATCCCTCCTTCAGTTTGAGGTCTTGTTTTATCCACTTATTGACTTCTTCTACTATGATCTATAAGCCTAAGGTTGCCATTGAATGTAGAAATAATAACCCTAGTAACCCAGATCTGGTGACGTACTATATTATATTGGCATTAGATACAAGGAATCACATCCCAAATGATGGAATGGTTTAGTGTTCTTTATAAACTTGATACATACATGACTATTACATTAACAATTACAATATAATTTATTTATTTTGTGAATAAGTATATTCTATTTTAAATATCCTTATATATCCTTCTCATTAAAATTCATGGAATCCTATAAAAAAGAAAAAAATGGGTGAGCTCAAATTCTTGGCAAGGGTTAAGTACAGAAGAAGAAATAATGAATCCATGATCATAATCAATATAGAAAAGGTAAATAATTGAACACACATTCCATTTAAATAACTTGAATATCATGAAAAGATAAGTCTTAATAAATATAGGAATGTAAATAACTAAAAAGATTTCCATTTAATTAATAACTAAGAATAAAATACATTTTAGATGATATCATTGAGAAAATATCAAGGATAATAATAATTGAATTCTGAATGAAGGAAATTCTTAAATACTTGATGTCATGTTTTCCTGGTACATGGTACTTTTACGATCAACACATTTCATAAGATGGTTTTAAACATACTAGGTAAAAACCCACTTAACTAATGTTATCCAACTGATTCATCCCATGATACAACTAATTCATAGAGGGGATATCTATAACTGAGTTCCACCCATGTCATACTTTTCCAAATCATTTCTCATATATCAAATAATGAATTTAATTTATAAATAATTTTCATTATCATAAAGTATATGTATTGATTAAAGAATACATATTTATCCATTTTTTCACATTTAATCAAATAACATTCAAATTAAAAACCTTATTTAAAAATGGAAAATGGTTTAGGTAATAATCATTTCCACGATAAATAATTTGGATATTTTGGGGAAATTTGATAAACAAAAAATTAAAACAAGGAAGTGAATATGGATAAAATAATTGGTCAAAATGATCATAAACTATCCATATAAATAATTAGTATGTTATTAATACAATTTTAACCCACTAGAGTAATGATTAAGGGTTCTTTCCATTAATGAATGGAAATACCTTAAAAAGGCCTTCAAAAAATCATTTAAGAAAATATTTTGTTTATCATGAAAAACATTTTGAATTTATTTTCATTTAAAATAACTTTTAAAATAATTATTACAAAAGAACTTTTTAAAGGTTTGATGGAAACCTCAAATAAATGACAGTCATGTTGGCAGGTAATTCCATAAATACTTTAAAGATCATTCATTTTTTAGAGTAATAAGGTTAGGAAAGTGCCTTGTTTGGAAAGGGACAAGAAGATTCCTTTAAAAACATTTATTAAAAGGAAAACATGTTTAAACATTTATTTTAACATATAATTTTTGAAAGGTTAAAGAAAATATTTTTAAGATAATTTTCCTAATACATGATTTTCGAAGAAAATAGATTTTATACTAAAGATAGAAATGAAGTTGGATTTTATTTAAACATTTTCTCTATAATTTTAAGTACCAAAGAGTAAAAAATGGTACTATAACTTAAAAAATATTAGAAATAACTATAGTATATTAAAATTAAAGGTTTTATTAAATAATTATCATATAATTTCCTTTAATGTAAATTTTATAATAAATAATCTTGATAAGAATAATATTTTGAAATTAACCATTAAGATGATCATGATGTTTAAGTGAGAATTAATTAATGTACAGATTATGTGTTTCAACTATAAATACACATAAAACAATTGTAAATACAAAATAATACAATCAAAATTCATTACACACATAATCTTATCTAGATATAATCAATGAAATAGATGTTTAACCCAATGAGAAGAAATTGAGTAATCAGATCCCTTACCACTTGGTAAATTTTTATTGAAAACCCCTTAGATGAAATAATTAAAATTTAATATTCAAATGACATTAATAATTATTTATTCATGATATTATATTTTACAGTTTTAGTATATTCACAATATAAATGAAATCTAGTGCATATCAACACAACATGGCTCGATGAAATGAATTTTTTATGAAAAACTTACTTTATGATTCCTTTTGGTTGAAAATGATTTAACCTACTATATAGCGCTTTTAAAAAATTTATTAACTTATTATATAACCATATTAATATTTATTATATCATATATTATCCTTTCATAAAATCTTGTAACTCGTTCATTAATAATCTTTCATTATTTTCATTATTTTGGGTGTTAATTACCTTGTTTTCTCAAGCATGTTTCATCATAAAAGATCTGATTATTTCACATATTTTATAATTATATCATTAAAATAATAATATTTATGAAATAATTATCAAATTATTACATCAATAAAAATTTTAAAACCAACCAAGAATGATTGATATGAAAATGATGTACTTTACAATCATAGAGATAGTAGGTCGTACTTACTCATGAGTGATGTTTCCCATTTTTTAATGATCGTTATGGAAGGGGTGTAAGTAAAATATTACCTTTAAAAATGATAATTATATAATATATACCATTTTATATACTTATATATTTCATCTATGTGTGGTTGTTTTTAAAAGAGAGTCACATCAATTTGTGATGGCAGTAGTCCACACATACATGAACGATGTTGTTATCTTTACATAAGTGAAAAGAAAAGAAAGAAAATGATGTATATTATATTTATATAATCAAATATTTTTCACTAATATCATTATTATTTAATTTAAATTTTATATATTTATTAAATTTTCCTTTATCACATTCCATGGGAAGTCTTAGTGAAAGACGAATCACATCACTTCGTGAGCTGATAGTATGTTGTATGCATGAGTGACGTTATCGTGTCTCCTAAAAAAAGGAAGGTAAAAATGATATATATGATATAGTGACTAAAAAGTATAAATGAGTTATAAATATCATATATATACTATAAATCCATCATTATACCCAACCATTATATGTGGAAACATTAAAATGAATATCATTTGTTCGCGAGGCGGTAGTCCACTGTATACACGAAGGATGATTTCATAGCCCATTTAATGGAAGGGTATAAATTTTTAGGTCATAAAATTCACATAAAAACATTTATGTATACTTAATATACTTATTTAAAATATTATCTTGGTTTCAAAATAATTTAAGGATGTGGAGAATGAAATAAAATGAAGATTCTTGTTAAAGAACTGTACCTTTTCTTCAGGTATCTTCCTTTGGTTTGCACTAAACCCTTAATAGGTTGTATTTATTCTAAATATAGGTCATCTTGGAAAAGGATATGTAATTTTGGGATTTATATAGGTGTATATTGGATGAAACAAATTGGTTTGAAGGTGTAACTAGGGGAGGGTAGGGGATGGCCTTTTATAAGTGGGGTGAGTGGCACACTAGTAATTTTTTAAAAGAGTGAATACTACCAATGTTATTTCATGTAACCAAGTCCCATGAATGGTATATTATTTATAATATAAGGGATAAGTTCTAAATATTTCCATCCAAAGATTTTGGTAAAATTTTATGGGCATTTTTTCCCTTAAGATTAATTTTTAATCCCTCGGTAATCTCATTTTTACCTCAATTGCTATAATTCATTTCAACTATTTTCACTAATCACTTTGGTAATAATTTAATTTAGACTTATTATAAATTATTAATTACTTTTATTTTGAATATGTAATCCAATTTTCCAATTTCAAATCAAATCAGTGTAAAATATTATTTAAAATTTATCATGATGATGTGATGAGAAAGTGTATTTTTTGAAGTGAAAATGTTCAAAAGTTTACAATGTTTTTGTATTTAAATTAAACATGAAAATTATTTTGATGAAATAAATTAGATTTATTGATAAAACATTGACTTAATTTTAATTTAAAACCAATTAATAATATAATTAATCATTATAAATCATTTAAACAAAAAATCAGTTTTCAATTAAAATTCAGGTTTTTTACTATTCATCAAAAAATGAATCTTTACAGAAAAATACGAAAAATTCATCTAATTATTATTTTGGTATTACAATTTCAAAATATGAAATTTATTTTTTAATATATTTTTTATAGAATTTTTTAAAATGAATTTTAAAATATGTGTGCTAAGATCAACTAAATCGTCTTCTAGGAAAATACAATTTTTTTGAAAATATTTATTTTTATTTTAAATGATTATTATTATTATTTATAATAAACAGATGTGTGTAAAATATATATTTTTATAATTTATTTAATATTATTCATACCATATATTTTAACATCTATTTGATAACTATCATATTAAATAATAATATTAATAGTATATTTTTGTTTGGTAAAACTCAGTCTTAAATGTAACGCAAGCTGTCAAAGAAACTTATTTTTGTGTGTAATGCAAGAAAAACATAGTTTCATGTACATTAAAACTCGATCTTACATGTAATTCAAGATTTTGAAGAAACTTATTTTTGTTTTCAACACAATATAGACTCAGTTTCATGTTCATTCAAAACTATGTAATGTATTGAATTTATTTAAATTAATAAATATATCATAAAGCCTCATAATGTAACATTATTTTCTATGATCGATGTTTCATGTCATAAAGACTATATAATATTATGTTCACATTTTAAAATTTCAGGTAGTTACATTCTCCCCACATTAAATAAATTTTCTCCTAGCAATTTAAACTTGATATCAGTAATGAAGGGTTCGAAATTTCTAAATAACATTATTGAAAAACCCACATCATGAGAAGGTTATGTAAAACATGCTCTTAATAAGAGAGAATGGGAAGTGTGAAGGTAATATGAAACAACATATAACCAAGTTTTGAAGTAGGATAACATTAGTGTAGAGTGAATATATGGACATGGAGGACAACAATAAATAATTATAGAGAATTATTTAGGTCATTGATTATAAGGATTTGAATGATCTTTGAAATGTTTAGGGCCTTTAATCCATAAATCTAATAATTGGGAAAAATTCATTGATATCCCCAAAAATTAAGGTAATGGGATAGAGTTTTATTTCAAGATATTTTTTCAAAAGTTGATTAATTATTTTACTAACAAAAAATATAATGAAATATAATTACATGATACATTTCTATTTCATATATACAATTTCATACATTGGTTTATCTTTGATATCTTAATCTAATAAATGAATATCGATAAATGAATTTTTTTACCTGAAGCACTAAAATTTAATTTTAATAGATCATAAGATCCATGTAGGAGTGACAAGTTTTTCCATCTGTATCTAACTACCTTCAAAAACCAATATGGTTAATAAATTAATCTCTAGACCTTATAATTAATACTACTGGTCCAGTATTAATGTTTATTCAACTAATTTTCTATCTAAAAAACTTACATATAAACCAGGACATCACATAGGCTAGTGGTAGCTGCAAAACCATTATCATCCTTTGGTAATGGGTTCAAGCCCCACTGCCTTCATAGATTTAATGGGTTGTCTCTCTATATATGGGTTGTCCCTTTATATAAACTATATTAATATAATTCCTGTAAATTTTATAAAAATAAGATGTAAATCCTTGAAATAGATTTAATCATTAAATAACTTTTTACTAATGTTTTTAAAATGATTTATTTATTAATTTATAATGTCTAATAATATTATTTGACTATTATTACAATTTCATTAATAATTATATCAACCCTAATGGTTATTAATACATTTAAACTTATGTCTATAAAATTTAAAGGCCGTATTCCTCAAAAAATTATTCCATTAAAACATTTATATTCCACAAATTTCTATAAAATGCCCTTAATCTTGTGGAATTCCTACCGCATAAGACCTAAAAATAGGTTTTTTGGAATTTTAACTTATGATCAATTTTAAACTCATAAACCCAAGATGGTATACATAACTCTTATGTTAATTAATACACAAGTTATTCTAAAATTTAATAGAATCCTTAGATGACACCTGATTCTTATAAAAATATTATTGGTATAATTAATCAAAAAATTATTCTTAAATCCCAATATATAAATAATTCCTCCATTTTTTCCACATAGGTCCTTCGGTTGTCTAGGGTTTAACCTATCTCATTCATTTTCATTTTTTATTCAAATACTTCATAATGTTTTTTAAATAAAATGTTAATTATACTAAGAATATACCTCAATATTTTCAAACAAGGTGTATAGTAAGGCACATTATGCTATATTAGGTAACTCTTGAGTCAGTGTCGACGTTCTCTTTTCAATATTATTTCACCTCGGTATATATGTTCCAAAACCATGTCCACTTGTAGTATCTTAAAAGGGATGTATTTCAAGGAAAAACCACATAATATTTATCTTACCCAATCATTAGGATGTTCTTATATACTAATCCACAAATTATATCATATAATTATGTTCCCTGGTCTATGTTTTCCTAAATATAGTTTTCAAGGTTTCTACTAAACTTACTCTGATACCAACTATAGAAACATTGACCCCAGTATCTCAGATATGGTGTTTTAATACATTACATTGGCATAAGATACAAGGAATTGAATCCTGAGTAACCAAATACTTTAGTAGTATTAATAAACTAGAAACATACTTGAGTCTTACATTAAAAATTACAAAAAAAATTATTTTTCAAGAACTACACTATTCTATATTTCATATCCATGTATATCAGTCTTAGTAAACTTCATGGAATCCTTGGGAAGGTAAAAAAATATGGGCGAGATAAATGATCAGTAAGGGTTAAGTACAAGAGAAGAAATAATGAATCAATGGGAATAATCAATATGGAAAGATAAATAACTGAACCCAAATGAAATTTAAATAACTTGAATTTCATGAAAGGATAATGTATAATCAATATAGAAATGTAAAAAACTAAAACTCAACCCATTTAATTAATAACTACGAATAAAATGAATCCATAAATAATATCATGTTGAAAATCACATGGATTATAATAATAGAATTGTGATTGATGGAAATGCTTAAATACAGGGCGTCATGTTTCACAGTTACATAATACCTTTACCGTTCATACCACTCAAAAGAAAATTTAAAAAATTCTAGGTAAAAACCAATTTAACTAAGGTTATTTAACTAATTAATCCCCTAAGACCACCACTGCATCGAGGGGCTATCTATAATTGGAACACACCCATTGTTGGGACCAAGTTGCATGAAATTGGTTTTTGGATGCCGAAATAATTTTCTTATAATTGTTTAGTATTTTTTCCTTATAAAAAAGTCAATTCACATTTTAATTTTTTATGATTAGACAAAATTTTACTAGACTCATAATATTTTACGCATTCTTGATAATAAAATTCACTGGTTTCAGTTTTCTGTTCTAAATATGTCTTCTGGGTAAAACGTTTTTTAGACTCACCTTGGTTCTGGAATGTTGTCTTCTATCATAATGAAGAAATTAATCAGAATATGAGTTTCTTGATATTAAATAGGATAATTATTTTATGTTTCTTACATATTCAAAATTAATACTTAATCCAAACATGTGATCCAAATTTTTTGAAATAAATGAGTAGAAAAGGTGTATGAGTTTTGGAAATTAGTTTGTGTTTCTAATAAAAAGGCAGAAGGTGTTGAAATTATGGAAGTCGTGGAAATTTTAAATGTATGTAAAATTATGATTTTATGATCCTAATTTTTTCAAATTCATGAGGAATTCATGATACATATAGAAGTCAGTGGAAGAAAATAAATTCTGATGTCAAAGTCTCATTGTCATAGTTCATTAGTGTAAGGATCACCAAACATAGAATTAGTCAAAAAAATAAGAATATTTGAATTTGTTGAAGAAATAATTTTTATGAATTATTTATCAACTAATCCATCATATGATACAATTCATTGAACTATCTAATCCACCAAACAAAATAATTCTTAAGGATCAATCGACAGTTGTGGAGAATCTAATTGTTTCTGACACTAGTACATCAAACACGGTGTACCCTCAATAAATCTGAGGATTTCTAACACCGATAAATTAGACATGGTATTGGTACAAAAGGTTCATCAAATAAGTGGTAGACCAGAGTTGCTGTAGTTTTTAAACCAATGAGAAATGAGATTATAGACCGATCAAACAGATGAAGACCAATAATATAGTCAACTATTTTCATAAAAATTATAAATTTTAAATTCAATTGGGTAAATAGAAAATTAACCATGATTTTATCTACTTTCAAATTGGGTAAAGATTCATTGGATATGGAGTGATGTCAATCCATTTAAAGGAATCATAGAATAATCTATTAGATGAAATCTAACATAAAAAAATTCAATAGATACTGGACTTCATTAGATGTAGGATCATCAGTCATAGTAATTATTGAATGATTAAAGAAACCTAATATTTTTTATATTTGTTACTAAAGTGTTGTCATATGGGTGATGGGATCTTTATAAATTGTAATGGTCTTTATGAAAGGAAACAAAAGTGTAACTATTTTGAATAAATATTTATGCAGAATGGTGTCAATGTTTCATGTATTTCAGTTGGTACGGAGCATTGGAATGAGAATTCTTTAGTTCTCATGTGATTTAAAGTTGGTCAAGAAAATTGGGTTGATCATATGTTTCATTTTAATGAATAATATATTTGGTATTACAAAGTTATCAGACAAAAAATAGTTATAAATATTTCTTCAATTATTTTTGTAATATGATTTGAGATGTTTTGAGAAGAATCAAGAAGGGTTTAGAAGAGATGAAAGATTCAAAGATAATGTTGAATTGAAAGTAAAATTAAATTTTATGGAAATTTTCTCAAGTAGGAAAACATTTTCTAATTCCATCCCATTCCACTTTTGGATCACCAATAAATTGGATAAAGTACATAGAAATTTTTGATAATGGATTATTGTTTATGTACGGAGGAGAGAAAAAGTACTAATGTTTTTGAGTAGAGAGAACAAGTTTACAGATAGATTTTTTTGGAGGATGTTTTTTAAATAGAATAAAGATAAGGAAAATGTTGCTAAAATGGACTGAGCCATCCTAATGAGTTTTCTAGGGAATGATAAAAGCAGTTTAGAAAATTTTTTGGAGTATTTCCGTGGATTTTTTCCATATTGAAGAATCTGATATGGGAATAGAACTCAATTTTTCATACAATGACCAGAAGAATTGTTTTTACCTGATACTGGTTTGGAAATTGAAGATTTAAGTTTTGAAAATTTTCAAACATGAATATTTTTAAACAAGAACAGTGTCAGATTTTGAACCAACCGGTGAAGGTTTATTATATTTTGACAAAAACAAGTTTTATATCAGTAGTTCTAGAAGAATCACCTGTATTTGTATATTGATCATAGTTATTAAAAAGTGTAATTATATTTCCTAATTTTTGTATCCATAAAAAAGGATTGTTTTCTAGTGCATTTTTTGGTATTATATTATTTATGAACCATGCAAAAGACTAACTAATATTGTTGAGTAGTGAACCTTATAAATACTTGGGTTCCTGTAGATGTGTGAATTCGTTGTTTTTAGAAAAATGGTAAATCTTTAAAAATAGTTTTATTTCAACTCTGATCATGATGAGGTGGTTGAAATGGATGAAAGTCGTTTTAAGTCCATGTTGGTAGGTGTAAATCTTTCTATGTGGGAGGGGTAACCCAGTAGGAGGGAGGATTTGTTTCGCTAAATCCTATACACGGTGAATGATTGAATTTCCTCTAGTTTTGAAATCATCCCTGATAAGATGGATATTTGGGAGTTTATGGTCTCTCTCATCCAAGAGATATCTCCAGGTTTGGATGGTTTTATAGGGTATTTCTATGAGGCCTCATGGTAGATAGTAAAAGGATATGTCATGGAGGCTATTCAATACTTTTTTCAAGGGAAGGGTTTCCCTGGGTGGCTTGCGCAATAACAGTGATCCTTATTATGAAGGTGAAAAACACAACCTCCATCAATAAGTATAGACCTGTTTTTATGTGAAATGTTCCTTAAAAATCCTAAATAGTGTGAATAACATAATACTAGAACTTCACCTTCTGAAATGGGTGTTAGTAGAGCAACATGGCTTTGTTAAAGGTAAAGGTATATAGGCGGCCATCGCGTTAGCACCAGAAATGATAAGGGACAGAGATAAAATATTATGAGGCTCTAACCTTGTTATCAAAATGGACATGGATATGTGGTATGACAGACTCAAGTGGGGATTCATTCTAAAAGTCATGTCGTGCATGGGTTTCCCTACCAAGATTATTGTTTTATTTTTTAGATGATTTAGTTCCCCTTTGATTATTGTCAATTTTACTGGAAATAACTTTAGCTTCTTAATGTTCATGCATGTTTTAAGGTAGGGTGATCCCCTTTCTCCTAGTGTTTTTATATTGGTGAAATATTCCTTATATAGATTCATAAATAGTGAAATGATCAAGAGAGACATTATTACCTTTTTGTACAGGGGTAACTTTAATATAATTTCTCAGCTCCTCTTTTCTAATGATATCATTTTATTTACTAGTGGTGGAAGTCATTTTATTCATGGAATAAATATAATCATGGGGGATTACTATAATTAGATGAAAAATGATCAAATGTGATAAAAGTAATGTGTTTTCATCCAACTCATTCTCAGAAAGACCAAGGAAGAAAATTAAAGATCTTCTAGGCATAAACATTTTTTCATTTACTAGGATTTAAATAGGGGCCCCGATATCTATAGGAAGATTAAGGATTCATCATTTTGAGGGATTGTTTGATATAATTTCTTCTTGTATCAATAACTGGAAAATTTGTTTTTTTTAATCTTTTGCAAGCCAGATCACTCTAGTGAACTATGTGTTGAAATATATACCTATGCATGTGTTTTCAAACCTAAGAAATCCCAAAACTATGGTTAAGGATATTAAAAAAGTAATGAACTCTATTGTTTTGGATACTCAGGAAGAGGGAATTTTTCATTGGGATTCTTGGTCAAGAATGGTTAAACCAGTAAGGGTGGGTGGTATTAACCTATGTAATGTGGTCGACACCATCTAGTTCTTTCAAGTAAAACAAAATTGGGAGGTGTTGGAAGGTTTTTACCTCTATGGTAAATTCATTATGGGAAAATATGAGGAGGACATGGAGGATCTGTGGGGAAAAGTTACTAATTTATAGTAGATGATTCAAGGTCCCTTTCTTGAGCTTTAGATTTGGTCTCACTAGAGCATTGGTCATAGAGGTATTAGCTATTGGAATCACAAAAGGGTTGGTATGACTCTCAGTTTCTAGGTTTCCCTAACCTAGACATCATGTTTTCTCATGAAAATTCCATGTTCCTATCATTCAAAAAACTATATATAATCATCAGTGAGAGATTTTTAATAGAATTCAATTAAATTATATGGATGACAGAATCATCTTCACAGATGACTCATCCGATTTTTTTCTACCAAGGCTTATTGTATGTCTCATGAGTCCAGCTTTTTCCAGGATGAGTGGGATGTAACCACTAAATTTAATAATCTCCTAGGTGAGTACAATTTTTTAATCTGTATTATTATACATCAGGTAGTTACGAAATATTATGTGGTTAGAAGAAGATGGATTTCCTCGATTTAGAAATTCCTTTGTTGTAAAACTCCAAATGAAAAACTATTGATCATAAATACTATTAAGGTGAGTGGGATAATGAAGTGTGTAATGGTTTGAGTTACCTCATTATACTTGACATTAAGGCATCCAATATCTCTTATTTTATCCAAGTATGGTTTTAGAGTGCGGGGAGTGATTCTTCGGAGAGAAAGGCTCATGCGATTCTTCTTACTATATGTTACTAGATTATTTGGTCCATAAGAAAGATCACTAGGCATGAAGGATAAAATAGTTTTATATTTTCTATGCATATATGCTCATAGGGGCTTGTGGTGGAGCTCATTCCACTCTTTAGAAACATGGATAAGGTGCCAAACATGAGAAGGTTGGTGGAAGGAAGGAGGATTTGTCTGTCATTAAAGGGAACATAGAATAATGGAAAGTGATTAATTTTTAATTAGATAATAAAATATTTAAAGAAAAATACTGATGGATCTAGTGTCCTTAGTCTCATGTGGGGAGTAGGGGTTTTTCATGACCTCTATGGCTTGGTTGTTATAGCTTTTAGTGGATTTTTTGGTCAAGATAACTATCATCAGGTAGATTTTAGGGCTCTTCTTATGGGGCACAAGATTTTTCTTTCTCACAATATCAAGCTATGAAAAATAAAAATGGACTCCTTGGTCATTTTAAACTCCCTTCATTACAAGGTAAACACCTCTGATTATTATCTACCTTATTTGAAGGTGAATAATTATCATCTCCCAGGCTATCGTGACTCGTACATGGTGAAAATGGAATAAAGTGGTTGACTTCCAGGCTAGAATGGGATCTCAAGATAATCCTTGTATGATTATTTTATGTTTAGGCTCACTATCTACTGAGTGTTTCAACTTGATGGGTGTTGATTCCCTTGGGATTTATAACTTTCAAACCCCATGATCATGTTCTTTTCCTTTCCTATTAATAAAATCTTATCACTTTGAAGGGAATAGATTAATAAATCCTTATTTTTTTATGGGCTGAAACACAATATTTTGAGTGTTTCACAACATTGCGATGAAGGATGTAATTTTTTTATAAAATATAGTTATGTTTTGAAAAGATAGGATGATTGAAAATTTTGTACAAGAGGTAAATGTACAAAAGAAAACTTGTTTCAAGCTGGTAATATTTAAAATTCATGTTACTTAAGCGTGAACGGGATAAAATCAGTTGTGGAATTAAATTTTGGGACATATGTGATAGACAAACATGATAAAGTTATCAAATTGATATAGAGTCTATGGTATTCATTATTTTTAAAGAAGAATAGATATGTATTATACACTTTTTTAGAAAAAAAAATATTACAAACTATTTTCATAAGAAAGTTGATTATAATTCAACTCTACCCATAAAACTAATTCATTTTGATATTTTTTGTGCCAATGAGAAAACAATAAGCTTTCAAATATAAGTAATTCATTTCTTTAATTGATGATTTTACTTGTATTACTTTCATTATGTATTTCAAATATAAGTTGAATCATTTAAATTTGTTTAAAAAATTTAGGAGAAGAGCTGAGATGGAATGTGAGTATTCTCTGAATAATTTGGGAACAAATAATGAGGGTGAATACAAGAATAAAGAGTTCAAAACTTATCTTGAAAACATGGAATTCACTATGAGTTCAGTACACCATAATAATCAAAAAAATGGTGTTTCTAAAAGTAAGAATATATGTTTGGTTATAATGGGGCATATTATGTTACTTGAACATAGAATTTCCTATTACTTCTAGAGGCAAGCTATGAGAAAATCTATTTATATTCAAAATGGATGTTTCAATAGGTCATGTTCTGATATAACTATTTAAGAAATATTTTATGATAAAACTCCAAGTTTGAAACACTTAAGAGTTTATTGTAGTCTACGTATCATAAAGAACAAATTTGTAAACGTTGTAAAGTTTGATCAGAGATGTAGAGATGGAATATTTCATGGATAAGAACTATATGGAATAGGTTATATATTTTTTATTAAATAAAAAGGGATAATACTTGATTCAATTATAGTAAACATTCTAAATAAATCTGAGTAATATGTTTCACAAACACATAAAAATGAGGAATATAAATAGGATGATAGAACTGTTGTTGAGCATCATAAAAAGGATAAAAAATTGGGATGATTCACATATGGGAGAATAAGACTTGGTTATTTCCAATAATGTCGAATAATTTCATACATCTCATAGTAGGATAAGGAAATAGGTTGAAGCTCAAAACATTAATGGTGATCAACATCAAAAGGTTCAAACAAGAATAATATTAAAAGTTGTCAAAAATTACTCTTTATATTAAAAAACTGAGATAAAAAATATGCCAATGAAGCATTTTAGAATCTACAATGGATTCAATCTATGAATGATGATTTGGATCTGATTAAGAAGAATAATTCCAAGGAACTTTTACCTTAACCAAATGAAAAAAAATTATTGGTCTAAAGTGGGTGTTCCAGAACATGTTTAATGGATATAGTGAAGTGATAAAAAACAAAATAAGATTGGTTTGAAAAGGTTACTCATAGATTGAAGGCATTGATTTTGATGAGAGTTTTTCTCAAATATAAAAGTATAGAAATAAGTAGAATATTTCTTTTAATTGATTCTCAGTGAAGTTATAAAATTTTTCAGATGGATGTAAAGTCATAATTTTTTATTGTAGAATTTTGTGAAGAAGTTTATGTTGAAAAACCATGTGGGTTTGTAATTTGGAATGACGAACTTTCTGTGTGAGAGTTTAATAAATCCTTGTATGGGATAAAAAATCTCTAAGTGAATGGTATTATAAATTATATACCAACTTAAGGAAGTTGAATTTTAATAAAGAAAGGGTTGATGGTAATCTATACATCAAACAAATTCGAGATATTTACCTTATTATTATTGTGTATATTGATTCTATTATCATTTTTGGGAATTATGAAAGAATGTGTTAATGGTTTTCTAAAGAGAATATTTTTTTTAAAAGTTTTATGTTTGGTGAAAAGAAATACTTTCATGGGTTAAAAATCTCACAAAATAAGAAAAACATATTTATTTATCAATAAAGGTATGTTAAGTTACTTCTTATAATGTTTGGTATTGAAAATTTGAAACATGTTGGCAAACCAATTTTAGTGGGATCTATGATGGCTAAATATAGAGAAGGTAAGAAAGATAAATCTAAAGAGTTTTGGAAGCTGATTGTAAGTTTGTAGTATCTAATAGCCTCAAGGCCATACATTGTTTATATTTTTACCTTATATGAAAGATTCCAAAGTTCTCAAAAAGAATAACATCTATTGGCTAAAAGAATAATTTATAGATATATCTAAGCAACAACATATTTCATAATTTAGTATGACGGATAAATAATAATTGATTTTTTTTATATAATGATGTTCATTGGGAAAGAAGTGCAGATTATAGAAGATCCACATCTGGTGGAGTTTTATTTCTAGGGAAAAGTTGTGTAAGTTGAAATAATAAGAATCAGAATTCAGAAATCCTTATCATGGATGAATTTGAGAAAGT
Organism: Viscum album; assembly: GCA_963277665.1. Taxonomy (NCBI): domain Eukaryota; kingdom Viridiplantae; phylum Streptophyta; class Magnoliopsida; order Santalales; family Viscaceae; genus Viscum; species Viscum album. The sequence goes on from OY728160.1 coordinate 716,893,787, forward strand.
TTTTTCACTCAAGTCATAACACAACATATGTGGATGAAGACTCGATTGGAAGACTTACTTGTTTAAGTGAAATTACATATTCTCTTGGGTTTGATAATCACAATGATATTAATATATAAGATCCCGATCATTTCTAGATATGTCTCATACTTTTTTTTAGTTAATATTTTGCCTTTTTTGGTTATTCCTTATTTGTGTTTTACTTTGGGGAGCTTTTGGGTGAATTGGATATTTTTTAGGGGTATTGAAAAATTTACGGTTGGTGTATTTTTTTCTCAAACTATGCATCATACAACAAAAAACTGTGAAATATCAGAAAATGAGAATTGAATATTTGGTTTGTGGTTTATCAAACTATTTTTTCTCTTGGTGGTAATCATGTTCCCCCTAAGCGAGGCACAAGAATATGGTGTCTAGTTTGAAAATCATGCGCCCCTACCTAAGAAACTGTGTCCATGGAATTTTAACCCTCTAAACAATTATTTTAAACTCTCAAACCCCGTGGTTATTATCATTAAGTGACCTAGCTCAGGATAAACCTATTTTATTCATTTTTTCTAGGATACCAGATGGATTCCAAAGCATCCCATCCATCATTATTGATTAATCAAATATCTGATTGATGAATATTCACCTCTCTCAGCATGTGATATCTTCCCAATTGTATTTCTATCTCTCTCTCTCTCTTTTATTGTGTATTAAGATCAATGTTTTAATACTTGTTTTCATTGGATTAGATCTAGGATTTAATTTTTTTTCTAAATTAGATCTTGGACATGGTTTTTTATTCAAGATCTTATTTATCATTGTGAAATTAAATTCTCTACTTCAATTTGGATATTTTTTGTTTGGAAAAAACTCACCAATGATCCTGAGATAGGTGGTCTATATATCAATTTGGAAAGTCTTAATTTAAATTATCTATATGTAATTTTGAAGTTTCTATTTCACATTTAGAAATTTATTCTCAAATTGAATTAATTAGTTTTTTAATTAATTATGAAATGGTTTTTGGGAAAGACTAATTAATGGGGTTATGAAATTGGTCATTTATTAGGGTTTCATAATTGGTTGATTAATGGGTTGTTAAATTGATTGATTAATGAGAATTAAAAACTGGTTGTATTGACCTTAAGGTGTTAATAGTTTATATTATTAAATGTTGATAAATTCTTTAGTGGTGAATTGTTCATATTATTTCGTGTGAATTAAAGTGATGAACCCTGTTTTTTAATAAATTGAAAAAGTTCACTTTAATGAGAATGTTTGATAATAAGGTTAACGATTTTTAACCATTATGTATATGAAATTGTGATATATGTGATATTTTGATATATTGATATTATAATATATGTGATGATGTGTGTGGGACATGGACAGATTCTTCAAAATCCCATACATTATTCCCAGATATACACGTTTGGGACACATACTGATTCTTCAAAATCCCATATTTGATAATGATGAGTTTTGGTACATGGAATGATGATTAAAATACCCACAGGGTGCTTGGCATTGTGTTTTAGGCCCAAAATGTTGGAATTGAACTATGGTTCCAAGTATCCATGATATGAATTAAAATTAAATGGATAATAGAATCCCATATTATAATGAATTGTGATTCACTGTGAGATACATTTCAGACTCTGGCATGGGACGAAGTATTTATTGATGGTTCAGGTTTCATTTTGAACATAGGGTGTTTATGTAGTAAATTAAATAATAATGAATTTTGAAAATTAATTACCTTTTTTATTGTAATTTATTGTTTATACAACTGCATACATTATTATTTACTGGATATTGTTTAATACATTGTTGGTGGAGGCCTATTAAGTTGTACTCACACCCTACTCAGGTAACTTGATCAGTACTTTAAAAGATATCATGTTTTCATGAAAAGATAAGGGGAAGATCCAAATGTTAGATATATGATTTGGGATGTATCATTAATAATGGAACCATAAATGATGTCATGACTCTCTTGGGAGTTGTTAGTGTGTCTTTATTTTGGGTTTTTCATATTGACAATTGACCTGTATATGGCATGATATATCTATATCTTTATTTGGATATTGTTTTATTATTTTTGTTTATCATGTCATATTGTTCAATATTGGTTATTGTATTATTTTGGATATTGGTTATATTATTTTATTATTTTTTATTTAATTTTTTTATTGTACTACTTTGATAAAAAGGGTGCAGTCTACGCATGTTATAAATTTTACCTCCACTACATGTTGGAAGCCTTTGGCATACAGGGAGGCATGCGTGAGTTCATGTAACGAATCGGCTCAAGGCATCGGTGTGTGGAACTAGTGTTGGTATATAACATAACCTTACAATATATCCAGTATAAAATTCTAATTAAAAACATATTTATATCAAATATCACTTCACCAAAGAGCATGTAGAGAATAATAAACTCAAGCTAGAGTATGTTCTTACATTGGAAAAGTTGATAACATTTTCATAGAACCATTACCAATGGAACACTTTCTAACTAAGGTTGAACATGGGGGGTAAAAAAACATTATTTAAATGATTGAGGGTTGTTTCTATATTTCATATCTTGTCTATTCCTTGTATAGTGTTGTTAAATGGGGATAAAAATAAAATTTCGTAAATCTATTTTCTAATGAGTGTTAATCCATTTAATGAAGGCTATATATATGGTTTGTTGGTAAGCTGTGAACTCAGAATATAAGTGTGTGAACCATTCTAATAGTTTATTGAACTGTTTGTAAGAAACATTTTTTACATTTACTGGAAGAAATGAGGTGTGAAGAGATGGAAATCTTTGAAAAGTTGTTATGTTTCATGAACAAGTTTCATAAGTAATAACTTTTGGATGGAATTGTTTTTCTTTGAAGGGTTATTATTTCCTATAATGTGTTCTATAACGTAGTCTTATAATTTTAGAAAAGTGATCTATATCATAAGATTACAATGTTCAGTGATTTATGAACCTTGGTTGAAAAAAACAGAGGATATTGTTGGGAAAAAGTGGTTTGAAAGTAGTTTTTGTGATGCTGGAAGATGTTTATACAGATTATTTTTTATTTTTGTCATTAAAAAAATCAATTCACTTTTTATGTTTTGATGATCATGTAGATTTATACTCAACTCAGAATATCAGATGCATTCTTGATAATAAAATTCATTGGTTTCAGTTTTCTATTCTAAAGATTTTTTAGGGAAAAAGGGTCTTCAGACTCACCTATGGTCTAAAATTATGTCATTTATCATAATGAATAAATGTATCAATGTTTGAGTTTTTTTATAATTAATAAGTTGATGCTTTTATATTTTTTAATTCTTCAACATCATAATTTAATTAAATATTATTATCTATGTTTTGTGAAAGAAAATAGTAGAAAAGTTTTCCAAATTTTGGAAATCAGTTTGTGTTTCTAATCAAAAGACAGAAGGTTCCAAAATGCCGGTATGTCTAGAACATTCGAATTTAATTCTAATGATTCTATTATACTCCTAATTTTTTTAAAATCATGAGTATGTCATGATATAAGAAAATTCTTGTGAAAGAAAATAAATTATAAAGTCAAAGTCCTATGGACATAGTTAATCAGTGTGAGGATTTCCAGATGCATAATTTTTCAAAAGGCTAAGAAGAATTGAAGTTTCTGAGGGAAGTTGTTTTTATAAAATAATTATTAATCCATACATAAGATTATTTGATTCATAAAACATTCTAATTAATTAAAAAACCATTTCTTATAGATCAATTGATAGTTGTACAGAATCTATTTTCTGGTGATATTGGTCTATTGGACATGGTGTGTCACCGATCAATCTGAGGATTTCTGGCACTAATCCATTAGAAACAGTTTCTGTACCAAACGGGAATTGAATAAGAGGTACACCATAGTTTTTATTTATATTTTTAACTAATGATAAATGAGATAAAATATTGATCAAATGGATGAATATCAACAATATAGTCAACCATTTTTATAAAAAAATAGAAATTTTTTCTTCAATTGGTTCAAATAGAAATTAATTCAGGACTTGTTCTTATTTCAAATCAGTTTAATAGTCTTCAAAATATGAGTGAAACTGGTCCATCAGAATTAATAAAAGACTGATCCATTAGATACAGGCCGACATCGATAAGTCATTAGACACTAGACTTCATCAACACAATATCATCAGTCTAAGTAATTCTTGAAATATTAAAGAAAATTAAATTTGTTTTAAAGTTGTTATTAAAGTTTTATTACGTGGTGATGGAATATTTATAAATTAAAAGGATGTTTATGAAAAGAAACATATTTCTAAAAATTGTTCAATAATATTTTGGTATAATGGTTTCAAATTATCATTTATTTTGGTTGGTACAAAGCATCTTAATGGTAAGTCTTTAGTTATCATGTGTTTTCAAGTGGGTCAATAAAATCATAACGATCATATGTTTCATAGTAATGAATAAAATTATTGGTATGAAATATTTATCATACTAAATAATCGTTAAAAATATTGGTTTGATTGTTTTTGTTAAAATATTTGAGAATTTTTAAGAGAAATAAATAAAATTTCAGAAGTGATGAATGAGTCAAATATGAGCTCTAAATGAAAGTTAAATTCATGTTTATGGAAATTTGGTTGAGTATGGAAAAAATTTCATATTCTATCCCATTACACATTAGATCACTTATAAATATAAGGAAGTATATTGTACTTTCTAACGATGGAGAACTATTCGCATGTGGAGGAGAGAGAAAGCATTGACATTTTAAGAAGAGAGAAGATGTTTCCAGATATAGATTTCTTGAAAAAAAATTCCAGAAATACGATGTATAAGGAAGAGTTTATCAAGTTAGACCAATAAATCGAACTAATATTTCCAAGGAAAGATAGAAGCAGTTCAGATTTGTTTCTAAAGTAGTCCTCTATATTTCTTTTTTTGGACTAAATAATCAGACTGGTGAATTGGACTGAGCCATCAAACTCATTTTTTATCAAAAATTCCAAAATATTTATTTTTTGGTGGGTAATAAATTGATGACTATTTTTTTAAAGAATTTAAAACATGGAAGTTGTTAAAGTAGAACAATGACATGTTTGGAACCAACTGGTGAAGGATTCTTAACTTTTAACACAAACTTTATTATATCATTCATACTAGAAGAATCACATTCCTGATAATGTTGATCATAATACTTCACAAGTGTATGGGTATTTACTACTTTTTGTATCTGCATAAAAGGATTTTTTCTTGTGGATTGTGTGGTATTGGATTACTTCTAATCCATGCCAAATACTAGATACTCTTGTTGAGTAGTGAACCTTGTAAATACTTGTATCCTTGTGGATGTGTGAATGTTTTGTTTTCAAAAAAGTTATAGATATTTTATAGTAGGTATAGGTTTTTATGAAATAAATATAAAATAAAACAAAAATACATAACGTATTCACACCCTCCCCCTCTCAGTGATACATTAATCCAGGTCGGGCCTTTTCCCTCATGTCATAAATGTCCAAATCATTCCTAATATATCAAATAATTAATTTAATTCGTAAACAATATGCCTTATCAATAAGTACCCATATTTATTATAGGATATGTATTTATTAATATTTCACTAGTTAATAAAATATCATTCAAAGTAATCATTATATTTTAAAATGGTATACGGTTTTTGAAATAATCATATACATGATAAATAATATAGATATTCATGGGGGATTTAATGACCATTAAAATGAAATAGGGAAGTGAATATCAATACTATCCTTGGTCAAAATGATCATAAGCCGTCCAAAGAAGAAATAAGGATGGTATCAATACAAAGTCTTACCACTAGATTATTAATAAATTGTTTTGTAATTGATTAATATAAACACCATAAAAATATCTTTAAAAACTTTCTTTAGGAAAATATCATTTTAATTTTGAAAAAAAAAATTGAATATATTTTTCTTTGAAAATCACTTTTAAAAAATATTCAAAAAAGAACCTCATAATCTTAAAGAAAAATCCTCAAAGATATTATGGTCATGTTAGGGGGTAATTTTTCACATTCATAATGAACATTACATTTACATGGCAAAAATATTTAGGGAAGTGATTTGTTTAAAATCCATAAGAAGGTTCATTTGAAATATATAAAAAATAGAAAATGGGTAAAATTTTCTTTTAATAAATATTTTTTAAAATGTTGAAGAAAAAAATTTGAAAAATAAAATACAAGGTTTTTGAAGAAAACAAATTTTAGACCATATATATAAATGAAGTTATATTTTATTAAAATATTTTCTCAATAATTTTAAGTTTAAAATAGTGGGAAAGATGGTATTATCACTTGAAAAAAAATAACCAGAGGATAATAATGATATCATATATACCATTTTATATACTTATATTATTATAACAATTTCATATATACCATTTTATATACTTATATATTTCATCCATATGTTGTGGTGATGAAGAGATAGTCACATTTCTTCGTGAAGGTGGTAGTCCACACGTACATGAATGATGTTTTCATCTTTATGTGAGAGAAAAGTAAAGAAATAAAATGATATATATTATATTTATATAATGTTAAATATGTCATTAGTATCATAATAATTTCAGGTACATTACATATAATCATTAACATTATCATTATCACCTTCCATTTGAAGCATTAGTGAAAGACGAATCGCATCGCTCCGTGAGGTGGCAGTCTGTCGTACATAGGAGCGACGTTATCGTGTCTCCTAAGGAATAGAAGGTAAAAATATATATGTGATATATTGATTAAATATTTATAAATATAGTATAAATAATATATATATATATATATATATATATACTTCATATCCATCCTCATAATGAACTTTTATATGGGTAACTGGAAAAACGAATGACATCGGTTCATGAGGCGGTAGTTTGCAGTACACACAAATGATGATTTCCTAACCCACTTTATGGATGTGTGTATTGTTATAGGTCAAAACCATATAATAAATAAAATAAATATATGAAATATATTTATGTTATTACATCATCATGGTTTGAAAATAATTCATGGAGGAGGATAAGGAAATAAAATGAATACGCTTGTTAAAGAACAGTACATCTTCTTTGGGTATCTTCCTTTTGTTTGCTCTAAAACCTTAATAGGATGGATTTATTAATAATATAAGACTTAAAGGTATAAGATATATAATTTTAGGATTTATTTTTTTAGGTATTTTTTAACCAGGTTTTTCTTTATTTGTGAATATTAGAGGACAGGGGTGGCCTCTTGTAAATAGGGTGAGTGGTACAGTTGTAATTTTTTGAAACAGTTAAATCCACTCACATTTTTTAATGTCATCAGGAACCAGTAATGATCCATTGTCAATTATATATTGTTTATATCTTAAATTGTTCTATAAAATTTGTTTTGGAGAAGCTTCTAGGTCATTTAAGCCCTTATGTTTAAAGATTAATCCATCAGTAATCTCATTTTTTTCCTTAATCACTATAATCAATTTTAATTGATTTCAATAATAAATATGTTTAAAAATTAAATTTTTATTATTATAAATTATAAATTATTCTTATCCTAAATATGGAATCAATTTTTTCAAATTAAAATCATTTAATTCGAAAATTTTAATTTAAAATAAGTCCTAAAAATGTGATGAGAAACCGGTTTTTTAAGGTTAAAAATTTCGAAGTATTCAAAGTTTTTATATCTAAATTCAATATTAAAATGATTACAATTACCTAAATAAGATTAATTAATATAAAATTTACCTAATTTTACCTTAAAACCAATTCAAAATATTATTTATCATTATAAATTATTTAAACTAAATGGATGTTTTCAATTACAATTGAGTATTTTTTAATATTAATCAAAAAATGAAACTTCTCCGAAAAATACCATAAATTTACCCAAATATAATTTTGGTATCCATATTTCAAAATTTAAGTTTATTTTTTCATATCAATTTTATAAAATATTTAAAAATAAATTTTAAATAATGATCATCAAACGTGACTAAACCCTCTTTTAAAAAAATGTTGTTATTATGAAAACATTTCTTTTTATTTTAAATGTTTCATATTATTATTTTTAATAAATCAATGTTTGTAAAATATATATATTCATAATTTATTTAGTCCTATTCATAACTGAAATTTTAATGGCTAGGTGATAACTATCATATTAAAAAAATAATGTTAATATTATATTGTTGTTCGATAAAACTCAGTCTTGCATGTAATGATACCTATTAGAAAAACATGTTGTTGCATGTAATGCTATATGGACTCAGAATCACATGCACTAATTATATTGAATTTTTTGAATTTGTTTAAAATTGTAAAAATATTTTAAAGTATCTGGATGTTATATTCCTTTCTACTCTTGGGGTTTTTTGTCATACATGATATTGAATTTTATGTTCATATTTTAAAATTTTGAGGTGTTACATTTTAAGCCAAAACTGCTCTACTTCATGGCTTTGGGGCCCTAGGATACAATAGTTCCACTATATTAACTAATACAGTACAACTATAGTTCCTTCTATAATGACTTATAAATCATTTCCTACCTATATTTTTAAATTGGGCCTTCCATTGTTGTGTATAAAGAAGTGTGGGTTGTGATACAATCTGAAACTCTTGGAGATAATCGATAAACTCTTGGTTAATATATTCCTCACCTCTATCAAAAAAATTATTTATCATATTACAAAGTTAATTTGATACTTAATTTTAATATAATTAAATTTCTTAAAATTATATGACTTATAACTCATTAATTAGATATATATAAATATACTATATTCATTAGTAAAAGTTATAAATTTTGATAATATATATATAGATTCTACAAAAAATGGTCTACATACATATACATGTACCAACTCAAGAACCTATATAGTCATTTCACCACTTCCACTAAGAGATACCTTTTTCATATATCCATGTAAATTATCATGGAATATATCAATGTTTTTTAACTAAAAAGGTTCAAAATACCCTCCTTGATATAATACTGTCAAAATCATATAGTTTTCATGAATAAGGTGATAATTCCACAAATAGTTCTTAAATGATTCATATAAGACCCTTCCCCTTGAGAGGTACAATGGTGTTTAAATTTGTGTTAAAGCTTGATTAACTCCCCTGAAGGATGTTTTTTATAAATGAAAAGCATCATAGATGATATAGGGGTTCAGGATACTAATTTTTGGCTACATATTGATGTCTCATCATCATTATCTAGCTAGAATAGAGCCACCATCTAGTCATTGTCCAAAGAAGTAGCTCTGTATGGGCATATGGATTGCTAATTGAAGGCCATAAACTATCCCAATGACCTCTTCTGTGGTTTTTAATTAGTTTTTCCCCTATAATTATTCTTGGTACCACACCTATTTTCTCCCACTCCCAATTATGTCCCCCATTATTCCAGTAGCACCTCTCCAATTACATCTCCTTCCTCTATTCTTCTCATGGAGGATCTAATTCATATGTGGTATGTTTCCTCGGTCTTTGGGTGTGATCAAGATCTTATGTAGATTCTGTAATTCCTCATTCACCCCTTATTTAAAATTTTTAGAGGCTAGTTCTCATTCACCTTTTGAGTCTAAAATATCATATTTTTAGTGTTTTTTTCTTGCTTCTCAATTTCTCTCATTTTAGGTGGAACTGAAATTTGATACTATATAAGTAGCCTTTAAAAGCATGAGTTAGGTGGTCCCTAAATTTAACCCTTTATATTTCATTAATTTTTCTCAATTGTTTCATCAACCGGTCATGTTGTTTTATTCATACATTGAACAAATTTAAATTTAAAATTTTATCTATTATTTTCTATATTTTAATTCCCCTTTTAATTTTACAGAACCTTACAATAAGCTAACTCATAGTGGAATACCATAGCACTTAAATAAACCTTAATTTTTTCTAGATAAAATAGTAAATTGTGTTTTATAGAAAATTAAATGTATAATATTAATGGAATGATTCCATTGGAAACCTTAACCATATTTCAGTTTAATTTTTTTAAGTTGATAATATGTTTTTAATGGTTTAAAAGTGAATTTGGAATAAAATGGAGGTTGTGAAATAAAATTTCACAATCATATATATTATAAATGGAATTTAAGATTTGTAATCCATTTTTAATTGAAGGGTGATTCTAAGGGGATTCCCTAGTTGGAATTGGAACATAACATGACTAACTGTGTTTGTGAATAGAGATGATTGTTTATAAAATGGAATGTGGATCAGGAAATGATATTTTTATATTAAATAGGTAAACTTTGGTTTAGGAAATGGGTCATGTATTTCATAATATAAATTATGGGATTGGGAAATGAAAATAATTTTTAAGTAAATGGATAAATATTAAATGTGGAATAGAATCAATGTTATAAATGGAAAATTTTGATGAACTAGTAAGGGAACTTTCAACAGTAAATTTCACTGACCTTTATATATTTTTTTGACATGTGGTTCGACTTATGTCACATACATGACTTATTTTGAAGTTAAATTTCATTTATTTTACTTTAATTCTTTGTTTTGGATGGTTTCCAAAGGTTTTATGGAGAAATAGATGAGTTTTAATGAATTGGGCCAAACAGTGAGCCCAATTCCATATTTAAAAATAAATTTTGATTCCTTTATAACTTTTTAATTTTTTAATAGTTTTCCCTCATTATAATTCCTAAATGGTCTCCTCTGACCTATTAACACCAAAATATAAATTTGGATCCTTTATAAATCCATAATCATGGTGGATATTGGTTTTTATTTAAGATATTGGGCCTGCCCAAAGGCCCATTTCCTGCATTAAAAATAAGTTTTAATTGTTTTATATCTCCTTCACTATTTGCGTTTTTTCGGTGATTCCACCTCCCCCTAGACCCTAAGAAACCCAGGAGTGCTCCCATTTCCTTTCCCCCCATCCTTGGAGCTCTTTGAAATCGAGAATTAGGGCTGATCTTCATAGGGTGCCTCAAATCGGACAGAATTGAAGAGGTAACTTCATCCCTTTTTAAATCTCTCAATTCTTACTCTTTTCACTCCATTATAGTTCCTAAATTACCTCCTAAATCTTTTTCGAACAGTCCCTGAATTTTGGCTCTTTTCAATTTCAGAAACTATTGTTTTTGGAGTGATTAATTCAAGATAGTTCAAGTATGTGAGTCTATTTCTTTCCTCTTTCAAATTGCTTAGGGTTTCTTCCCTAATTCATGAATTATAAAAATTTAAGAAGTTAGGGTTCATGACTAGGTTCTAAATTACTTTATTTTGGGTGAAATATTGAGGTTTTAGGTTTCTTTTAACTTCCTTGAGGTGCGGCGGTCGTGTGGTTGGTGTTTCGCTCCAATATTTGAGGGTTTCGACACATTCGGTAGGTGATTCTGTGGGTAACCATTTAATGATGAGTTAGTTTTCTTGATTAAATAATTTTACATGTTCCTTATGTGTTGTGAATTATGAGAAAACCATTTTTGGTAGCAATAGTAAATCATTTGTTTTTAAAGTTACATTTTTTCTTGAATTGTGTATTTTTCAAATGTATTTCATGTGTTATCTTTTGTGGTAGTTTTGTAAAATGTGGAAGTGATTTATTAGTTGTTGAAAGGGGCTGCCAATTATGGTTGGGTAATGATATAGTTCCATGTGGGCCTAAAAATGGGGTGTATTTTAATGTTTTTACATATATAACCTTGTTATACTCCTTGAAAGTGTTTTATGGATTTGTGTGTTCTCATGGGTGTCTTTTGTGATAATATTCAAGGTGATTATATAACATTTGAAAGTGGATTATTACATGTTTATTGGGCTTCCAATTCTGTTTTGGTAGGGTCTTGGTGTGATTTTGTCTTAAAAAGAGGTTTTTGAAATGCATTTTATGTGCAAAGTTTGGGTATACTCTTTATAATTGTTTTATGAAAGTTTTGAATGGTTTATTGGGTTGTGTAATAGGTGAAACTATATCAGAAAACTGTTTTGGTAGGAGTATATTTTTAAAAGTTCCATTTTATTTGTGAAAATTCTGTTATGTGATATGTATCATCTTGGAAATATTTTATTAAATTGTTTGAAGGAAATATTGAGGAGTGAAAGTGATGTGAAAGTGATGTGGAGTGTTTTGTGTGAGTGTGATGTGAAAAATTGATTTTTTGATTATGAAAGAAGTGTTATATTCCATGTTTGTAGGCTGTTATATGAGTTCAAATATCTTATAATTTTTTTATAAAATTGTTTAATGGTTTTGTGGAAGTGTTGAAGAAATGTGAAATGTGTTGTGGGCTATTTTGGTGTGATTCGGATTTCAAAATCATTTTGAATGAAAAATGGATTTTTGTGACTTGTGTGGTATACATATGGGCTGTTTGGTGAATTTTTGATGTGTAAATGATATTTTCATGTTCAATGTATATTTATTGACTTGTTGAACTTGTTTGAGAACAAGGGGAAAACCTGGGTATCTAGGTGGGTGGACGTGTACTAGTATGCTAGTGAATCCGGGGGGTTTGGCCTCAGTTTCACTTAGCAAGATTGATGCTTAAAACTCTAACTAAACTGTGATGATGATGATTGGGGACCACTAGGTTATGGGTAAGTTCCCTAATAGTGGCTCGTGCACGAGAATGGATATTTGTGATGATTACTCTCACCGAGATACGAGGTACCTGGGACCCACAGCTAGCTAGTGCCTAGTGGTTACTTCCTATTTCTTATGCTCATTATTTACTTTGTACTTACCGTCAGCATATGGTATAGTTGGCTGTAAAATTCAGTAGTGTTGACATTATTTTTAAAAGTGTTGATTCTTAATGATAGCCCACTTGAAAACTGTTTTTATTCAAAGTTGCATCTTTTAGAAATTGTAACGAGTTTTTTTTATGTTTTTGAAAACTTGCATGCTTTTCGTCTTTAAATGTTTATCACATGGAATCTCTTAGTGGTGGTATCCTACTATGCATTGTCTCACACCCTAATTACACCCTTGGGTGTAAGTAGACTTGTTTATTTTTTTTGTCGCAGGTTGTGTACAGTTTTTAGTACCATTTGTTCGGGTTTCTAGCAGGTCCTTTGTGGTGAAGTCTTGTGGGGATGGCTTGAGGGAGGTTCCTCTTGCAATTTGGAGGTTCTTGGGAAATTTCATTTTGGTTTTGTACCTTTGGTATAGTCTTTTTGAGTTGTTTTACACTATGTAATTCAGTTCTGAATTTTTGTAAAAGATTGCTTGGTTTGAAAAATCCAGATTCGTTTTATTGGATTCTTTTGTTGTTTTAAGATTATAAACTCGGGTTAATTGTTCCCAATTCTCATTTTATGATACCCGGGCACTTGTGACAGCCCGTGGGGATTAGGAACTCCCTTAGTTCCTTTTCACGGGCAGGGATTGGTGCCATTTTTGGTGACGATCGATTCGGTTCGTGACAAAATAGTATCAAAGGAGGTTCAGGTTAACTCTTTGGGGCATGTTATTTGGGGAAGAGTCAGGATAGTATGGAGTTAGGATTGTTGGGACATGGAATTCTAGTTATGGGTAGTGTTCCTAATCCCCACACCTCATAATGGGATTCAAGTTTCCAAGAGAAGTCGGGATTTATCTAAGTCCTTTGGTTTTCTTGGTTTGATTATGATTAAGGGAAATGAAAAGAGAGTTGGGTTAATGGTCCTAGTGAGCTCGCAGGGCCTGGAAAGCCATGTGGAGCCAAGGATATTTCCTAAAACACTCTATGTCATAGTGAAGTGATTGTAATATGGCCACCAACCATATTTCCTAGTCACCCACTGAAACTAGTTTCCTCTCGCACTGTTTTGTGCTTAGGTTTTGAAATCTTGGCACTTTGGTTTTAAGAAGTGTATAGTTTTGGGAAATGATTTTAAAATAAAGAGGGAATGGTTTGGTTTATGAAATGGTGGAACTAAATATTTAGAATTGTTTTTAAATGTAAAATGGTGCACTTACACCTCTTTGAAAGCAGAAACTATATTGAAGTTGGTTTTGAAAAGTGTTTCCAATAGAGTTTTCTAAACAATCAGAGTGTGTTTTAATGAGATGAGATGTTTTGAAATTGATGTAAATATATTGAAAGTGATTTATTTTCTAAATGTTTGTGACTTTCTAAAAATTTTTGTAAGATGTGAGTTGCGATTTTGATCTCGTGGTTAGCGGTTATGAGAAAAAAGGATGTGTTGGTTGACCATTTTGGTTTTGAAAAGCGGAAAGAATTTTTGTTTTAACCTTTGGTATTTCCATTAGCGACCACATGCATGGGGTTATATGGGATGATGGATGGTTGATGGCATGACTGGATGACTGCCGGGACGGATATGAGGAGGGTGTCTGGTGTGTAACAAAAACTTGCATGTGTGAGGCGCATGGGGTACCATTGGTGGATACGCTTACTGCTAAACTGTTTGTTCTCAAAAAATTACTTTTAAAGAAAAACATGATGTCTTTATGAATATTTTTGTATGGTTTGTATTATGGGTTTTTGAAAATGTTGATATTGTGGGATGTTTTGAGTTCAAGAATCCCTTCTGTTTGAACTGTGTTTTGGGTTTGTGTTTGGTCGGTAAGCTGTGTTGTAGGGACGGTTAGTGGTCACTTTTGAAAAAAAAAATTGGGATGCCTTTACGGTGGTTCACTTCATGTGTTTGGATCTGGTTTGTGGCATGTTTTCACCAATGGACTAACTTGGTTGGGTCCTTGTTTTCTCTCATTGGATAAGGTACGCCCCCATTAAAGGTTAATGCATAACTGAAGCACAACCCAGATTGTTTCTCCATTGGAAAATCCTCTAGTTGATCAATATAAGAAATCTATTTCTTGATCTTTTTAGATTGATTATACACCCTTTCCTTTTATTGGATTTGTGTATCCTATTGTATCGGGAGATTGATTATGGATGGTTGAAAGTGACATTAGCCTCTTAAGTTTCCTAATTTTTCAAAGGTGGAAGTGTTCTGGGGTTGTTAGCATGGATGAGTATTTGGATAGTGTCTAAGAGGAACTCTCGGTCCTTCATAGTCTCTTAAAAGAAGGATTCCATGTTAAACTACTAGTGTGGGAAATCTGGTCATGAGAGGATATTATGGCCACTTTCTAGAATTTTGTGTTGTTTGTGGATGTTTTACAAGTTCCATCTCTATTCATTGTTTATATCAGTCGCAATGGTCAAGTTCGGTGATTCCTTGTGATGTCATGTGCTCGATTAACTGTAAAGGTGAAAGTTGGGAAATCATCTGAGAGTCTCTATTATGTTGGGAGAGTGTCTCCCTTGAAAAAAACATAAAAAAATATTCCATTTTAGAGGAAGGTGAGTATAAGTGTTATTTACTTCTATTGTTTCTCACCCGAACAAACAAGGTGTGATGTGTGTACATCTTCTAATCCCTTGTTTTAGTGAAATATCGATTTAGAGTAAAGTGAGTTTGTAATGTGTTATGTCTTGGAAAAACTTATCGGGGATTGAGGTGTAGTTGTTGTTTGCAACGAAAGAAGAATTATCATTCAGGTGGTTTCCAAAGCCTAACTGTGAGGCCGAAGATTCTTCAATATTTTGAGCTCCATCCATAGGTCCCGGAGAGAAGCTGGCGCGTAGTTAGGGGAAACCCCAGTGTCATTTAAACCCTTGTGCAATGTCCTATCCTAAATATGAAAGATAAGAAGAGCTTAAACCTATGGTGTCATCATATTTCTTCTACTATTCAAGTTCGGTGGAAATAGGTGGAGGGACTTATACCCATGTCATCACCCAATGTTATTCCCTCCCCCTTTGGTTTCCATTGAGTCTTTAGAGAAAGGTATGAAGTTTGGCTAGACAGGTTGACCACATGGTTTACACTTCATTAGTAGTGACCATGCCCCAAAAAACCATGTAGATAGAAGAATCTCCACTATTAGTTCATGGTTTCCCAAACCGTGCAACCTAACCATGTGGTCGTCCCAACACTTTATATTTTGGGGTCTTTCTGTACCGGCCCATGCTGGTCGATTAAGATTATTGGTTCTTATGGTGGGGAGCCTATTTTCCCCCCATACCAATAACTTGTACTTATCAATGGTCAAGGATTGGTGGTAGGTAGTCTCATTCAGATCTATCAAGCTACCTAAATCTTCCTTGGGTAACCATTGAGATTGGAGAGTGCCCAATGGTTTAGTTATAGCAAGGTATGTGTAACCTTGTTCGATGTTGTTGTTCGTTTGCGTGAATTGCTTGAGTCTTGTTCGGATAGTGTTTGATAAGTTTTCCTTTGGGATAAAGCCTGAATGTGATTGATTGTTTCAGGAAAGTGGTGTATGATTTTTTTGTGAATTATTCCTTCCTTAATTGATCAATGGAGGTGTTTTGTCCTTTGGGGGCGAAACCTGGAAAGGGAGTACATCTTGGTTTATCAGTTCGGTTTGGCTTTCGTATCTGGCCTTTCTGTAGCTTTCTGGGGACAGAAAGTTTTCATGGTGGGGAGAATTGTCACATACATGACTTATTTTGAAGTTAAATTTCATTTATTTTCTTTAAAGTCTTTGTTTTGGATGGTTTCCGAAGTTTTTATGGAGAAATAGATGAGTTTTAATGAATTGGGCCAAACCGTGAGCCCAATTCCAGATTTAAAAATAAATTTTGTTTCCTTTATAAATATTTAATTTTTGAATATTTCTCTCTCATTCTAATTCCTAAATGGTCTCCTCTGACCTATTAACACCAAAATATAAATTTTGAGCCTTTATAAATCCATAATCATGGTGGATATTGGTTTTTATTTAAGATATTGGGCCTGCCCGAAGGCCCATTTCCTGCATTAAAAATAATTTTTAATTTTTTTATATCTCCTTCACTATTTGCATTTGTTCGGTGATTCCACCTACCCCTCGACCCTAAGAAACCCAGGACCTCTCCCATTTCCTTTTCCCCCTCCTTGGAGCTCTTTGAAATCGCGAATTAGGGCTGATCTTCATAGGGTGTCTGAAATTGGCCAGAATTGAAGAGGTAACTTCATCCCTTTTTAACTCTCTCAATTATTACTCTTTTCCCTCCATTATAGTTCCTAAATTACCTCCTAAATCTTGTTCGAATATTCCCTGAATTTTGGCTGTTTTAAATTTCAGCAACTATTGTTTTTGGAGTGATTAATTCAAGATACATCAAGTAGGTGAGTCTATTTCTTTTCTCTTTCAAATTGCTTAGGTTTTCTTCCCTAATTCTTGAATTATAAAAATTCCAGAAGTTAGGGTTCGTGCCTAGGTTCTAAATTACTGTATTTTGGGTTAAATATTGAGGTTTTAGGTTTCTTTTAACTTCCTTGTGGTGCGGCGGTCGTGTGGTTGATGTTTCGCCCCAATATTTGAGGGTTTCGACACATTCGGTAGGTGATTCCGTGGGTAACCATTTAATGATGAGTTAGTTTTCTTGTTTAAATAATTTTACATGTTCCTTATGTGTTGTGAATTATGAGAGAACCATTTTTGGGGGCAATAGTAAAGCATTTGTTTTTAAAGATACATTTTTTCTTGAAGTGTGTATTTTTCAAATGTATTTCATGTGATATCTTTTGTGGTAGCTTTGTAAAAAGTGGAAGTGATTTATTAGTTGTTGAAAGGGGCTGCCAATTATGGTTGGGTAATGATATAGTTCCATGTGGGCCAAAAAATGGGGTGTATTTTAATGTTTTTACTTGTATAACATTGTTATACTCCTTGAAAGTGTTTTATGGATTTGTGTGTTCTCATGGGTATCTTTTGTGATATTATTCAAGGTGATTATATAACATTTGAAAGTGGATTATTACATGTTTATTGGGCTGCCAATTCTATTTTGGTAGGGTCTTGGTGTGATTTTGGCTTAAAAATAGGTTTTTGAAATGGATTTTATGTGCAAAGTTTGGGTATACTCTTTATTATTGTTTTATGAAATTTTTGAATGGTTTATTGGGTCGTGTAACAGGTGAAACTATATCAGAAAACTGTTTTGGTAGGAGTATATTTTTAAAAGGTCCATTTTATTTGTGAAAAGTCTGTTATGTGATATGTATCATCTTGGAAATATTTTATTAAATTTTTTGAAGGAAATATTGAGGAGTGAAAGTGATGTGAAAGTGATGTGGAGTGTTTTGTGTGAGTGTGATGTGAAAAATTGAATTTCTGATTATGAAAGAAGTGTTATATTCCATGTGTGTGGGCTGTTATATGAGTTTAAATATATTATAATTGTTTTATAAAATTTTTTAATGGTTTTGTGGAAGTGTTTAAGAAATGTGAAATGTGTTGTGGGCTATTTTGGTGTGATTCGGATTTCAAAATCATTTTGAATGAAAAATGGATTTTTGTGACTTTTGTGGTATACATATGGGCTGTTTGGTGAATTTGTGATGTGTAAATGATATTTTCATGTTCAATGTATATTTCTTCCCTTGTTGAACTTGTTTGAGCACAAGGGGAAAACCTGGGTATCTAGGTGGGTGGACGTGTACTAGTATGCTAGTGAATCCGTGGGGTTTTGCCTCAGTTTCACTTAGCAAGATTGACGCTTACAACTCTAACTAAACTATGATGATGATGATTGGGGACCACTAGGTTATGGTTATGTTCCATACTAGTGGCTCATGCACGAGAATCGATATTTGTGATGATTACTCTCACCGAGATACGAGGTACCTGGGACCCACAGCTAGCTAGTGACTAGGGGTTACTTCCTATTTCTTGTGCTCATTATTTACTTTGTACATACCGTTGGCATATGGTATAGTTGGCTGGAAAATTCAGTAGTGTTGACATTATTTTTAAATTTTTTGATTCTTAATGATATCCCACTTGAAAACTGTTTTTATTCAAAGTTGCATCTTTTAGAAATTGTAACAAGTTTTTTTTATGTTTTTGAAAACTTGCATGATTTTCTTCTTTAAATGTATATCACATGGAATCTCTTAGTGGTGGTATCCTACTAGGAATTGGCTCACACCCTACTTACAACTTTGGGTGTAAGTAGACTTGGTTATTTTTGCTGTCGCAGGTTGAGTATAGTTTTTAGTACCATTTGTTCGGGTTTCTAGCAGGTCCTTGGTGGTGAAGTCTTGTGGGGATGGCTTGAGGGAGGTGCCTCTTTCCATGTGGAAGTTCTTGGGCTATTTCATTTGGGTTTTGTATCTTTGGTATAGTCTTTTTGAGTTGTTTTACACTATGTAATTCAGTTCTGAATTTTTGTAAAAGATTTCTTGGTTTGAAAAATCCAGATTCGTTTTATTGGATTCTTTTGTTGTTTTAAGATTATAAAATTGGGTAAATCGTTCCCAATTCTCATTTTATGATGCCCGAGCACTTGTGCCAGACCATGGGGATCGGGAACGCCCTTCGGGCCTTGTCACGGGCTGGGATTGGTGCCATTTTTGGTGGTGATCGATTTGGTTCGTGACAACTTATATGGATAAATCCCTATAGGGAGGTCTTGAATACTCTCATTTTGGGGGTTTTGAGTACTCCCATTGTGGATATCATAAATAATCTTATTATGGAATTAATTAATACTACCATTTTGGAGGTTTTGAATATTCCTATTGTTGATGTTGTGAATACTCGTATCGTGATGGTTGTGAAAAATCACCTTAGTGTGGTCGTGATTCTTTTATGAAAAAATCCCAAAAGGGTGGTCATGATATTATGGTTGGAACGATCCATGAAATGTTATTAGAGACATCCAAAACCATTTGAAGTATATCTAGTCAATTGATTCCATGGACCTTAGGATCGATGATAGTAATTATTGATCTCAGTTGTCACCACAAATCCTAAGAATCACTGGTTATTATACTGCTTTTTAAATAAATTGCTAAACTATTGAAATAATTTAAATTTTGAACTTCCACAAGATCTTTTATTACAAATAGGTTATATTTTGGGATGTGTTTTGTGCCTACCTACTTAGTTTTACTCACACCCATATCAGGAATTGGTGGTATTTGGGTACCCAATCATATATCACTATTTGTTCATTGGATAAAAGTGTAGGGAAAATGGTTATTGTATGATGTCTCTTTTGGTATACTGGGATGGATTACTGATGTTTTTGTTAGTATATACATAAAACCAGATTGGTATGAGTAGTAGTTTCATTTTTTCCTCATTAATATCCAATTTATATGATCTTCCTGTTAGGTGTAATGACTCCTGTCACTATGGGTTGTAAATTCTAATTGAAATTTGAACTTTTCAGTTGGTGGAATGTTTATTTTGATAAAAGAGGCCCAGAAAATTATTTTCAGTATTTGAGAATATCAAAGGGATGTTTCTTGATAAGGAAGAAGGTCTGACAGTTGGTTTGGAGGATTTTTGGAGTGGTGGTTGGGTGGTCGGTCTATTACCTTTCATTATCTGTCCATCGGCAAGATGGTGGGTGGGACATTGTGTGGTGAACACTATATTAGATCATTGGCTAGCTGATGAGCTAACACTGGCCAATTGGTTGGCTATAAAGTGTGATAATAACACTATTTGAACCCATCATATGAATGATGGTTTAAAATTTTTGGTTTTGTTGGATTTGTCCTTTGAATATTTCTATATATATATATTTATATTTATCCTTAGATTTAGAACAATATTTTGGTGTCTCAGGATGCCAAAATTAATATATTTAAAATATTAAAATATTTTAATTCACATGCATGCATTGTTTTAGTGTTTTTTGTTTTCCTATTTTTTGATATCTTGAATGGAAAATCCAAGAAATGATTTATTTCAAAACATGGGTTTTACCCTAGGAATAACCTAAAGTTGTGTGACTCGAGATGTTTGGTTTAGGTAGCCATTAGTGGGAATGTTTAATAAAATAAATAATTTATGTATATATTTATTTAATTAAATTACCTTAACTAATTCTTTATATAAATTTTTCATTATGATATTTCTTCAAGGTTAGCCACATAACCTTGGGAGGATTAATGGAGAGTGTTCTTCATTGAAATATCGAGATCAGAGGAAGAAGAGAAATCAGATCAAGGTGGATCAAGATATGGTGAATGTAGTAGGTTTTATAAATCTCTATATAATGCGTTATTTAACAAAATTTGATTGAAATCAGGGTAGGTATTATCAATTTTAGTTTTCTCCACTTTTCATTAAAATATTGAGGATGGATGTAATTATGTATTTATTAATATATGATTATTTGATCTTTCTCATGATCCTTGTAATCTTAATTTTCTTTATCTAATTAAACACTTTTTTTAACATGTTATTACCCTAGATATCCCATTTATATGATTGTTTTTTGAAAACAATTGGCCAACTATGGTTTAACCATTGTTCTTATGCCTTTCCCCCATATTTTCTTCACGTTATTCTTCATTAGACCATGGGTTCATGATTCAACATTGTTGGGGCACATTATAGTATGATTTAACTCTTATATTTGTGGTGATTTTTTGCATGATGAATGGTTTGGTGATTTTTGGATGGATTAGTACATATCATGGGATGTGGGTAATCACTCTATAGAACTAGAGCCCAAATCAACACTAGGAGGTTCCATGAGCATTTTGAGGTGTTATGATATATTAGTGGATGATCATAGTCATATTTTCATCCACTGAAAATTAGGAATCAATGTTAAAAGGTGATCCCATTCAATATCAGGTGGTCAAATGGTGGGATTTGTGGAAGAATTGATGGATCATAAAACCACATGAAGAATCTAGACTAGCTTTAAGAGAAATGAATACATGTCATGTATCGGGGAAGAACACATGGTGTGTTCTTCATATTTCTCACCAGATAGGGTTTCTAGCTGAGTTAAGTATCAAACATCGTATGGCTTGACCCACAATCCCTATAAACCTACCTGAGTTGCCAGACCATGTGCCAACTATACAATCCCTGATACCCTGGGTGTTCATACACATCATGTACCATGCTGAAACACAATGAGGTTGTACTTATATGGTTGATCCAGGTACCAAGTTTTCACACCAAAGAACCCAAGTAGTAAAACATTCCATGTACCACCTATAAACATTGTCTGGTATGACATTTCTTACAAACCAATGTCCATGGAAGAACATTTCTAGGCAGCGAGGCGGGGCCACACGTTGCGTAGACCCTCATACATGTCATGTATTCCCTCTAGAATTTCTTCCTCTCATATATCCTTCTTCAAGACTCATATTTTTTTCTAATAAGTAGTATATCTTGAGTGTTCCTTTATGTATAATGTGATGGAGTCCTTCTTTTTGGTATATAATATATGATGTGATTTGTTCTGAGTGTGACGCTTCTTTAGGAGACCCTTTACAATGACAGTTATTTGGGTAGGATCAACTAATATATTTCAGGGTTTCTAACCCCAGTTTATTTAGGGTGTGAGTCCAATGTATTTTTCTCTATATACTTAGTGGAACCCCCCCCCTCCTCATGCACTAAGTTGTGGGTTATCTATTTACTAAGTGGTTTCCCCAGAAAAACTGGGGTACGAATCCTCTACATACCAAGTGGAACACCCCTATTGTATTTAGGTGTAATTCCATTGTTGACTGAGTGGTACACCCAGTCATACTAGGACATGGGTCCTATATTCACTAATTTGTACCCCCTATCATACTAGGGCATGGGTCATCCATTCATTGAGTGTCACCCCCCCCCCCATCCCACCAGGGAGTGATTCCTCTATTGATTGAGTAGGAACCCTTATCATACCAAGGTGTAGCTGCTCTATTAGATATTTTTACCCCTAAAAATGTGGATTAATGGTGATATGTGGCTCATCCACATATCTTTCTCATAAAAACATGTGAGATGTAGGGCATTGGTGATGGACCTTTGGAGATGTAGACAGACACATCATCTTAGGTAGGGTAGTGATATGGAGATCCATTTTCCCTCTTGTTTGGGTTTTTTATTGAGCATACATATCCATTATAGGTTTAGTTTCCCTCTTGTTATGGGTTGGCCAAGAATTTTTTTATCTTTATATTTTTCCCTTTTTTGTATTTTGGGGAATCCTACTATTTATGTATATACTCATGCCTTCATGGTCTCTTTCTACAAATTTTGTGTCTTATAGATTTCATATTATTCATATTCATTATTTTATAGAGATGGTTGTGTGTGTTTGTGTTAAGGTACTAAGTATAAGGACTCTAATTTATATTATTCCTTCTTGAATCATTTCTCCATCCCCTAACCTATTTGAGGTGGGCTTGGGGTTGTGGTGTCTCAACTTTCTTCTAGCCAGGCAGGACCCAATAGTTCGGGTTGTTACAAAGTGGTATTATATCATTTAATTCCTTGAGATAGTGTTCGGAGTTTTCCCCTTATGAGGAATTTCTTGGGACTTAGGGAAATGGTATTGATGTTTCATTATTTTGGATTTCAGGTTAGGTAATCTAGTACTGGTTATGTGGCCAATTTATCCAAACACCAATACTTTGACTAACTACATTTTGACTCCATATACCGATGCATCAGTTTCAAGGATCAATATTAAATGAATAATATAGGATGGAGTTGTTTGGTTATCCTTCTTGATTTAGATCCTTATCTATATATTCTCATTTATCTTTGGTGTGTCTTGATCACATCCAGTATGCCTTTGTGAAGAAATACATCTAAGTTACTGATACAAGATCATGATGACAATCCATTGAGTAATGAGGACTTTGTTCAAGGTCCATATCATGAGGTTCTACCTCTAGGAATTCTGAAATCATGACCCCAACCTCTTGAGTAGTAAATAGTACCAGTAGGGTAGGATGATGATGTGTGCACTATTTGCGCGCTCTACAAGCTCTAGCATCAGATATCGCTAAGGTTCTTTGGTGAAATAGATCTGCATGCACTAGAGGAATATATTTAGTCAATGATATGAGTTTTCAGGATTGTTTAGACCCCAACAAATCAGATGGTTGTCCTAAAATATAGTCTTTACCAAGGATAGTTAGGGTACCAGGGGACCCTAGTCATGATGACTCGTGATGAGATGACACTTTCATGGTCCAACTTCCTGCAGCAATTTCATGAGGGGAAATAAACCTCATGCTTGCATTGAGTTTGGATCTAGGATATCTTGGAGCTATAGCAGGGTAGTATTACATATTCTGATTTTTTCACGAGGTCCACCGACCTTACATGTTACTCCCTCAACATGGTGCAATATGGTAACTTTCAGGTGTGGATATTTGAGCAAGGTCTCTATAGAGACATCCATTCCATGTTATTCTTCTTTTTCATTCTCACGTATGCGGGATTTCTAGAGATAGATTTTTCGATAGAGAGATTCTTATTTGATAGACATTGGGAAGCTAGAGATGGAAGTGGATTTCATGGGGAGGGATCATCTGTAGTAGCTAGCAGGTGACAGTCAGAAGGGTCTCAACACAAGATACCTTATCATGTCAGAACTCAGTCATGTGGATACATAGAGAAGTGTTCAGGTATAGGTATTGGTCTTCTTGGATAGGGTATATTATATGATTTTTATGGGTTTCATCACATGCCACTTGATTTCCTTACCTAAAATTTCAAGGAGCGAAGGAAGGTAGTGGATAGACCACCACTGTAGAGGCAGCACCATGATATGGAATCTCCCATGTGTGGCTAAGGTGGACCCCATGGAGGCGGTGCTGGAAGAGAAGAAAGTGTATGTTTGGATGGAGGATATTTTGGTGGGTGATAACACTACAATATACTATGATTACCACCAATAGGTGGCCCATGCCAAGATTTGAGAGATGGAAGTTTGGGTTTTGGTCAGTTTCTAGCTATAGAGGGTTATGAACAAGTTGCAAATTAGTTGATATGAGGCATGATCTATGTTTATTCTACTCTTTCTCCATTATTGAAGGATTCATATGTGATTTATTTTTTTATCTCTTTATTACTATTGTGAAATTTAGAGATTTCAAAATAGTTTTTAATCTAACATCTTTATCTAGAGGTTCCTAAAATGAATGATTCTTCAATATCGCTTATCTATCAGTAGTCTGAGTTCACACGTGGTGGATAAATTTTCCCACGGGACCTCTTAGTCATTATTATGAATCCTTATCATGTAATTTAGGGTATATATTGGTTTTATATGGTTCCATCCTAGATTGACTATCATTTCATGTTATTTAGATTCCTTCAGTTAGATGAGACAAAATAATCCTTTTTTGTGAGGGAGATCACATGGATAAGTGACTAGGTATTTTAGGTAGGAAGTTGCAACCCATCACCCATCAGTTATAAAGATTATCCCTTGATTCATCGAGATCTTTTTGCATCTATATTCATTTGATAGTGTAGGAATACATGGAAATATTTCCAAAGGATGTTCTGAGACTACCTCTGTGGTGGTAGATATAATTTTGCATTGACATGAACCCTGGTACTACACTGATATCTTCTATGGAATATTAGATGGCCCTCATAGATCTTCAGTGGAAGAGGGTAATGTTGGAGGACTTCAATAGAATGGTTTTATCAGACATACTGTGTCTCCCTGGGAAACTCTAGTTTTGTTCCTAAAAAAGGTGGAATAGATATTGATGTTGTTTATTGATTATCATCACTTAAAAAAGGTGGTCATAAATATCAAATACCCCTTTCGAGTATTTAAAATTTCATTGATCAATTAAGTGGCATTATATGGTTCTAAAAGATCAATATCAGGTATACATACCACTAGTTGATGGTTTATGAGGCTGATATTCCAAAGATGGAACTTTGGTGTCGCTACGGACATTATAAGTTCCTAGTGATGCCTTTAAATGTGTCAAATTCCCTCATAGTGTTTATTTTTTTGATGAATCAGATCCTTTATCCAAACTTAGACATATTTTTGGTCATCTTCATTGATGACATACTCATTTAATCTACATTAGAGGAGGAGAATGTAGTGCATTTGAGATTGCTCCTAGATATAATCTTGGAGCACTGGCTTTATGGTAAACTCTCAATGTGTTAGTTTTGGATCTAAGAGGTTCTCTTTAAGTATAATTTTATATCTTAGCATGTATTATCTTTTTACCTAGAAAATATTGATAAGATTATTACTTGGGATCCACCATAGATCGTGATGAAGTTATAGAGTTTCCTTGGATTTATGTTGTACTATAGGAGGTTCATGCCAAAAATTTCCATGATTCTAGCATCTTTGACCTCTCTAATAAAGAAATATAATTTTTTATTTGGATTGAGTTGTGTTAAGGAGCCTTGGAGTTTTTTAGTCTGAGGTTGCATAGTGATCGTGTGTTGATACTATCAAGGTATCATGTAGAGTACATAGTGTTTTGATATTCCCCTAATGTTGGTCTTGGTTGCATGTTGATGTAGATTGAGGAAGTGATCACATATGGGTCGAGGTAGTTGAGTCCCCATGAGTATAACTATGAAATTAATGACTTTTAGTCTAAGGTAGTAGTATTCTCTCTAAATATGTGTTGGCACTATCTTCTAGGAGATTTCTATATTGTATACTCGATCACCAGATTCTCAATTGTATCTTCACTCAAATAGATATGAACCTGAGATAGAGTCATTGGGTGGTGTTCTTATAGGACCATAACTTCAAGATATTCTATAATCTTGGGAATAGAAATGTGATAGTTGATTCTCTTAGTATTAATTCCCATTCTCACTTGGTGGAGGAGGTTTTTGTGTAGTTGGATTCATTGTAGCTAGCCATGTTGGAGGATATGGAGTAGCTTTTCTTCAGTCGATGCAACTGAATCCACTACTTCTCCATAATTTGAGATAGGATATGTTGGGAAATATGAGGTTTTATGTGACCATATATCCTTTAGAGATTCACCTTATTTATTTCTTAATGTATGGGATCCCTTTGTTCATTTTCATAGATGGATGTTGGTTCCAGTCACATTGCATGAGGAGTTGATAAGGGAACTACTCACTTCCCCTGGGTTGTACATCCTAGTGTGAAAAAATATGTACAAGGACATTAAGTGGTAGTTTTGGGGGTTTGGAATGATGTGGATTGTCTTCGAGTTCATCTCTTAGTGTCTCGCATGTCAGTAGGTGAAGGATAAACACTAGGTTCAAATAGGTTTCACATGGACTCTTGAGATCCTAGAATATAAATGGGAATAAATATCCATGCAATTTATGATGGGGATTCTATGGAAAGGAAGAGGCAATGATGCTATCTAGGTGATTTTTTAATGACTCATGAAGTCGACACACTTCCTTTCCATCAATGAGTAGATTTCGATGAAGATATTGGGTTGTACATGTAGAAGATCATTAGGAATCATTGTGTACCCTATATGATTGTCTCTAACTATGATTATAAGTTTACATCGTGGTTGTTTATAGGATTTCAGGAGGCCTTCGGCTCCCAATTGAGGATGAGCACAAAATTCCACTCCCATAAAGATGGGATGATAAATTGGACTATCCAGGTGTTGGATGATATGTTGGGAGCATGTGTGTTAGAATTAAACCAGAGCTCATAGGATCACTTTCCATTATTATAGATTTCTTACAGTAACAGATACCAATATACTATTGGCATGGAATCATTTGATTCCCTATATAGGAGGCCTCGTAGGTTTACCTTGAGCTGTATTGAGGTTTGTGAGGCATCTACTGTTGACTATAAATGATACAATTTATAGTAGAGAAGGTTAAGGTAATTCATGAGAAGAAGAGGATATTCTATAGGAGATATAAATCTTACATAGATCTATCTTTTATACCATTTGAGTTTCATTAGGGAACCCATATTTTTCGAAGAGTCTCCCTTTGCGAGGATTTTGAATGTTTTTTTAGGGAGGCAAGCTATCCTTAAGGTTCATCGGGTCCTTTGAGATCTTACTTAGGGTTGGTGAGGTTTATTACTATCTATCCTTACGCCCATAGTTAGATCGGGTGCATGACATCTTCCATGTATCACATTTGAGAAGATGTGTGCATAAAACTATGCAGGTGATTGACTGGATCGATCTAGACATCGAGGTTGGATCCAACTTCACATAGTACCAAGTAGTAATCTAGGATTATTCTAAGAGGATACTATGTGGATGCGTTTTTCTTTTGGTTTGTGTGATTTGGCAGCATGGAAGTATGCATGAGAGATTCTGGGAGTGTGATAGTGGAATACAGGCTTAGTACCCAAAATTTCCATTTATCTTGTGCTTTTTGGGGTAAAAATCCTAGAAGGAGGGGAGAAAGTAACAACTCTAGTTTTATTAGGTTTGTCCTTTGAATAATTCTTTGTATATATATGGATTTATTCTTAGAGTTGGCATGGTGTTTGGGTGTCTCAGGATCCCATAATTAATATGTTAACCATATTAATATATTTTAATGCATGTGAATACATCATTTTAGTATCTTTCATTTTCTTGTTTATCAATACCTCTGATAGAAAAAATATGAATCCATGGTTTATTCCGAAACATGGGGTTTACTCTAGGAGTAACATAATGTTGGTAGGTGCCAGATATCTGGTTGAGGCATCCATTGGTGGTTGAAATTATTAAAATAAATAAATAATTTATTTATTTATTTTATTAAATGACATAACCTAATTCCCTAAATAAATTTATCCACTATGAAATTTCACCTTGGTTAATAATATAACCATGGGAGGATTAGAGGAGGGAATTCTTTGTTTATGGATCAAGATCAGAGGACAATAGGTGATCAGATCAAGATGGGTCAAGATGTAATGAATTTAGTGGGTCTTCTACATCGCTGGAGAACACATTTCTCAACAACGATCAATCCAAATAAAGGTAGGGATCATCATTTGGGGTTTCCACCCCTTTTGTATTTGAATATTGTGTATAGATTTAATTATCTTCTTCTTGATCTTTAATTATTTGAGCCTTCACATGAGCCTAGTTATCATTCATTTTATTGATCTGATTAAACTCCTTATTGCATATTCTATTTCTCTGGATATCAATTTTATATGTTCATTGGCCAACAATTATTGTACAATAATGGTTTTACCATTGTTCATTTTCATTTCCCCCATCTGTTCATTATATTCATCATCATAGGACCATGGGGTCATGATTCGACATTATCAGGGTTGGTTTAAGTATGATCAAACCCTTAGATTCATGGTATTTGTGTGTGTGGTGAATGGATTGGTGATTTTCATATGGATCGTGATGGATTGTGGCATGTGGATAATCACTCCATGGATTTGGAATCTAAATTAGAAATGGGAGGTTCCATGAGCATTGGGAGGCACTATAGGCTTTGAGTAGATGATCAGAATATTATTTATGGACACTAGAGACTAAGAATCAATGGTTGGAGGTGACCCCATTAGATATTGGGTGGTAAAATTGTCAGATTGGTGGAGGAATTGAAAAATTATGAAATTGTGTGAAGAATATGGTCTTTATGCAAAAAAATGTGTCTATACACCATGTGGTGATAAATGACACATGGTCTGTTCTTTTGATTTTGTGGAAGCTAGGGTTTCTAGCTAAGTTTAGTATAAAACATTTTGTTCTTAGGTACAGACGTCATGTGACCCTACCTAGGTAGCCAAGTCATGTTTCAATTGTACACGCCTCAGGACCCCAGGTGGTCATACATGTCATGTGCCTCTTGAACACACCATGTGGTTGTTCTTGTCTAGCTTAGTTGTGTTCCAAGTGTACATGACCAATACCTTGAATGGAAAAACATTTTATGTACCACCTGTACACGCCGTGTGGTATGAAATGTATTTCCAAGCCATGTTCAAAGAAGAACATGTCGAGGAAGTGAGGTGGGGTTACAAATCTTGTGGACCCTCATAGACATCATGTATTTCATCCATAAAGTATTCCTTTCATATATCCTTTTTTAGGATTTGGATTTTTTCCCATGAGTAGATTATCCTAAGTGTTTTTACATTTATAATTATATGGTAGAATTTTTTGGAATATGAGATATGATGTGATGTTTTGAAAGTGTAACAATTTTTTAGGTCACACTAGACAGTTATAGTGATCTCAGAAGGATCATCTGAGATATGTAGGGGTCCCCCCTATTCCACTCTATCTAGTAAGTGGTACCCCATGACACACTTGAGATTGGTTCATGTATTTACTAAGAGGTACCCGATGATGGACCAAGGTTTGGGTCCTCTACCTATCAAGTGGCACCCCTACCCTCACCCCCCATTAAACTAGGGTGTGGTTCCTCTATTCACTATGTGGTACCCCCATTTATACTATGGAATGAGTCCTCTATCCTCTGAGTAATACCCCCTACCATAATAGTGTGTGGATTCTTTTCTTAATGAGTAACACCCCCCTATCGCACCAGGGTGTGGGTCCTCTATCTATTGATTGGATCCCCCTTATTGTAATAAGGCATGGGTCCCCTATAGAAGAGTCCCCCCCCACAGTTTGTGAAGTAGTGGTGAGGTGCAGGACCTCCACATCGATTTCTTAGAATGAAACAAGAGATGTGGGGCATCAGTGATGGGCCTTTAGATCTTTAGGAAGGCTCATTATGTTAGTTTGTGATTTCATATTGACATCCCATTTCTCTCTCTTATGGGTTTATTTTTTAGTGTATATATCCATGATGGGATTCATTTCCCTCTTATTATGGGTTGATTTGGCTTAAAATGTATATTTGTATTACCCCCTTCATGTATTTTGGGTATCCAATTAAGTATGTATATACTCACCCATGCATGGGATTTTCCAACACATGTTGTGTATTATATATATGTTGAAAATTTGGCAGTGACATCGATGGAGGATATTGATACCTAACTGAATTGATCGCATACGATTGTCAAACATGAAGATCAAGAGCTGGTGATCGTACCACGATTCACTATGTCATTTTCACCCTTACACCATTATATTAAACTGAATTTATATTCTAAATTCCAAATATAATAACACAATTCACTTTATATATTATTCAATTATTTTTTGTTAAAAAGTTCAATGTTACATGTTTTGATAATTTTATTGAAGGTAAAGATGATTTGGAGGGCCGAAGATTATCTAGAAGAAAAATGGGTCAAACTGCATGGCATCCCATGGACATATTTCCACTGTTTTGAATAGTACGCAAAATAAGTGAATCAAAATGGTCTCATATTTTGTGGACAGATCCAAAATTTAACAGGATGAATTTCATATCAAGGAACCCAATCCTGATTCGGCTTCTAATGGGCCCATCTAAACTGATCTGTCCAAGCCACCGAATATGAACAAAGTCAAAAGTGGAGTTCTGTATTTTATAAATATCTCGAGCTATAGTTGTAAAAAAATTTCCAAACAATATATGGTAATATATAATACATGGGGATACAACTTTAAATTTTTGTAAAAAGGGATATTCGACTATATAATAGCCTAAAACCTTTCTCCAAGTGGTTTATCAAAATCCGGGTGCCCAAAACCACTTCTCATTTTGACTATAAAAAGACACCTTGGGCACCCCATTTGTAAGTTCGGCCAAGAGGAAAGGTGCAACCATTTTGGAGTCCCCAAGGAGTCTTCTCAACATACCTAGATGTTTTGGAGGCTATGGAAATTTCTACCCCAACATCTTTCTCTTCCTCCTCTCCCATGGGTTTCTAAACCCCTTTGTGATCACCCGGGGAGGAACGTGATATAAATATCAAGCTTCAAGTTTCTAATATTTGAATAAACTATTGAATTCCAGGTTGTTGTGTTGTTTTTAATCATAATCTCTTTTTATTTTATTGATTTATGTACTGGTATGTCATGCTCAACTCATATGATCATGTTTGGGGTACCCATTCATGTGATGTTTCACACACCGTTCACCACTTTCATTTCCCCCTTTCAATTGTAGTGTTTGTGTGGTTCATATTGGTCAATTGAACTCACATAAGCACTATCAAGGACATTTAGATTTATTTTATGGTATCTCAAAGAAATAACATACAAAACTGGATAGCACATTGATTTCTCTGTATGTTTCCCTGATGAGTTTCGGTTATGAAGTCAAGCACAATTCACCCAATCATCGGAGGTGTCCGCTGAATTATTGTTTGTTTTCGACTGAACCCTAAGAGGTGTCATATTATAAACTAAGTAAAATTATGGTTCTAGGTGTTATAAACTATGTATTAAAAGATCATAACCCTATATCATGAAGTGATGAAGGATAAACATCATGAGAGTACCCCGGGTTGATCACGCTTAATTAATTCTAGTAGTCCTTACATTGTTGTATCGCTTTCATTTACTATTTTCCTCTTTAATCATCAAGCCCCCAAGTTTTACAAAACCTCATTCACCTTATAATTTAATAATAAAAATCCACTTTTTAAATTAATGATCTAATGCTCCGTCGATAGACGACCTAGGGTTGGTGCTATACTGTAGAAATTTTAGTCAAAATTAAACAACTAATTTGACGCACTCGACAACAAGATCAAATTTTGGTGTCATTTCCAGGGAGACAAGATCATTTTTATTTCTTTATTTCCTTTTATTTATTTATTTTAATACTTAATTAGTACTCATTTAAATACCTGACACCCATCTGATTTTTTTTGTTTGGGGTTTTGTCTTTATTTTTGGTTGTTTTAGGTGTGTTCTGTCTCTCTCTCTCTCTCTCTTATACTCCATCTCCTTCTCTATAATTCTGTATTATAAAATTATATTATCTTCTCACACTTCTTAATTTATTTTATCTATATTCAAAAAAAACTTCACAAATTATTTGCATGACCCGGTCTGGTAAAGAAACACTACTTGAATTTGACACTGAAATTGAAAAGTCTCTTCACATACAAATCAAGGCATCTAGAGAAGGTCAATCAAGTAACATTGAGGAACCCATTTTGGAACCTCAAGTGGTTCTAAACCAATAAAATGTTGAACCCAATAAAACCCAAGAAATCGTGGCTACAAATAATCGAACATTAATAGAACTGGCCACCCAGGATGTGGAGTACCAACCTGCGTACA
The DNA here is from genome assembly GCA_963277665.1 of Viscum album. NCBI lineage: Eukaryota > Viridiplantae > Streptophyta > Magnoliopsida > Santalales > Viscaceae > Viscum > Viscum album. The sequence goes on from OY728160.1 coordinate 716,926,677, forward strand.
TACAATATCCTCAGGAAGCAGCCAATTTTGAGCTAAGATTAGGACACATACACCTCCTTCCAAAATTACATGGTCTTCCCAGTTAGGACCCTCAAAAACATATAAAGGAGTTTCACATAGTTTTCTCCACCACGAAACCCCAAAATGTGTCAGAGGACCTTATTAAGTTTAGGGCCTTCCCTTTCTCCCTTGATGGTGTACCCAAATATTGGTTATACTATCTACATACCACAATTGGGGGATGAAATGACCATAAATTACTCTTTCTATAGAAGTTTTTCCCTACCTCTCAAACTGCATCAATTAGGAAATAAATTTGTGGCATTAGGCAGTTTCAAGGAGAGGCCCTTCAGAAATACTGGGAGAGATTCAAAATAATTTTTTCAAGTTTCCCCCACCACTAGATTAGTGATCAAATTTTAATTCAATACTTCTATGAGGGACTTATCCTCATGAATTTTGGAATGATTTATGTTGTAGCAGGTGGTTCCCTAGTTGAAAAAACTCCTTCTGCAGCTCGTGACTTAATAGCCAACATGGCTCAAAATGCACAAAAATTTGGTACACGAGCTATTGCATCAACCCGGGGAGTTCATGAGGTAAGTCATTAATCCCTATAACAAAAGGTAGATAATAAACTTGATGAGATGCATACCATTCTAAGGAAATTATCTCAAGCACAAGGTAACTCACACTCTCCTCTCGTTCCATTACATTGTGGTATTTGTTCTGATAATACTCATTTTTCTGACCAGTGCCCACAACTTTAGGATTCATCTGAGTCTTGTGCTATAGTTTCCCATGGGCACCAATTCCATCAAACACCATCGTTCAAGCAAGAACCATTCAGGCTAAATCCAAACCCCGAGTGGCCAGCACAACCACAATACTGGAAAGGAGTAAACTCAAGATACCCCAAGCATAACTGGTATCAACAAGTCCAAGGTATGAAATCTTCTTATCCTTTAAAATCTCAAAGCAATCCTCCTCCTCCCATGTCTGAACCAAGCCTTGAGGATATGGTGAAGAAAATGGAAACCCAGAACCTCCACTTCCAACAAACCACACAATCAACTATTCAAGACCAACGAAATCAAGTGGGGAAATTGGAAAACACCATCAGTGAGCTTAAGATGGAATGTTCTAGACAACTACCATCCCAGACCATTGCTAATCCGAAGGACAAAGGTAATGTATGTGCAGATACACTTCGTAGTGGTAAAGAAGATTCTCCTTCTACTGATTCTGAACAGCAGGTATTCCCCCCACATGAAAACTCTCTTTCCCAACCCTCAAAAATTTCATGTAATGAAAAACAAGACAAAAATGGTAATCTAATTGTCATTGATGATTCAAATGAATAATCCATTCTTCTTCCTTTCCCTCAAAGACTCTCTAAATCTAAGAACAATTTTGATACTAAGATTTATAATGAAATAATGGATATATTTAAAAAGGTTCAAGTTAACATTCCTATATTGGATGTAGTTAAAAAATCCCTCGATATGCCAAATTTCTTAAAGAGCTTTGCACCCATAGAAGGAGGCTGAAGGGGAATGAGAGAGTCAACCTGGGAAGGAATGTCTCGGCCTTGATTCAACCAGTAATGCCAACCAAATTTCAGGATCCGGGCATATTCATGATACCTTGTACCATATGGGAGACCTACTTTTCTGATTCTATGTTTGATTTAGGTGCTTCTATTAATGTAATTCCTCACTCAGTGTATACTTATTTGCAGGTTGGAGAGATTCAACCAACAGGTATTGTCATGCAACTTTCCAACCGAAGAACAACACACCCATCAGGAGTGGTCGATGATGTCCTCGTAAAAGTTAAGAATCTCATATACCCTGTAGACTTTTACATTCTTGAGATGGAAGATACTTGAACCCAAGGACATTCCCCTCTCATACTTGGGAGGTTGTTCCTCAAAACAGCAAATACGATCATCAACGTTCACAATGGTACGTTGTCCATGGATTTTGGTGGAGAAAAGGTAAGTTTTAACATCCTTGAGGCTATGAAACACACCATTGAAGAGCACTCCACTCTTCATATCTATTTGATGGAAGTGCTCTCTAATGACAAACACAAGCAAAATTCTATCCTCGACCCATCCTCTGATTTATTTTCCTCTAATTCACCCATAAAATATTTGAGTTTTGGTTCTTCTTTTTAATGTTGTGTGGGTTCAAAAAAATATAAATTTTAAGCTTTAATTGATGAGTGTGTTTATTATGAGGTACCCATGACTATCTATGATTCTGTAAATCTCATTTCAATAGATTCTCTTTCTTTTGAGAATAAACAAGAGAAGATAGATATTTTCATAGACCTCACTCCCCCGAAATCCACTCCCTCAATCCAAAAACCCCCAGTGTTGGAATTAAAACCACTTCCACCAAATTTAAAATATTCATATCTTGACAGTATTGACCAATTTCCCGTTATTATTGCCAATAACCTCTCTCGACAGCAAGAATCAAAACTGCTTGATATTTTGAGAGAGTGTAAAAAGGATATAGGATGGACATTGGCTGATATTTCTGGTATTAGCCGATTGATTTTTATACACCATATACTTTTAGATGATGTGGCTAAGCTTGTAAGGCAGGCTCAATGCCGGTTGAATCCCACTCTCCTTGCAGTGGTAAAATTGGAAGTCAGTAAATTACTTACTACTGGGATCATTTATCCTATATCTGATATTAAATGGGATAGACCAATTCAAATTGTGCCTAAAAAAAGGAATAACAGTTGTGTCAAATGAAAGGAATTAATTGGTTCCAATGCGTGTGCAAAACAGTTGGCGAGTCTGTATTGACTACCGTCGACTAAATCAAGCCACGTAGAAGGACCACTTTCCTTTACCTGTCATTAACCAAATGTTAGAATGACTATCTGTTAAGTCCCATTATTGTTTCCTTGATGTCTATTCAGGTTATTTCCAAATCCATATATCCCCTAAAGATCAAGAAAAGACCACATTTACCTGTCTATTAGGGACATTTTCATACAGAAGAATGCCTTTTGGCCTATGTAATGCTCCTGGTACTTTTCAGCGATGTATGTTGAGTATTTTTTTCTGAGTACCTTGAGAGTTGTATGGAAGTCTTTATGGATGATTTCACGGTATATGGATCTTCTTTTGATGATTGTTTGGAACACCTAGGTTATGTCCTTCATCGCTGCATTGAAAAAGATCTTGTTTAAAATTATGAGAAATTCCATTTTATGGTTGATCGGGGGATAGTTCTTGGGAATTTCATTTAAAATAATATAATTCAAGTTGATAAATCTAAAATTTAATTAATTTCAACCCTTCCTTTTCCAAAATTTGTTCATGAGGTGCGATCTTTCTTGGGTAATGCTGGTTTTTACCGCCGATTCATTAAAGACATTAGTAAGATTGCACTTCAATTGTCCGGGTTATTGCAAAAAGATTCTGAGTTTGTCTTTCATAAAAATTTTGAGGATGCATTAAATTCACTAAAAAATAGTCTCATGTCACCTCCCATAATCCAACTACCAAGGTGGGATCTCCCCTTCGAGATTATGTGTGATGCCTCTAACTTTGTAGTTGGGGCAGTTTTATCACAAAGGGTTGAGAAGGCTCATCATGGCATTGTGTATGCCTCGCGTACCCTTGAACCTGCCCTGATAAACTACACAACCACTGAAAAAGAACTTATTTATATTGTTTTTTCCTTGGAAAAATTCTGTTTATATCTTCTCGGGTCAAAAATCATTATCTTCTCTGATCATGTTGCCCTTCGTTTCCTCCTAAAGAAACCTGAAGCCAAGCCCTACCCCATTCGGTGGATGCTCCTCCTCCAAGAGTTTGAACTTGAGATTAGAGATAATAGAGGAGTGGAGAATGTGGTAACTGACCACATTAGTAGTATTTCCCCACCATTGGACCATCATGTTGACTCACCCCTACCCATTGGAGAATTCTTCCCTCATGAGAACCTTTGTGATGTTGTGGACCTTACCCCCTGTTTTGCGGACATTGTGAATTTTCTAGAAACCTCTAGGTTCCCCACTGATGTTATCATTGCACAATCCTAGAGACTTAATCATGAGTCTCGTTGGTACATTTGGGATGACAAATACTTGTGGAGAATTTGTAGTGACCAAGTAGTTCATCGGTGTGCCCCTAACCATGAGTTCATCTCTGTTTTGACCTTCTGCCACACTTTGTCCTGTGGGGTCCACTTTGGCTCTCAACGTATAACTTGAAAGGTCCTTGACTCAAAAATTTATTGTCCAACTTTATATAGGGATGCCCATAGATTTTGAAAGTCATGTAGTCATTGTCAATTCACAGGGAATATCTCCAAGAGGAATGAAATTACCCAACAACCCATGTTATTTTGTGAGATCTTCGATGAATGGGGAATTGACTTCATGGGGCCTTTTCCAAATTCATTTGGCTTTGTGTAAATATTATTGGCTATTGAATATGTATCTAAATGGGTGGAAGCAAAGGCCACAGGACCGATGACTCTTGAGTGGTTGTTGATTTTGTGAGGTCCAAGATTTTCCGTAGGTTTGGTCTACCAAGATTCATCATTAGTGATCAGGGTTCACATTTTTGCAATCATAACATGAAAAACATGCTTCGTAAGTATGGGGTTGTTCACAAAGTATCCACTTCATATCATCCCCAAACTAACGGACAAGTGTAAATTTCAAATCGGGAAGTTAAGCGAATCTTGGAGAAAATGGTACAACCCAATAGGAAAGATTGGAGTTTGCGCTTGGATGATGCAATTTGGGCATACTGTAATGCTTTTAAAACCTCGATCGAAATGTCACCATATAGAATTGTGTTTGGAAAGGCTTGTCACCTCCCAGTGGAGGTATAACAACATGCATATTGGGCTATTAAACAATGTAATATGAACCTTTCAGATGCAGGTGTGCAAAGAATGTTGCAGATTCAAGAGTTGGATGAAATTCGACGTGATACATATGATAACTCTCGGATCTATAAAGAGAAAAAAAAGGCTATTCATGATATCATGATTCACCAGTGGAAGTTCTATATTGGTGAGAAGGTCCTCATGTACAATTCCAGGATCAAGCTCCACCCAGGTAAGCTTCATTCCCAATGGCTCGGTCCTTATACTTTTATTAATGTTTACCCCTTTGGTGCAATACATATTTTTCATGAGCATAGTGGATGAAGTCTTACCGTCAATGGGCAGTGACTTAAAAACTTCTATGAGTATTTTCCGAAGAATATCATGGAAGAAATACACCTTATCGATGCATCATACCAATAAAACACACCAGGTTTTATCCTTCCTTCTCCCATTCTCAATTATTTCAGTGAGGACACTACACATTCTAGGTGTGGGGGTGGATACATTCCTGGGTTAGTTAGTAATTTTCATCATTTTCTCCTTTCTTCTCTTTTTATCCTTCTTTATGGTATTTTCATTTTTCCCCATCAACAATTTCGAAGTTCGATGATTTGGTGACCATAAAGGGGGGGAAGTAAAAATACCATAAAAAGGCTAAAAAGAATATTTGTATGAATTTAACATCAGGGAGTGATTTTATTTTCTTTTTTTTAGTGAATTGGTTTTATGTCAATGATATAAATGGTCGTATCTATGTGAAACCTTTGAGATGATGGATGCCCCTTATATGAGTAGTTTTTGGGAAAACTGTGTCACTAATATCTCCAGAAATCTTTGCACCAAACCACAAAGTGTGAATATTTCTTACTTAATATAAGGTAAATATATGTTAGGTTAACATTTTTCATCTTTAAATTATATTTATATACGTTCATTTCTTATCTTATCTATTTCATTACTATACCAGATTGACCTATACATGTGTACTTAATGTTTGACTATTGTACACCCTCAACAAAAAAAAAATTGGTTGTGTCTTGGGCAGGTCAAAAACCACTCCTCCTTAACCATTTATCTTGTTATAACTATTTCAATTAGTTTTGTGAGGAGATCAAACAAGGGTTGAGAGATGAGTGTGAGATTTGTTCAAAATGCAACTTCAAAAAAATAATAAATGAGGGGAGTGATGAAATGTGCAACATATGGGGATATCTAGGTTGGGAGATTATGGTTTTACTTTTGGGAATGCTTAGGTGAGTGGGTCTTGAAATATTATTGCAAAGGATATAGGACAGGTTCGGTGAAAAATCATTTAAAGCTGAATAATGTTAAAATAACCTATATTTATTTGATAGAAAGTGGAAAGAATAGCATGGAATTGTTTTCATACACACACATGGAGAGTTAGTGGAATGGTTGACTTTTTAATTCCTTTCTCATGTTGGTGTCATGAATCTCTTTGAATTTTATTCTGATATGATTTATGATACATCTTTTTCAATTTTCATTGGGAAGAACTCCTTGGTGCGGTTCGTGCATTAATCACATTACTTTGGTGAATTAAAATTTCCTCAAATGTTAAATATTCATTATTTTGGAAATATATATATATATACATCATTTTATTTGGATATGTGACTTTTATAAGGAGTGAAAATGTTTATGTGCGGGGGTGCGATCGTACCACGATTCACTGTGTCATTTTCACCCCTACCCCATTGTATTTAACTGAATTTGTATTCTAGATTACAAATATAATAACACAATTCACATCATGTTTTATTCAATTATTTTGTGTTAAAAAGGTCAGTGTTACTTGTTTTGATAATTTTATTGAAGGTAAAGATGATTTGGTGGCCCATAGATTATCTAGAAGAAAAATGGTCCAAACTACATGGAATCCCATAGACATCTGTCCACTATTTTGAATAGTACAAAAAATACATGAATCCAAATGGGCTGATATGTTTTCATCAGATCCAAAATTTAATAGGTTACATTTCATATCAAGGAACCCAATCCTTCTTAGGCTTTTAATGGGCCCATACAAACTGATCTGTCCAAGCCACCGAATATGCACAGAGTCAAAAGTGGCATTCTGTATTTAATCAATATCTCGAGCTATATCTATCCACAGGGTGAAAAACATTCGGTGGTGATAGATAAGATGTGGGGATACAACTTTCCAGTTTTTTTAAAGGGATATTCGACTGTCTAATAGCCAAAAACCTTTATCCAAGTGGTTTATCAAAATATGGGTTCCCAAAACCACTTCTCATTTTGGCTATAAAAAGACACCTTGGGAACCCCATTTGAAAGTTCGGCCAGGAGGCAAGGTGATACCGTTTTTGAGTCCCCAAAGAGTCTTCTCAACATCCCTAGCAGTTCTGGAGGCTATGGAAAGTTCTACCACAACATCTTTCTCTTCCTCCTCTCCCATGGGTTTCTAAACCCCTTTGTGATCTCCCGGGGAGGAACGTGATGTAAATGCCAAGCTTCAAGTAAGTAATATTTGAATGATATTTTGAATTACAGGTTGTTGTGTTGTTTTCCATCACCCTCTATTATTATTTTATTGATTTATGTACTTTTATGTCATGCTCAACTCATATGATCATGTTTGGGGGTACCCATTCATGTGATGCTTCACACACCGTTCACCACTTTTGGTTCCCCCTTTCAATTGTTGTGTTTGTGTGGTTCATATTGGTCAATTAAACTCACATAATCACTTTCAAGGCCATGTACATTTATGACATGGTTTCACAAATAAATAACATACAAACTTGGATAGTGCATCGAGTTCTTCGTGTGTTTCCTTGGTGAGTTTCGGTTATAAAGTCAAACACAATTCACCCAATCATCAGCGGTGTCTGGTGAATCATTGTGTGTTTTCAACTAAACCCTGGGAGGTATCCTAGTATAAACTCAGTAACATTTTAGTTATAGGTGTTACAAACCCGGTATTAAAATAGCATAACCCTGTATCATGAAACGATTAAGGATAAATATCATGAGAGTACCTCGGGCTGATCACGCTTAATTAATTCTGTTAATCTCTACATCGTTTTATCACTTTCATTTTATAATTTCATCTTTAATAATCAAGACCCCGAGTTTTACAAAACCTCATTCACCTTATACTTTTATAATCAAAACCCTATTTTTAAATTAATTATCTAAGGCTCCATCGAGAGACGACCTAGGTTTTCAGCTATACTGCAGAAATTCTAGCAAAATTAAACAACTAATCTGACACGCCCGACAATGAAATCAGCTGGGTCCTCTCATTTTTCCTTTATTCTAGTGGTTGTTAGGTTGGGACTCCATTTTCAGTTGGAAAATTATTTTCCCCCTTTTTACACTTTAGTTTATACTTTTGACTCTGATGTATTCCCTATAGGTTATTTCATTCATTTTTTACTCTAGATGTCAAAGTCTTTATATTATTCGTCTACACAATTTCAGGGAGATTATTGGGTTTGTGTGTATAGGAACTTAGGATAAGGGATAAAATTTATATTATTCCTTATTTTCACTTATCAGTATACTTATTCCCATTGGAGGCATGCTTAGGTTGTGGTGGCTCGTCTTTCCATCGGCCACGCTGGCCTTGGTAGGTCGGGTCATTACAGGTGGGGTCTGGGCACCCTCATTTTAATGAGGGGTATTTTTTCTCTTACATGGGTACTTATTTGGAACCTCCTTAGATTTCTTCACCTACAGTTGGATGTGTTAGAAGGGAATATCCCTTATTGTATTTCCATTTCACTCCCATGGTGTGCCTTTGATCCAAGAGATTTTAGAGAGATTTAGCATGTGATTTCATGGTATGATCACCTCTTTTATTCCCTTATCTCTCTTACTCCTTTATTCAATGATTTTTTTATTACTTTGGATAGGTTTTGGAAGCATGATTCTACTATATCACATAAAACACTTTAATCCTTAAAGGTTTTTCATATGTGCCTTGTAAAAGATGTCCCGAGAGGATGAAATCAATCCATTGGTCACCATTTTTTACAAGGTTTATTTATTAATGAGTTTATAAAAAAAAATTGATGAATTTTGGTTTAATTGGACTTTAATTTGGGCATAAAAATTTTTGATATTGGTTTTCATGGACTCTGGTGTGGGTTGAGTGTTGAACACACCCAATTTTTTAGGTTTCTGATGTCATTGATCTACCTAGTGAGTTTGGTTCCCATTATTCCAATTATGTTTTTTTAGTTTAAATTAATAAATTAATTAATTTGATGATGTTTCTGTATGTATAATTTTCTTAGGGACTTTTTTTGGTCGGTACAGATATTACATGAGTTTTATAAACTTTTGAGTGTGTCTTGGTGGGTTAGTCTTGTTTTGTTTTGTTTTTTTCAAAATATTTATAAATCATTATAATTAATTATTGATGGTGTATGATGTGAGATAAGGACATATGAGTGCATTAGGTTCTTGTATAGACCTAGAAAGAGATATCCCTAATGTTGAATTATTAGAATGACCTTGTTCAATGTAGGTATCCTTAACCTTTTTGTGTCTCTTGGTTAATTGATTATTTATGTTCATGTTCCAAAATTTGAAAAATTGTCTGCATGTTACATGTGTTGTGTTTTTTGACTAATGATGTTTGCTCTTGGAGGCCAAGTGGTGAGTTGATACCAATGGAAGTGATGGACCGATCTAGGTTTGGGAAAGGTCTGAGAGACCTTGGTGGATTTCCACATGTGGGACTAGTTATGGATGGACTAGATCCCCAACAATGGGTTGGTGAGTTGGGATACTGGTTCTGCGCCCTGTTTTTTGGTTCTTCCTTACACTATTGTCGACCAACGTGACCTCCATGAGTACATAGGTATGTGTTCAGGTACTAAATGTTGGAATACCTAAAATATGATAGGATAGGTTACTGTTCTTGACAATGGACTCTCTATAACCTATAATAATGGGCTAGTGTGATTTTTGATGGACTCCCTAGAACCTATGAGGATAGTCTAGTGTGATTAACTATTTTCTACCTAAAACATACTGGGATTGACTAGTGTTCTTGATCACAGCCTTCCCTGAGCCTAAGGGGATGGTCCAGTGTGATTTATTTTCCCTCCTAAGATTTTACGGTGGTGGGATGGTATTAATGGTTGAGATCCCTAGAGTCTATGTGTGTGGGTCGGGTGACTTGATGCACCTCCCTATATATGGAAGCATGGGTTGGAGTGATTGATTAGGTCCTAACAAGATTGATAATAATGGTTCTTGGGACACATGGGTTACCAAGTTCCTAAAAAACATTCCTTTTGAAATGGTGTTTAGTAAGGTGGTGTATAGGTTGTGGTATGACATAGATTCTAGAATAGATTTGAATCAGGTATTGTATCAGTTGTGGTATGATGTAGTTCTTAGAATGGTGTGAAATGGGTATGCATGTATATGAATATGTGTTATGTTTCAAATTGGGTGTTTTATATGGACACAACCACAATATAAATACATATTTAATGTTCATCCACTTAACCACATAAGTACACATTTTGGTTTAGTCATTCGGGATACCTACTAGGTCATTGGACTCACCCCTACCCATGTACATGATGCAAGTTCCAATATACATCGATGGAATATCATATTTTATCTTAGGTAATAGGTATCTCATGGAGATGGACTCAGGGTATAGGTTAACTTTTTGTGGAGTTGAGGATATGGAACAATGGTATATGAGTTGGTCTAAAGGCCATTGTGTTTATTTTTAGACACAGTTTGGCATTAACTTTTCAGTGTTCCATTTATTATATATGATGTATATTTTATTTTATCTTTTTCTCATACACTATTATGGTTAATGTATCATTAAGAATATTTTAACAAAATTTGTATTATGTACCATGAGGGCCCAATGGACTCCTTCTTTCATTTTACAAAATGGGGGGACATCCACTATATAGAAGGTTCAAGCTGCATTTTTGGTAAATTTAGGCTTGATCACTGAGACCCATTTTAGATGGAATCATCTCTTGATTTCTAGTGTCAATCACCACCAGTTGGAAACCAATATCATATGAGGAGGTATGTATGAGGCCGCATAGAGACTCATACATGGGCCTTATTCGGGAGTCCTAGGTCAGTGTGATACTAAACGGTATCCCAGTGTATGTTTGTATAGAGAGAATAGTTTGGGGTGAATATAAAATGTCAGGAATCAGAAGGCAGATCAAGTACATGACTTTATAGCATGAAATTGATTGAAACATGACTTATCAGGGGATATTTAGTTCTAAATAGGTAATATATGATGAGTAATGCATTCATTTGGATTGAGAATACCAACATGGGATGGATGAGACTCGAGATTGGTCATAGGCCTCTATTAGAATATTGAGAGTTACATATTTGTCATAGGAGCGGCATACTATGATCATGATATGCACACACCTATGGGGACATGATGGAATCCTCATAAGCCGTATTAATTGGAGAAACTTATAATATAATTTATTTTCTCTCATTTATATCATAAGGGGTTTTGATATTAATATGGATTTTAAGGGCATGTTTCATTCATGTGTCGTGCTTGTTTGGACACTATATGGTAAGGGACTTTGTAAATTTTGGTTTTCTTAGAAAACTCTAGTATTTGAAATGGAAATCTTGTGTGGTGGAATGAGGCATGCTTAAATTCTTTTATAGGATGGTTTGTGAAAATGTCTTGTAGATGTGGGAATTTTAAAATAAATCGTATTTTTGGGTTTTGTGAAAATATAAACAAAAATTTTTTTAAAAAGAGTTTTGAAGTATTTTTGGAATTTAATTTAACAATGGTTTTTGAAATTGTTTTCAAAATGGAACTTTGAAATAAAAATTCAAAATTGAACTTTTCAAATGGGATCAGTTTTTTGTAAAGCGGCCTACTAATTTAAGTATTTCATTAATTTTTTGTTTTGAAGGAGAACCCCTTAATTCCAATGGGTTTTTTAAAAAACTCATGTTAGTTTGGGTGTAGAAATAATTTGGAAAAGTGTTTGTTTATATATGAATAATTGGTTCCTATGAAAACTGGATTGTAGATATTTTTTGATTTGGTTGATGCTAACCTAGATGCTTGATTTGTGTCCTTGAATCATGTGTGATGGTTACTTGGAAATCACTGAGTGAGGTGAGGGGTTTTCAAATTTAGTTTTCCAGGGTTAATAGAGGGAAACTAGAACTTGTGTAGACTGTTGTTATGGGTATTTTGTGGTTTGTTGGGAGAGGCTCAGTGGTTGTTATATGAATTTGGTAGGGGTTTCATGGTTGTTTTGAAGGATACACTCAGGGAGGGATTAGGGTGGATTCCTATTAAATATGATAAATGTGGGATAATCATATGGATGTTCAATGGGAACAACTTTTATTAGGTTCTAGTTGGATTATTTGAGAGAGTCTCGTATGGTAGGCATGTGGATGTTTAGAGTAAGGATTGAGTATCCGGATGTGATTTAGGAAATTTTTGGGATTGGACCTGATATTGTGTATTGGTGTTATTTTTGGGATTTTTCTGGTTGAACTGCTTGATATGTATTTGGTTTGGGTCCCTAATTGGGAAAGGTCGATGTATTAACATGGGAGGTGATTTCTAGGTTTGGGAGATCCATTTGTTGGAATTGGTCATTAGTGGTTGAGTATTATGGTAAGGAGCACCATAATACTCAAGATGTTTTATACTGATGAAGGAACATTAGTTTATTTATAGTTGAAAGATGTAGTTGGGAACCATCATGGTGGTTGGTAATTGTGATGATAAAAATTCTCATGTTTTGTTTATTAGTGATGGAATAAGTTATGGATAGTGAGAGTGTAAATGAAATCTTTTAAACACTTAACAAAACTTGTATGGCGGGTTTTTGAGTGTTATGACTAGGCATGGGTAGATACTGTTATTTTGAAGATGATTATTGTTGGTACATTGGGTTGGTTCAGAATGACATGTTTATTGGGAATGGTCAATAAGGTTTGGCATGTGATCTAAGGCTATATGGGATGAGATTAGCAAGATCATGATTTGGGTTCTGTGACTGGGTTGCACAGAAAGGTGTAGACATTGTATTCAAATGAGACTGATTTAGATAGTGGTTAGGACCCTATTAGAGGGTTCTTAGTGGATCACTCTACCTCTTAAGAAAAGAATGAGGGTTGGTGAGTCTTTTGGGAAAGGTATTAGTGTGTGAGGGAAGGTCCAAACACATAACATGTGGTTCCCATTGGTTATTTTATTATTCAATAGTCATTTGTGGGTTTTTTGAAAAAAAATTGAATCGTGGATGTGCCTGAGAAGTGCTACGGTGTTAGGGCTGGTGTGGTTTCAGTTATGGGAAACTATCATGGAGAGGTGACTGGTGAAATTGGTTAGAGCATGGATCTATAGAAATTATACACATGTATTATTGGGAAATTTTTGGGTTTGGTTCATGTGGAAAAGTGTGAGGGAATCCTTTTGGTGGTAGAGAATTATTGGAAAATTGGAGGTGTAAAATGAGAATACATGGTGGTTTTCATTTAAATTTATTTCTCATACGAGTTAGTTGGCCATGTCTGGTCATTTCATGAGGTGAAATAAATAATTTTTTATTTGGGGACCATGGTTTTGTTTTGATGATGTAAATAATAATACTCTTAGGGTGGAAAGCATTGTATCGATTAAAAGTGTTTGGCCCTCCTATTGGAAGTGTCAACAATGTGGTGAGGCTGATCGGGGATAGTTGAGGTAGAATTGTAATTTTTATGAATGGGTGAACCTAGGTAATCTTGGTTCCTTGTTAAATACCTTATTTGGAGTTTTTTTGGGGTGTTTTCGAGAGTCATTGCATTGCAATTAGGCTTGGGGTGGATTGAGGTGGTTTGAGGAGGAGTCGAATCAACAGTGCATTGATTCTCATGGTATAGAATGATGGTTGTTCTGATTTTTCGAGGTTTAAATAGGGATATGGAACTAAATTTAAGGTTTGGAATATATTTTTCATTCTTGGATTGTCACAGGATGACTTTAGAGCTTGTCATCAGGATCAGATGGTGTTGGTGACAAGCCAGTATGTGAGTCCGAGTGGTTTTCAGGGAATCTTGGTCAGGAAGAGTCGACCGATGACAATGGATGAAACTGGAAGTGATGAGTTGGAATCCACACTGTGGGAATCATTCAAGATTAAATTTGTATAGTTAGGGATCAAAATGTTATTTTTTGGTGGAGATCCAGTGTGTTGGGATTTGTGGAAGAGTTTTATAGTGAATGTGTGTTTGGTGTTTTGAGATGAAAAATAGATCCTTTTCATTGGGTTGATGATTCTGAATGATTTGTAGATGGTTTTTGAGGTTTAACATGACTTATTGAGGATGAGAAGAATTGTGGTGGGGTGTTTGTAATGGACCATGTCATTACAGGTTGGGAATTCTTAAGGGAATTTTAACTTTTCATTTAGTTGCAAGTCTTTTTTTAGAACCAAGGCTCAGACAAGCATTCTTGGCATTTTTTAATCTTGGGGGGGGTTATATAGGGAAGGATGTATTAGATGTGTTTAATGGGGGTTTCAAAGTGGTGGTTAAGTGGTTAGGATGCTACTTTTTTGTAGCAAGACAACAAACAACTAGTAAAGTAGACAGTGTGTTAGAAACACTATCTAGGTTAACCAGGTAGCTACTGAGCTAAAACTAGCCAACTAGGGGGTTTGAAAGTGTATAGGTCGCACTTTATGAAGTCATTGTATCACTAGTATTCCCCACTATCTAGTCGGTGATGTATAGGATCCCTTATTTTAATGATTATCTTTTTTTCATTTTTGGGGGTTCCTATTTGGAACCTGGTTAGGTTTGTTTATTCTCCTCTATCTAGACGAACATAAGGGGGAGAGCCCCTCTTGGATCTCTATTTCCCTCCCATAGTGTTCCTTCAATATAGGTGACTCTATAGGTCATAGGTGTCTGATTTGAAGGTAATATATACACTTTTATTTTCCTTTTTCTCTTCCTCTATTCATCTCAGATTTTTTAACTTGGTTTGGCTAGGTTTTGGATTGATGATTTCACTAAATCATGGAAAAAAATTGTTCCCTAAGGATCTTTCATGTGTGGCTTGTAGAGGATGTTCTGAGAGGTTTAAATAAAGTCATTTATAAACATTTTTTTCTCAGTTTGTGTTTCTGATTGATTTTTTAAAGGGTTTTCAATGAATTTTGGTTCAATTGACCTTTAATTAGGGTATTAAAATTGGTTATTTTTCTTGGCATTGGCTCGGGGTTAAATTAGTTGGTCATTCCTAGTTTCTCACATTTCTAATGTAGTTTTACTACCTAGTGAGTTTGGAATTTATTATTCCAATTGGGTTTTTTGGTTAAAATTAATTAATTAATTAATTCAAAGATGTTCATGGGAGAGGATAGTGCCTAGGGACTTATTGGGGTCAACAAAAACCTTGAATGGGTTCAATAGACCATTGGGTGGGTCTTGGGAAATTATGCCTATTTTTTATTTGTTTAATTAATTATAGATCGTTAGAATTTATTTTTGATGTTGATCAATCTAAGATAGGGCCTCGGGAGTGGAGTTTGTGCTTGGACAGGCCTAGGTAGTGATGGTTGGGCTGCAGAATTATTGAAATAATCTTGTTTGAGGTTGGGGTCTAGGAATTTTTGTTTTAATTGGTTAATTTTTTATTTATGTTTGTGTTCCAACATTAGTGAAATGGTATGCATGTTGCATGTGCTGTGTATTTTGACTAACGAAATTTTCTCTTAGTATCAACGTGAAGGGTTGATCCTGATGGAAGTGATAGACCCCTATAGGGTTAGGATAAGTCTGAGGGAGCTGGGTGGATCTCATTTATAAGACTAAGTCCAGAGGGACTAGTTCCCCAATAATGAGTTCGTTAATTGTGATATGGGATGCACACCTAGTTTTTTAATGCTTGTTTGCGCGTTTGTTAACTAACGTAGCCTCCCTATATGTGCAGGGATGGGTCATCATGCCTGATGATGGTCTCCTTGGAACCTCTATGGTTGGGCTGATGTTCTTGAGTATGTCCTACCAAGAACCTAAAGGGATGGACCAATGTTCCTGATGATAGAATCCCAAAAATTTGTGGTGATGGGCTAGTGGGATTAAATATAGCCTCCCAAGAATTTGTGAATATGAGCCAGTGTGCATGATTGTGGACTCTCTAGATCCATAGTGGGGTGGTCTGTTGTGATTGATAGTGGTCTCCCCAAAACTTGCAGGGATTGGTTGGTGGGAATGGGTTACCTCCCTATAGCCTGTGAGGATGGGTCAGGGTGACTTGATGGAGATCTCTATGTACAAATAGATGGGTCAGGATACTTGATGAGGTCATGACCTGGGTGACAGGAATGGTCTATGGGGAAAATTGTTTACTTATTTCTTAACATATGTTCTTTTTGGCATGGTGCTGAGGAAGGTAGTGAATGTTCCATGGTATGACATGGTTTTTGATGTAGATCCAAAGAAAGTTTTTTTTGTATGAGGTGGTCCTGGCATGGGGATGAAGAATGTATGCATATATTTGTATTTTTTTTATGTTTCTGGGTGGGTGTGTTGCATGTACATGACCACACTCTATATATATATATACCCACACAAACACAGACACACACACAGATATAAATATTTCATGAACATCCAATTGACCAAAAAACGCAGTTTGGTTGAGGCATTGGGGACACTTATTGGGTCATTAGACTCACCCCTTACCCACATACATGGAGTGGGTTCCAATGTACAAGGGTAGACTCTCCTGTTTTCTCTTAGTTAATAGGTACCACATGGAGCTAGACTCATGGTATAGGTAATCTAGTTGTGGATGTTATAAATGTGACAGTATGATATGTGATTTTGGTCAGAAGAAATTGTATTTATTTTCAGTCACTATCTGGAATCTACTAGCTTGTGTGTCATTTATTTTATGTGAAGTATGTTTTATTTTATCTATTGTTACTACCATTTTATGGTTTTTGCATCATTTTAACTTTGTTTACTGCTTTTATATTCTGAAATGGGGAGGCCTAATGGGCTCCCAGTTTTGTTTTTATAGGTTGGTGGGACATCAACTATATGGATAGATTATACTAAATTTTTGATATATTTATGTATGATCCCTGATACACGGTTTGAAGGGAATATTCTCCCCACAAAATTATTAGGCCCTCGACCCTTGTCGATAGCCACTCGTGTACAAGGAGGCACATCTGAGGTCATCTAGAGACCCCCACTCAGGCGTCATTTGGGAACCCAAAGTTGGGGCATTACATAAGGGATTCATTATGACACGTATGTCATACCATCTATTATAACATGTGATATATTTGTTTATTTATTGTCACTTTACCTTTCTATTATGTTTATCTAGATGTTGTACCTGATTTATATTATTTCCATTGTGTTGTAATCTGATTTTGAGGGTATTGTTACCCCATCATACCACCCTACACCCTCACTACTAGTTAGAATTCTCTAGTGTATGGGGAGGCCTACCTCTGGTAATGTAGCATCCATAGGTTTGGTCAACATTCAATGGTCATGGGTGGTGGGACATTACAATTCACGAAATTTAGTTTTGTTATATGTTATGGATATACTATAGAAAAAAATCATTTAGAAGTTGTTTTCAAAACAACCCTTAGATGTTTCAATTTATTTTTTAGCATTCGTTTTATAAAATTTTATCCATTTATCGGTGGTTTTTTAAGAGTGGTAAAATTATCGATAAATATGAAATTTTATTTTAATTTGTTTTATTTTTTTACATTTAGTGGTGGTATTTTAAAAACTAACAAAAATTTAATAATAATTAATAATTATTATTAATAATTAACTGAAATTGTAATGATTTTTAAGGATAATTTATTCTTTATTATTTCTAATGTATTAATTATAATTATTTTTTATTTAAAGTTTTCATTAATTAGAATTTGATAGTTATTAATTATTAATAATTTAAAATTAAGTGAAATTTTAAACTATTTTCAATTACTACTAATTAATTATTATCGTTAATTACTTATTAATTTTTATTTAAAATTAAAATTAATTTTTAATTTTTAATTTTTAATTTTAATTTTTAATTTTTAATTTTTAAATAGTAACTAGTAATTATTTTTAATTATATATATTGATTTTTTTATAATTATTAATTATTGACTTATTTTTAATTATTAATTATTAAATGTTAAATATTAATTTTTAATTAATAATTAGTCAATAATCAATAATAATTATCAGTTATTAGTTATTAATCATTATTATTAATTATTTGATATTTTAATTACCTGTTAATTATTATTCATTATTTTTATAATTTTATATTTTGATAATAATACATTTAAATTTTAATTACTTCTTATTTATTATTTATTATTTATTGTTTATTATTATTTATTATTTATTATTTTAGTAAATTATTAATTGGATATAATTAATAAATATTTATTTATAATGAATATAAATTTTAATTCCAGGATAATTTTTATTTATTAATTATTATTTTAACTTATTACCAATTGTTAATTATTAATTGATTAATGGTAATTACTAATTATTAATTCTTTATAATTATGATTTATTATTTATTATTTATAAAGTAATAATTATTAATCATTCATTGTTATTTTGTAATTATTCATTATTGATTATTCACTAATTATTAAATATTCATTTTTCATTATTCATTATTTTTATTAATTTCTAATTATTGATTATTACTATTAATAAATAGTTCAAATTATAATTACTAGTTGATTAATAACTATTATTTATTATTTATTATTTTATTTTTAAAAAATAATTAATCATTAATTGAACATTTAATTATTTTTTATTTCAATTTATTAATTAATATTTACTATTTTTATTAATCTTTAATTTTTAATTATCTTTTATTCCTAATTAATTAAAAAAATTATTTATTTTTTATTTATTTTTTTAATTAATTACTTATTTATAATTATTAATTATTATTGATCATTAGTTATTGATTTATTTATTTATAAAGATGTGGTGAGAGCCTCTTTATTGTTCTAACAAAGGAAAAACCACCTTTTGGGTTAATAAGACTAATTACCTTACCTAGAGGCTCAGTGGGTTATAACATCTTGGACCTGGATACCACTCAACAGTTCCCCAGGCCCGGTTGGCCACATGGCCTCAAGCTCATCTCCCTAAACAACAGAGGCTGCTGACTGGCAGTGAGGGCCTAGGTGAATTAGTGGGGGACTACGACCTTATCACCAAAGTGTACACAGTAGAAATCCAATGTGAAATAAGTAGAAGAAGCAGCAATACAATTAGAAAATAGATCATCAATAGGAATATATGAAAATACCTAAAAAAGGAATCTCGTATACATATAATGATGATACATGTCATGTGTCTAGTAAAATGTAAAAAACGTGTATATAATGTAACTGTAAAATACATAAAAAAAACTACAAATAGGACCAAGGTATCCTAGATAGGATCAAGAGCCTCAGCTTGGTCTCATACTTCCCTACTCCCATGCAGCAACAAAAAACTTGTATCAAGGTGCTTTCCCTTATTCATACATGGAATCATATAATTTGTTCAGGTACCCAAGACGACCTAAATAGGGTGTGATACATAATTTCCATAGGCAACCACGAAAGTTCTAGTGCTATACAATCAGTGAATATATAATCATAGTGTGCATAAAGTAATATAATATGCAGAGGAAGTTATGAAAGTAAACATTCTATAAATTATAGGATTTCAATTGTGTTTAAGTTCATTTAATCATTCAAACTCATCGATGTAATTCTTGAGACAAATCATAAAGCCCAGCATCCCTCGTGATAAGATGATCAA
The DNA here is from genome assembly GCA_963277665.1 of Viscum album. Classification (NCBI taxonomy): domain Eukaryota; kingdom Viridiplantae; phylum Streptophyta; class Magnoliopsida; order Santalales; family Viscaceae; genus Viscum; species Viscum album. Next base: position 716,946,401 of record OY728160.1, read on the forward strand.
TGGATCCATAAATTCTTCATCCATAAATTTTAAGATAGTGACTAAATCCAAGCTTGTGCTTTGTCTTGGAAGATGCTTCATATAACTCATTTCATTCATTATTCATTTATGAAACTGATCCCATCCTTGAAATTATTAATTTAGAATCCAAGTATCACTCTAAGTCAAATATAAACCAATACCCTATAAGCTTGTCCATGATGATCCTCACAATAATCGAGGTATCACTCTAGGTGTGGTATAACATCTCCACCATTCGAGTCCATCCTTGGCAGTCCACTAAGAGATCCCAAGTATCACTTATGACATATATGATCAAATTCTCTTTGAGTATTTCCTTAAAAATCCATATTGAATCCAAGTATCACTCGGAATATAAAATTCCACCCTTCTTAGTCTATCTATAGAAGTCCATATAAGGAGTCTGTGTGTCACTCAGACATAATGATGGTAAAATCAAAATGAGTTCATTCATGGAATTCATTATTGGAATACATGTGCCACCCAAGGCATATAAGCTTTTAATTAATTTAAAATCATTTAATCAATATCATTCAATTATTTTAAGGTCAACACCAAAAACATTTCCATTCAACCTCACCTCAAAAGGTGACTCAAGTCATGGTCTAATCTTAAAAGGCTTACCTCTCAATTACACACATGGGAAATTCAATATAAGGGAAACTCAAGGTTCATAAAGCTATTACATTTCCAAGTCCAAGCCAGTGGTCATCCATCCCTTCCTATTAATCAATTCAATTAAAATTTACAATTCATATTTCAATTTAATTTACATTTCAATTCAAAACACAATATTAACATCCCATGACAAGGGGTAAAGGGTGCAACTCAGGGTATCCAAAATTCATATAACATTATAATGGTCTATTTAATTAAAAATAGACCTGACGGGGTGGTTCCAATTTCATTTTCTACAACCTATAACCATTCACTGATGGGACTCTTTAATTACATATTCCATTCCTAAAAATTTAATTTAATGATCCAAATCCATTTAAAGGGAGATGCTCTCAATATTGGGTGTGAAGCTCAAAAACATATATATATATATACATATATATAATTTTACATTAAAAGAAAATCTTAAGACCACCTACCATAGGTTCATAGTGGATACCTCGTTCAATATCATCTCCTGATTTGACTCAGATTTGGAAAAATAACGAAGAATGGATGAATAACCAATTAATAGGGAAAATTAGGTTTCACCTAAATAGAATAGTTTATACCAAGAAAAAAGAGGAATGAAACAAAATTGATTGAGATCTTACTGAGGTGGATCTGATGAGACTAATGGTGTTTGAATCTGATACCATATAAAGCATGTCCTTCAATTTGAAGAGTATTCACCAAAGGGGAGATCTCAATCCTTCACTATTTAATGTAAGGATAAATGTGGATTTTGTTTAGAAATATATTTTTATAGGTTTAGTTTGGAAAAATCACCAAAAATTCGGTATTTCACAGTTTGGATGCCTGGTTTCCTAAACCATGTATTGTAATGCTCTGGACCCAAACAGCCACCTGAATAGTGCTAAACTGGTCGGGTGTTACTACCTTAGGCATAGCTCCCCGAACGCCAAAGTATTCTGACTAGAAGTGAAGGTCTTTATAGGTATAGTGGGGAGGATATAACCTCTTATAGGATAATAATGGTATTGGTCTGAGTATAATAATAAAGATGCAACGGAATAATAACTCAGCAGACTCGAACCAGACCCGCAGAGTGAAAGCACAATCAATATCAATAAACAATGGAAGCAATAAATATAACAATATTAGTGAAAAGTAAACACAATATCTTGTTGAACACTTGTTACTACCATTGTACAAAAAAACATTCATCCAAAGCAGGTTATACATATCCATATGTAAAAAGGGCACCAATGGAAAAACAAATGTAGCTACAAAATAAGTAAGCATGCTGATACAAGAAATAAAGAAAAACAAGGTACACTCCAGCTAAGTAAGACCTTAATGTCCATACCATCTCCATGCAGTAGCTAATGCAGTCCAACTCCTGAAGATGACCTCTTTCCTGCCCGTAAATTTATAAAATCTACACGCATCCTAAAGGGACCATGCAGGGTGTGAGATGAATCTCAGTAGGATACCACCCAAAGGTGTGTACCTAATATAAGTGTTTAATAAGGCTTGTATTTATAAGGAAACAATAAACAGTACAATGCACAATTAAACACAAACCCACTAGTGCTCAGCAGCCACCATGGAGTGTCACCTGCTTCAACCAACATCGGAATATATGTCATGTAACCCAGCACCATGTGCCCCATGACACTGCGTCTCAAGTACCGACGTCCCGAAGGCACACCCAAGAAATAGTAACCTGGAGGGACAAAAATACCTGTCCTCAAATAAGTAACCGGAGAGACATCGATGTCTGCCCTCAAAATAAAGTAACCAGAGAGACAATGATTTCTAACCTAAAAATAAAGTAAGAAGAGGGACAACAATGACTGCCCTTAAAATAAGGGTGAGCCTTTACCCCCAAACCGATTGCCTCAATGCTATCCCCCGAAGGCTCCTCACCTCCCACGTGGCTTCCTACGGCAAGCACCCCCAAACCAATAGTACCTAAACCACAACTAATGGGGGCATATACCCACACAAGTGGTCAAAACCACCTCATCACAGAGTCTCTCTATGTGCACACTTCTCATAGTTCCGGGAGAGTAGTAATCAACAAAATATTACACAAGCCACAACACCTCTGACTCATTGTGTCCCTTCGACCATGCCGCTCAAGTATGATGGCCACGCCATCCCTGTAACAGGGGCCATGCCCAACCTAACAGTCATCCTGCCTCAAACTGACGCCCATGATGCCCAATACCATGGTCAAAACCACCCAACGTAACCCGGCCCAAGCCCAACCTGTGATCAGCCTCACTCAAAAATATCTAGGTCATGCCAAACACAACCAAAAGGGTTCCAACATATGCAATTCCACAATTACATATAATAATCAAAGGAATCACTTTTAAATAAGAAAAAAAAACTAAACAGTTGAGATACACTAACCAATCATTGTCTCATACTAGCACAAAGGTCTTTAAGGCCTCTAACAATTCTATCAAGGTTCAATAAACTAAACTCAACAATTTTAAACAATAAAATTGAATTATAACCATTTTGGAACTCCCCGGCCAAAATGCCCAGATGAGCAATGGCCCCTCACCCGGCCTCGCTCAAGAAAAATAGGTAACAAGCATACCTAAAGGAATCTCATCAGTCAAATAAACAATTAAACAGGAAATAATAGGTAAAATAGGGTCACGCTCAAAATACCCAAAACGCGCCAAATGTCGTGCCACCCAAAAGTCTACAAAAACACAAAAGGGGGTACTCACCACCTACCTGAGACTCGTATGATGATACTCCTCTGATAATAGCCTCCAATTAGGTCTAAAACGTGGTAGATCTACAAAAGGTTCAAAGCCTCTCAAACCCCTATAACTGACTCTAAAAAAGAAATCAAGAAAAATGGTTCAAGAAGAATCAAGGCATTACCGGTCGGGTTCCAACACACCTGACGGTGATCGAAATGGTGTTGAAATGGACGATCAGGAGAAAAAACGAGTTTCAGTTTGCTCTCCCTGATCAAACCTATCGAAGGGTTGAGTTTCTTGCCTCAAAACAAGGCTACTGCCCATTTTAGTGGAAAAAATAAAGTACACGGCTTGTACTTTAAACTATGCTCCATGTATCATTTTATTGTTCATAAGGCGGCTGATATTTCGCCGAGGACTTTCCGACTTACTCCACAGCATGTACCTATGGTTCACAGCGTGTACCATTTTACTCGGCTGACATCCCCAACACGCCTTGTATATCCCCATACACGGACCCTCTACACGGCATGTACAAATAGTACACGACGTGTACATGCTAAAAACATTCTACCCAGCCAACATGCCTACATGCCATATATGGCCTCTATAAGGTCAAGGGTACACGGCGTGTCCATAACTACACGTCGTGTAGTAAGAAATTCCTACAATGTCATCACACGACATGTACTCGGCAAGCACACAGCCGGTACTCACCAAACCCATGCATGGATTGTACTTTAGAGTACAAGGCTTGTAGTCTGGAAGTTTCCAGAACTTCCCAAAATTTCCCAGTTCTCTAAGGAACAAGTCAAAAATTCAAATAGGCTCGGGATTTTGACCCGTTCTAAAAACTCGGGTTCTAACATGTACCAACTATTCACAGCCAGCTATAGGAAGAGGGTACCCCACATGGTTTGACTAACTGTGTAGAAACTCTGGAAAACATCACTGTCAAAATTAAATAAATTTCCACACGGCCATGCACCTAAAATCTCAAGGTTTAGTCCAACCATTCGGGCTCTCCCTACTCTATTTACATCCATTTCAAGGGTTTTCAGACAATGCGTCCTATCCCCTATGATTTCCTCTAACTGTGTGGCATGCCATTTTCACCAAAAAGCTAGGTTTCGGGATATGAACACTACAACAAAAAAGGCATTTAGCGGCGGTTTGGTTTTACGTTTGGCAGTGGTTTTATTATTTATTTATTTTATTTATTTATTTATATATTTATATATTTATTTATTCATTTTATATATTTTATTTATTTATTTTATTTTATTTATTTATTTTAATTATTATATTTCATTTGTTTATTCATTTATTTTTTTTTACATTTATTTTTTTATTTTGTTTATTTTGTTTATTTTTATTATTTTATTTCTTTATTTCTTATTTTTTTTCTTTGTTTATTTCTTTATTTGTTTATTTATTTATTTTATTTATTTTATTTATTTTAGTTATTTATTTTATTTTATTTATTTATTTTATGTCCTTATTTCTTTATTTATTTCTTTATTTATTTAATTATTTATTTATTTTTTTATTTATTTTATTTTATTTATTTTATTTATTTTAATTATTTATTTTATTTATTTTAGTTATTTATTTTACTTATTTTATTTATTTATTTATTTATTTTATTTTATTTATTTATATTATTTTATTATTTATTTATTTATTTTATTTTATTTTATTTATTTTATTAATTTATTTTATTTATTTATTTTATTTATTTATTTTATTTATTTATTTTATTTATATCTTTCTTTATTTATTTTTTTATTTTATTTGTTTATTTTATTTATTTTATTTATTTATTTTAACTTTTTATTTCATTCTTTTATTTTATTTATTTATTTTAATTTTTTATTTCATTCTTTTATTTATTTTTTTATTTATTTTTTTATTTACTTATTTATTTATTTATTTATTTTTTTATTTATTTTATTTATTTATTTATTTATTTATTTATTTCGTATTTATTTTATTTTACTTATTTTATTTATTTATTTTATTTATTTTATTTATTTATTTTGTTTATTTTATTTTATTTTATTTTATTTTATTTTTATATATATTATTTATAAATTTTTTTTATATATATATTTTTTTATTTATTTATTTTTTTTATTTATTTTATTTACTTATTTTTTATTTATTTATTTATTTATTTTATTTTATTTTATTTTATTTTATTTATTTATTTATTTATTTATTTATTTATTTATTTATTTTATTTTATTTATTTATTTATTTATTTATTTATTTTATTTTATTTTATTTATTTATTTATTTATTTTATTTTATTTTATTTTATTTATTTATTTATTTATTTTATTTTATTTATTTATTTCTTTATTTATTTTATTTATTTATTTATTTATTTATTTATTTATTTTATTTATTTTATTTATTTTATTTATTTTATTTATTTTTTATTTATTTTATTTTATTTATTTCTTTTATTTTATATATTTGTTTATATATTTATTTTATTTATTTATTTTATTTATTTTAATTTATTTTATTTATTTATTTTATTTATTTATTTTATTTATTTATTTTATTTATTTTATTTATTTTATTTTATTTATTTATTTTATTTATTTACTTTATTTATTTATTTTATTTATTTATTTTATTTATTTATTTTATTTATTTATTTCTTTTATTTGTTTTATTTATTTGTTTTATTTATTTCGTATTTATTTATTTCTTTTATTTATTTATTTTATTTATTTGTTTGTTTTATTTATTTATTTATTTTACTTATTTATTTATTTCTTTTACTTATTTTATTTATTTATTTATTTATTTATTTATTTATTTATTTTATTTTATTTTATTTTATTTTATTTTATTTATTTGCGTTTGGTCAGATTTGAACTCTTAACCTCTTGCATATTTTCCAAAGACTTTACCACTCCAGCAAGCTCATCATGTGGTTAATAAACAGAATTTAATATACTTATATATATTAATTGAAAAAGCAAATAACACATAAATAATAGATATAAACTCAATAATAATAAATAATAAATAATAAATAATAAATAAATAATAATAAATAATAAATAATAAATAATAAATAATAAACAATAAATAATAAGTAATAACTAATAAATAATAAATAACAAATAATAAATAATAAATAATAAATAATAAATAATAAATAATAAACAATAAATAATAAACAATAAATAACAATAAATAAATAACAATAAATAAATAACAATAAATAATAAATAATAAATAATAAATGATAAATAATAAATAATAAATAATAAATAATAAATAATAACTAATAACTAATAACTAATAAATAATAACTAATAACTAATAAACAATAAATAATAAGTAATAAATAATAAATAATAAATAATAAATAATAAATAATAAACAATAAATAATAAATAATAAATAATAGATAATTAATAATTAATAATAAAAAATAAGTAATAATAAATAAATAGTAAATAATAATAAATAATAAATAATAAATGATAAATAATAAATAATAAATAATAAATAAATAAATAAATAACAATAAACAGAAAACAATAAACAATAAACAATAAATAATAAACAATAAACAATAAATAATAATAAATAATATATAATAATATATAATAATATATAATAATAAACAAATAATAAATAATAACTAATAAATAATAACTAATATTAAATAATAAATAATAAATGATAATAAATAATAAATAATAAATAATAATAAATAATAATAAATAATAATAAATAATAAATAATATTAAATATTAAATAATAATAAACAATAAATAATAATAAACAATAAATAATAATAAACAAATAATAAATTCTAAATTCTAAATTCTAAATTATAAATTATAAATTATAAATAATGAATAATAAATACTAAATCATAAATAATAAACAATAAACAATAAATGTAACACCCCGAGCTTCCACGATACGCTTCTCATTCAATAATGCAATAGCTTTCATTGTACGCAACTTCGAGTTCTAAAACACCGCGACTAATCAAAGTAGCCGTTGTGAATAGTAATACCTACTTTTTGAAATATTATAAATTTTATTTATCAAAATGGACTTCATTTTTGGATTCGGAATATTGAAATTAGCCTATGTTTAATTTTTGGTATTTTTCTGAGAACTTCTAAATTTTTATGAATAGTGAAAAATACTTAAAAACAACTTTTTTAATCAAAATAATTTATAGTGATAAATTATAATATTTAGTGGTTTTAAAGTATAATTAGAATATATTTTTACCATTTTATCCAATGGTGGTCATTAGAATTAATTTAACATTGAAATTGGACATAAACAATTGCCAAACTTTTGATATAAATTGTTTCTTAAAAACACGCTATTTGTTGTAACAGCGGGAATTAATTATAAAATTAATTAATACAACTTATATGTTTGGAATTTTGTAAAATAGACATCATTTTTGAATTCGGAATATCAATTATAGCTTAGGGTGAAATTTTGGTCTTATTCTGAAAAACTTCAATTTTTGATGAATAGTGAAAGCACTAAGTGGTAGTTAAATAACTGATTTTTCGTTTAAATGAAATATTACCACTTCTGTGATTTGATTTTCAAAAATCCGACATACATGGTTGTCATTAAGAAGTAAAATGTGGTTCAATGGGATAAAAATAATTTTTTGGTGAATAGTAACTTATTAAGTTCTTAATCGCGATTAGTGGTAATTAGGGTAGTTTAAGGTATAAATAATACTTTAATAATATTAAATGACCTAGACACATGTCCCAACCTCATTGGTTGTGTCATGGCCGACCAAGACAAGCCATGGCCTAACTTGGGGACCCCATGGATCCACTTTTGTTGGGAAATAACATAAATTACTTTTTATTTAATGTTAAAGTGAAAATGACACTAACATAAATTGTTCTACTAAAACAATTTTTAATTGGGGTTATACAAGTCCAAATTTTGATTATAAATAGTCATTGGAAAGCTAAAAAGATTTCCTACATCATAGTATTTGTTTTATAATTTTTAGACATTAAATAAATTAAAGTATTTATGACATAATAATGATGCAGCGATGACATCATTATTTGACGATTTAAATAAAATGAGAAGATAATGCAAAATCCGAGGCTTACACTTGTCCAAAGCCTATTGGATGAAGATATTTCGAAACCTTATCACCTTAGCCTCGAATTATATAGATGTGGGACCTTTAGAATCCGAAAAGCATTTTGAAATAATGTAACATTTCATTACTTTCCAAAAGTGCCCCTCCTCTCCACTTATAAAAGGCCCCCACCTCTCCCACCTTATTCACACCATCAAGCCATTTGGCTCGGCCAACCTCTGCCCAAATACTCTCCCAACATTCCTTCCTTACTCCTAGAAACCTCACTTTGGGCAGAACTCTTCCCAAGGAAGCCTTTAGCTCAAATCAAAAAGAGTTACCCGATTTTGAGGTAATGTCTTTTCTAATGTTGTTTTGTTTTATTTTTCTTCTCCAACCCCCTAAACTCTTTTTATTCATTTCTTTTGTAACAACACCAGTATCCTCAATATACTAGGATGTTGTTATAAGAAGGATTCGAGCTACACTTACACACACCTACATCTAATGGTTAAAGAACATATGGTTTCTGTGGATGGCGAATTTCTGCCTCACGAAACGATGATTGTTCAACACTCATATAACACCTCCAAAGGTGGCCATTAAGATGTCACTATTTTTATATATGATATATAATATGTTTTTGTTTTACTTATGCTTCTGTATTTCTCATTTATGGCATACTTTATGATTTCCATTATGGGTAAAACGCGATAATTTCATTTTAGGAAGTGCGGACTACCGCCCCCTCAAAGTGATTTGAATCGTTAATGCCATGTGTGGGATGTATAAAGGATGGAGTAAATGGTATTATACACTATATTATACTGGAATTATATTATACATTTATATCATTATGATTTCATTCCATTAAATATGAAATTGAAATGAAAGTAGCGTTCATGCGTACGTACGGCTTACCGTCTCCATGAACGGTGCATTTCATTTCTTACCTCTAAATGTTACGTAATATTATAAATGAATGTATATACTGTATATATATGATATATATGATATCTACATCATTAATATAATTCTGGATATAATGGATATTTCACCACATGAACAACTTATAATTATAAGAAGTTTATTGTTGACTCATGTACCAAAGATCGACAAAACGACCGTTATTAACTTAAATAATTACATAATGTTCATAACATTGTAATAAGTGATATAAAAAGGATAATGAAATTGAAAATGGTTCTTAATAAGGTAGATATTAACTCTAGTTTATTATTCAGGAGGTTAAAGAACGGTTGAGTCAAGTCGGACACAAGGTAAGGGATCTTCTTAACCCAACTTCCATTCTTTGGGTTAATCTCCTACTTTCAAATTATGTCATGATATTATTATGTCCTATTTTGTATTTTTATGTTATTTATGTGTACCTATAGTGAATACACATAATATATCTATTTTATTTTAAAAATGATCTTTGTATGGGACTTCGTCTCAATCTCCTTTCGTTGAGGCATATTTTATTTTATACACAACTTTCTTTTATACGGTGTATAAACCCCTTTGACTTTTACATTTATTCAAAAGGAATCTTTTTACACGAAGCGTTTTACTAAACGACAAAAAGGGAATGTTTTTCTTTCCGTACTTATGCGGCGACAACGACTTCTCCGCCGCCGTGACCATTATTTGAGTTTCGGCTTCCTCTACAAGCCATCACTTTTTTTAATGAAAAATAAATACAAAGTTTTAACTTACTTTTATTTTGGTATTGAAAATGGTTTTGAAAGCGTTTTTGTTATATCAATGTGTTGTATTGATATCTTGTGATTGGAATGTGGAAATGTTATGTTTCCTTTATGCATGTTTTATGTGATATGATTATGTTATGGTTTATGATATGTTTAAACCTATTCATATGAGGAATGTATTGGACTTAATAAGTGACGGGTGGGGCCCGCTATAGCTCCTCGATGCATCGGCAGGTCTCATGAGACAACTAGACGTGGAATTGGCCGAGGCCCTTTCCCAATTTGATTTATGGTTTTGGCCGAGGCCTTAATCATTTTAGATGTCTTGGCCGAGGCCTTGACAAAATGTTTCAGAATGTCCGGCATTATACATTCCATCATTATGAAAGTGGTTATTGATATTGCATGTGATTATTCGACCAGTAGAATATCCATGTGAAGAAGTAAATGGCATTATCTCATTTTACTTTTGCCATATTATGTTTAAGTTCATGTTTAAAAGGCTTTTGTTTTAGTTATACATTGCCTTAAATGTTAATGTTTATTTATGAAAGCTTCCGCATTATTGTTATCCTTACTGAGCATCTGAGCTCACCCCTTTCAATGTTTTAATATTTTCCAGGATGTGAAGAAGTATTTTATGAATGACCTGCAGGGATAGTCGGAAGAGGATATGAGTGTGGACTATGGAGACTTTGTTATTGTAGTTTTTCACTTTTTGATGTAATGAAAGACTTATGAATGTATCTAGTGTTTCCAAGGCTACTAAACTAATCGGTCTTTCGAGACTTGATCCTTTGTGATCATGCCAATGTTACGAAGTAATGCACCGACTCTGGGTAGCTGGGGTCGGGGCGTTACAGTTGGTATCAGAGGCAGTTTAGTACTAACCTTGGAAGCTAGATGTAGATAAACTCTGATTAGAACGCATAGCCCAAAGATAGGCTTCGAGGATTAGTATAGAAGAACTTCCTAGAATTTTGGTATTATAGAGATGATATGAGTTTTCCGAGCAATACATCCCTGTCTGGATACGAGCAGGTAGAGGCGGCTCTGGCACAGATGTACCTAGGGGTAAAACCCGAAAACACCGCTTTGAGCTAGACTCAAACGGGAACTGGTGCACGACAACGGGCCTTGCTGCACTCTTGGTTATGACACTCCCGGGGGATATGCTTAGGATAATTCTCATTTTCTTTACAAACCATTATGTAAGGTTTATGAGTACATATTTCCTCAAAGGAAACATTTCTTTTTATGATTATGGATTATATCCATAAATAGTTCAATTTATGTTAAGTATTATACAAGTATGGAATTATGTATTTTGATTCATAAACTAATCTAGTTTATGCCATTGTTTAGAAATGGCGCCTAGTAGAAGGAATGGAAACCGTATCAATGCACGAACTCCGTGTAGGGATTGCCCTCCTGATCAAGATAATTATTGTGTATCTGGAGATACAACTGGTGCTGATCAACTTATTACCATACTGGGACAACTCACTCAGGTTATGAATAATAACCTTACTCGTATGGAGCACCTTGATCCGCAACGTGGAGGATCAATGTTAGACCGCTTCATGAGGCAACAACCACCAACCTTCAATGGGAGTATAAATCCTATAGTAGTTGAGCAATGGATAAATTCCTTAGAGAAAATATTCCATGCCTTGGGGAGTAGTGAAAGGGAGAAGGTTGTCATGGCAGTTTACCGCCTCACTGGAGATGCCGATCAGTGGTGGTCGCTGATTCAAAACACAAAGAAAGATGATGACGTATCGAATATGGAATGGAGGGAGTTCAAAGATCTTTTCTTAGAAAAATACTTTCCTCGTGACCATCGAGCAGATATGGAAAGGCAATTTCTGAGTCTGAGGCAGAAGGAGGATGAGAATGTCGCAAAGTATGAGGCTAACTTTACAAGGTTAGCGAGGCATGCTACCGATTACATACGTAACCCAAGGAGTAAGATTGATCGTTTCTTTGATGGTTTAAAACCATTTCTCCGTCGAGCTTTGGTATCACAATCCTTCTCATCATACGAAGATATTGTCTCGTGTGCTATCAAGACAGAAAAGGAATTCTCTAAGTCTTATGACAACAAAGTAAAGCAAGAGAAGAAGAGAACGGTGGAACAAGAGACAGATAAAGGGAAAAAGGGAAAGAAGGATTTTCCATTATGTGATAATTGTGGGAAGAATCACCCTGGTACTTGCCTAAAAGGAATGGGAGTCTGTTATAAATGTGGAGAAAAAGGTCACCAGGCACGTGATTGCAAGGGAAAGAAAGAGGCTGTCAAAGTTGAATGCTACAATTGTAGAGAAATGGGTCATTACGCAAATGAATGTCCTAAGCGTCAAGGAATCTTACCCCAGAAAAGGCCAAGGGATCAAGGACAATCTTATGCTATTACTACAGTTGAAGCAGAATAACTAATGTATTGATGCTTTCGGACTCATGGATTATATTCTGGTTATTAGAATAATGTGATCTATATAAGGATTGTACTGCAGTACTTTTTGATTTCAGTAAGGTTTTAATATGATTAAGGTAATCATATTTTTAGTATGTGACAATAAGAGAAACTTTACTTTGTTTGGGGAATCTGATAAATTGATTTTGAAATTAAGAGACCTTTTAGAGAAAGTCTGGACAGAGGTATTTTGGATAACTATAAAGGTTGGAGTGGATTAAGTTGATCTTTTGATAGTATTGTTTAAGGTTAAAACATTTATGAAGATTATTTTTGGAATAGTATAGTACTATATTTTTAGGAAAAGGACAACCTACAGGGTGGGGCATAACTAGTCGCGTCGGACACAGCTGCAGGAATCGAACCCACAACCATAGTGCGACAAGCCTTTATTTCCTACCACTAGCCTACAGGAAGTCCCTGGTTATTAGAAAATAATTTTACTAATCTAAATTGTATGTGTTAACATTTGTAACCTTATACAATTAGGAAAAGTATAATATTTTTGGGTTCTATTATCTTTTTGAGTGAAAGGTGAGTTGAAGGTTGAAACTCCAATTGTCAGGCACAAATATATATATACCTATCTGTTATTCAATGAATAAATTAATTCTTAAACTTTAGTAAAGGGATATTAAAACAAAAAAATGTGTTATCCTAATACCTTATGTCTTATTGAACTGATGATATTTTAAATAAACATAGATTGAAGGCTTTGAGGCCCTCAATTTGACAGTTGATTGTGATTGATGACCTCAATCACTCCCTACAAATATTTACGTTTTTCCTCCAATTATATGTCTCAAATTGCCACCAATGTTCTCCTTATCGAGATCATAATTTGGTGGTGACTTTCTTATTTCCATTTCCCTCTTATTAAGGCTAAATTTTATTAATCTTATTTCCGATGTGGGATTTCCAAAAAGGTATTTTCTATTTTCAACCTTTTACTTTCAAAGAAAAATTTTAAATTGCGAGGACGCAATTTATTGAAGGAGGGGAGAATGTAACACCCCGAGCTTCCACGATACGCTTCTCATTCAATAATGCAATAGCTTTCATTGTACGCAACTTCGAGTTCTAAAACACCGCGACTAATCAAAGTAGCCGTTGTGAATAGTAATACCTACTTTTTGAAATATTATAAATTTTATTTATCAAAATGGACTTCATTTTTGGATTCGGAATATTGAAATTAGCCTATGTTTAATTTTTGGTATTTTTCTGAGAACTTCTAAATTTTTATGAATAGTGAAAAATACTTAAAAACAACTTTTTTAATCAAAATAATTTATAGTGATAAATTATAATATTTAGTGGTTTTAAAGTATAATTAGAATATATTTTTACCATTTTATCCAATGGTGGTCATTAGAATTAATTTAACATTGAAATTGGACATAAACAATTGCCAAACTTTTGATATAAATTGTTTCTTAAAAACACGCTATTTGTTGTAACAGCGGGAATTAATTATAAAATTAATTAATACAACTTATATGTTTGGAATTTTGTAAAATAGACATCATTTTTGAATTCGGAATATCAATTATAGCTTAGGGTGAAATTTTGGTCTTATTCTGAAAAACTTCAATTTTTGATGAATAGTGAAAGCACTAAGTGGTAGTTAAATAACTGATTTTTCGTTTAAATGAAATATTACCACTTCTGTGATTTGATTTTCAAAAATCCGACATACATGGTTGTCATTAAGAAGTAAAATGTGGTTCAATGGGATAAAAATAATTTTTTGGTGAATAGTAACTTATTAAGTTCTTAATCGCGATTAGTGGTAATTAGGGTAGTTTAAGGTATAAATAATACTTTAATAATATTAAATGACCTAGACACATGTCCCAACCTCATTGGTTGTGTCATGGCCGACCAAGACAAGCCATGGCCTAACTTGGGGACCCCATGGATCCACTTTTGTTGGGAAATAACATAAATTACTTTTTATTTAATGTTAAAGTGAAAATGACACTAACATAAATTGTTCTACTAAAACAATTTTTAATTGGGGTTATACAAGTCCAAATTTTGATTATAAATAGTCATTGGAAAGCTAAAAAGATTTCCTACATCATAGTATTTGTTTTATAATTTTTAGACATTAAATAAATTAAAGTATTTATGACATAATAATGATGCAGCGATGACATCATTATTTGACGATTTAAATAAAATGAGAAGATAATGCAAAATCCGAGGCTTACACTTGTCCAAAGCCTATTGGATGAAGATATTTCGAAACCTTATCACCTTAGCCTCGAATTATATAGATGTGGGACCTTTAGAATCCGAAAAGCATTTTGAAATAATGTAACATTTCATTACTTTCCAAAAGTGCCCCTCCTCTCCACTTATAAAAGGCCCCCACCTCTCCCACCTTATTCACACCATCAAGCCATTTGGCTCGGCCAACCTCTGCCCAAATACTCTCCCAACATTCCTTCCTTACTCCTAGAAACCTCACTTTGGGCAGAACTCTTCCCAAGGAAGCCTTTAGCTCAAATCAAAAAGAGTTACCCGATTTTGAGGTAATGTCTTTTCTAATGTTGTTTTGTTTTATTTTTCTTCTCCAACCCCCTAAACTCTTTTTATTCATTTCTTTTGTAACAACACCAGTATCCTCAATATACTAGGATGTTGTTATAAGAAGGATTCGAGCTACACTTACACACACCTACATCTAATGGTTAAAGAACATATGGTTTCTGTGGATGGCGAATTTCTGCCTCACGAAACGATGATTGTTCAACACTCATATAACACCTCCAAAGTGGCCATTAAGATGTCACTATTTTTATATATGATATATAATATGTTTTTGTTTTACTTATGCTTCTGTATTTCTCATTTATGGCATACTTTATGATTTCCATTATGGGTAAAACGCGATAATTTCATTTTAGGAAGTGCGGACTACCGCCCCCTCAAAGTGATTTGAATCGTTAATGCCATGTGTGGGATGTATAAAGGATGGAGTAAATGGTATTATACACTATATTATACTGGAATTATATTATACATTTATATCATTATGATTTCATTCCATTAAATATGAAATTGAAATGAAAGTAGCGTTCATGCGTACGTACGGCTTACCGTCTCCATGAACGGTGCATTTCATTTCTTACCTCTAAATGTTACGTAATATTATAAATGAATGTATATACTGTATATATATGATATATATGATATCTACATCATTAATATAATTCTGGATATAATGGATATTTCACCACATGAACAACTTATAATTATAAGAAGTTTATTGTTGACTCATGTACCAAAGATCGACAAAACGACCGTTATTAACTTAAATAATTACATAATGTTCATAACATTGTAATAAGTGATATAAAAAGGATAATGAAATTGAAAATGGTTCTTAATAAGGTAGATATTAACTCTAGTTTATTATTCAGGAGGTTAAAGAACGGTTGAGTCAAGTCGGACACAAGGTAAGGGATCTTCTTAACCCAACTTCCATTCTTTGGGTTAATCTCCTACTTTCAAATTATGTCATGATATTATTATGTCCTATTTTGTATTTTTATGTTATTTATGTGTACCTATAGTGAATACACATAATATATCTATTTTATTTTAAAAATGATCTTTGTATGGGACTTCGTCTCAATCTCCTTTCGTTGAGGCATATTTTATTTTATACACAACTTTCTTTTATACGGTGTATAAACCCCTTTGACTTTTACATTTATTCAAAAGGAATCTTTTTACACGAAGCGTTTTACTAAACGACAAAAAGGGAATGTTTTTCTTTCCGTACTTATGCGGCGACAACGACTTCTCCGCCGCCGTGACCATTATTTGAGTTTCGGCTTCCTCTACAAGCCATCACTTTTTTTAATGAAAAATAAATACAAAGTTTTAACTTACTTTTATTTTGGTATTGAAAATGGTTTTGAAAGCGTTTTTGTTATATCAATGTGTTGTATTGATATCTTGTGATTGGAATGTGGAAATGTTATGTTTCCTTTATGCATGTTTTATGTGATATGATTATGTTATGGTTTATGATATGTTTAAACCTATTCATATGAGGAATGTATTGGACTTAATAAGTGACGGGTGGGGCCCGCTATAGCTCCTCGATGCATCGGCAGGTCTCATGAGACAACTAGACGTGGAATTGGCCGAGGCCCTTTCCCAATTTGATTTATGGTTTTGGCCGAGGCCTTAATCATTTTAGATGTCTTGGCCGAGGCCTTGACAAAATGTTTCAGAATGTCCGGCATTATACATTCCATCATTATGAAAGTGGTTATTGATATTGCATGTGATTATTCGACCAGTAGAATATCCATGTGAAGAAGTAAATGGCATTATCTCATTTTACTTTTGCCATATTATGTTTAAGTTCATGTTTAAAAGGCTTTTGTTTTAGTTATACATTGCCTTAAATGTTAATGTTTATTTATGAAAGCTTCCGCATTATTGTTATCCTTACTGAGCATCTGAGCTCACCCCTTTCAATGTTTTAATATTTTCCAGGATGTGAAGAAGTATTTTATGAATGACCTGCAGGGATAGTCGGAAGAGGATATGAGTGTGGACTATGGAGACTTTGTTATTGTAGTTTTTCACTTTTTGATGTAATGAAAGACTTATGAATGTATCTAGTGTTTCCAAGGCTACTAAACTAATCGGTCTTTCGAGACTTGATCCTTTGTGATCATGCCAATGTTACGAAGTAATGCACCGACTCTGGGTAGCTGGGGTCGGGGCGTTACAATAAATAATAAGTAATAAATAATAAGTAAAAATAATAAATAATAAATAATAAATAATAAATAATAAATATCAAATAATAAATAATAATAAATAATAAATATAAATAAATATAAATAAATATAAATAATAAATATAAATAATAGATAATAAATAAATAATAAATAATAAATAACAAATAACCAGTAACAAATAATAGATAATGAATAAATTAATGTATATTATAAATAATAAATAAAAAATAATAAATGAAACACATGAAAAAGTATAAAAAGATGTGATAAGGGGTGAAAAATCATGAAAACGCATTAAAACAGATAGAGAAGCATGAAGAATGAGGCATTAGAAAGAATGAGAACGCATGAAAACTCATGACAACTCCGGAAAACCCCTTAAGAATTCAACATAATCATCATAATAACCCACAAAAAACCATTGATACAGATAACAAGTCATGGAAACCCAAATAAACAGTAATAAATGGAGCAACCGTTAAAACCCGTCAAAACGTTCATAAAGTGACAAAAACATTGGACTCACATTAACAGAGATAACTTATGATCCGAGAGTCTATTTCTGATCTGCGACCTGTCAAATTAAAGATCTTGAAATGATCTTCAACCTGATAGGTGAAAGAGTCTGAATGGACAGGCGGATCCGAAGTTACGACCATTTAAAAAAAGCTGACGGGGAACGGGTGCTAGAAACGAGGCATCGAAAAACATAACAAACCTGATACCCACTAAAAAGGCCATAATTTATGATCCAAGAGTGCATGTGGGTGCCGCAACCAGTCAAACTGAATCTCATGGAATGAGCTACGATCTGGAAGGTGGAGGAGTCTGAACTGACACGCGGATCGAAAGTTAGGTCCATTCGAAGACAAGTTCAACGGGACACTAGTGACGGAAATAGGGTTTCAAAGGCCTTTGGAGGGATATTGGCGTTGAAAAACACAATAAAAGCCTCTTTTTGTAGAATTGGTGTGTATCTCTCTTCGCTAGCTTCGATTTTATATGTGGTAGAGCCCAAACGGACACCCGGAGTGAAAGTTAAGGCTGTTTGAAGTTGGAAAACTTTTTTCAACTTTCTTATAACTCTCATATCTTTCGCACCTTAGACCGTCTCATAGTTTTGATTATACGTTCCTCTATATCTCTTCATGAGCTTTTATTTGACTGGTCTTGGCACTCCAACGGATGCCCGGATCAAAAGTTATGGTTGTTTTAGTGATTTTGGGGTTTCTCGTGTTTTTTTATTTTTTTCCTTTCATTTCACGGTGGTTTTACCCAAACAGCCCCTATTTCGCGGCGGTTTTTTAAAAAACCGCCGCTAATCCTCAAATAAATTAAAAAAAATAAAAAAAATAAAAAAATTAAGGCATTTCACGGTGGTTTAAAAACCACAGAGAAATGGGGGCCCGAAACACGTTTAGCGGCAGTTTTTAAAACCGCTGCAAAAAAACCGCCGCTAAACGGCCATTTTCCTTTAGTGGAACCAGCCTCGAACACCCCCAAAACCTCCATGAACTCAATGGGAATTCCCATTATACTATATTTAAACATTTAAACTAAATATTAGAAGATGGTAGAGAATTTTCACCTCAATAAAGAACCGGGTTTTACAAACTTCCCCCCTTAAAGCAATTCATCCCAGAATTCCCTTCTCAAGGGTGGTCTAGAATATCTAAGAAAAAATCCATCTACTACGATTTTACATCAGCCCCCCACTCTCATGTCTCATCATATACTCGGTTTTGCTGCCATAGTTCCCATACTAAAGGAACTTATTGGCCTTGAAGAAACTTTATGCTAAAATCCACAATATATATATGATGCTCCTCAAAGAATGCATCTACCTGTAACTCAACCTCCTCAGGATGAAAGGCACGAGACATGTCTAAATGATAATTGTGTAAATGGGATACATGGAAGACTTTGTTCATGGTATGGTACAACTGAGGTAACTGAAATCTATAGGATACTAGCCTGACTCTCTCCATAATCACAAACGGCTTGACATAACGTGGTGATAGATTACCATGTCTCCTGATCATCCTGTGTCCCAACCTCAGTGAGACACATAAAAAGACATGATCCCTGACCTCAAACACTAGAGGTCTTCTGTGGAAATTGGCATAATATTTATGTTGAGACTATGAAAATCCATCTGCTTTTGAATCAACTGTACCTACTCTATGGTCTCCTAAACAATATTAGTTCCAAGCATTGCTGGCTCTCATGCTTCTAACCAATTCAGGGGTGATCATAGTGGATTACCATAAAAATAATCATAATGTTACATATGAATAGTATTCTGAAATCTATTATTGTAGTAAAACTCAAAATGAGGTATATACCACTCCCAAGATCTCCTAAAATCTGAGACGCATGGTCGCGACACTTCCTCATGCATCTGAATCGTGCGTTCTGACTAACCATCTATCTGAGGGTGGTATGTCGTCCTTATAAAAACATGTGTACCTAATTCCCTCTATATAATTTTCCTGCAATGAGATGTAAACCAGGTGTCCCTATCTAATATTATAGTTTACAGGACCCTCTGGGTTTGTACTATCTCGTAGATATACAACCGCCCAATCTCATCAACTAAAAAGGTCTCCCTGGTTTGTAGGAAATGTACAACCTTTGTGAGCCGATAAAAACCAAGCCATATAGTATCATTACATTGAAGAATCCTCAGTAAAACTATCACTAAATACATCGTGAATTAATCCCACTCCCACTCAGGTATGGGTAACTACTATAAAAGCTTTGATGTTTATTGGTGCTCCACATTCACATACTGAATGGTGGAACATCTCGTGAAAAAAAATAACATCATATTTCATACCATGACACTAGTATAGATATGTAAATATCAATACATATTTGTGATGCAAGTATGAACTACCCAAGATGAATTATGAAATTATCGCATCATCTCCTCACATGGGTCTTTAGAAACCCATACACAACCATGTACATGTTTAATTTCAACCTCACCTATGGTCCAATCAGGAGGATGGTCCTCACCTACCAGACTCTCCCATAGGACTAGGCTCCCAGAATCCAATAGCTAGAATATACTCACTCAATCCAGTAGTGTAGAGGTCATATATAAGGATGTTATAAAGTTGTTACCCTAAATTTCATGCACCTATAAGTGAATCTAAGAGAAAATATCATTGAGCTTCTAGTGACAACTACCCTACCGAACTGCATGTATACGAATCCTCTATATCAGTGCATATACCACTGTATTTCCTTTCCCATGCATGTAGAAAAGATCAATGTCAAAATAATGTAGGTATTCCACCCACCTTATCTATTTCATGTTCATATCATGTTGTACAAATATGTACATGAGTATTTTTTTGGTTCTTGTAAAACAAAAAAAATTCTCTCCAAGTAAGTAAAGTCTCCAATAGTGCAATTCATGAACAACCATAGATAACTAAATATTTTATGTCAGGTAATTTGTCTCATGTGGCCTCAACATCTAAGACCCATATTCCATGAATCTATCCTTCTATATAAGGACTAAACTAGCCTGAACCTAATGCATTGCATTAAATAGTGTAACTCTTTCCTGGCACTAGAAATATCAATGTCGGTGCTAAAGTCAATCTCATTTTCATATTCTAAATGGCCATATAATATGAATATAACCATAAAAACTTCACACCCTTCTCAATCAAGCCCATAAATAGTGCTTCGTGGTGTGAGAATTCCTATATGAAATTCTTGTAGTAACCATCTAGTCACAAGAAACTTTATACCTCAAATATGTTATTGGGCTTCTCCTAGGAAACTATGTCTTTCTCCTTCTCTATGTCAATTGAAAATCCTATATCTGAGATAATGTGACCTAGGAAGTGAATATAATCAATCTATAAGTGGAACTTAGTGACCTTATTGTATAAATGATGCTCTCTTAGTGTATCCAATACAATATAAATTTGTTTGGCATGGTCATATCAATTGTGATAATAAACCAAGATATTTTCCATCAGAACCACTATAAATGAATCCAGATAAGGATGGAAATATTAGTTTCACAGTTCCATGAAGACCTTTAGTTCATTCATGAGACTAAATGTCATAACCAAATAATCATATAGACGATACCTTTAATGAAATTTTGTTATAGGTTTGTATGATAGTCTTACATGAACCTGATGATAACCAAATCTGAAGTAAATCTTAAATAAATCTCTATATCCTTGGATCTATTCAAATAGATCATATATTCGCAGTAGAGGATACAATTTCTTAACCATCAGCTGGTTCAATTTCTGTTAATATACATATAGTCTAATTTTTACATCCATCTTTTTTGAAGAAAGGACTACCAAACCCTGTAGAGAAGTTTTGGGTTGGATAAACCCCTTTCCCTCTAAATACTCTAGCTACCTATTGAGTTCCTAAATCTCAGTAATAGTCATCCATTAAGGATAAATGGATAACGATATAGCTTCTAGAAATTTCTCAATATAGAACTCTACCTCCCTCACTGGATTTAATCCTGAAGACTCGTCTAGAAAACATCCATGAAATGATAAACCACTTGAGGGAAATCTACCTGATATGTTCCCTGATCATCCAAATATAAACTCAAAATATGGGCTTTCACCCTACCTAGCCCAATATGTTCGGGATCATCATAGCTCACCTAGACATCCCATTCACCCTTGTGAATAAACACTCCACCTTCTGGTGATGTGAAGTTCAAACTATGGAAATTGAAATCAATAAAACCATGAAAGAGAACCAACTAGCCAATCTTGAGAATGATGTCAAAACCAATCATCTTGAGGAAAAAATATGTCTCATACAAAATGACACCCACCAATCTCAAGGGGTCACTCCCTATACTAATTTACATCCTTCTTTATAATCCCCAGTGGAGTTTTAAGAGTCATGAAACTATCAAGAAGTAAAAACACTGATCCCAAGGCTTTCCACAATGGGCACAAATATAAATCTATGAGAATACCCTATATCAAAACTTGCAAAAGATAAATTAGAGGACACTAGAATATTTTCTTTGGAATTATAAGATCTTGGATATTACTTATCAAGGCTCTATTGCACTTCATATATATGGCTTGAACTGAAACACTATGTTACTACCTGTCTACCCTGAGCAGATACACTCTGTTATTACAGTATGTTTAGGGTCAGACTACCACATCCATGACCACCACCTTGGCATAATCGGCCAGTTGTGATCCATCTACCTATATAATGAGAAACTCTTGACCTCACTCCTAAATGCGGGGTTATTAAAGACCCTCTCTCACAAGCTATCATAGGAAATGTTATGTACAAGCTCTGTTTATTTCCCATATTTTTGTAGGATCGATACTCAAATAGGTCTCTCATACATTGAGGTCTCACATATCCTAGCCTACCAAACCGGTATCACCTCACCCAGCTACCTAAGTTTGTGCTCTTACTGTAAATATCTTCATTTTGATGCTCCATATGATGGTTCCTACTACTTCTTGATGCAATACCATATATAGATGTCAAAGCACCCAAGATCGCACCCTCATACTCTCTGAGGTTATGCTCTATGATAAGCACCTGATTCACTATTCCATAAATGCTAGTTAGACAAATAACATTAACCTATGATCGGATGTCATGCCTAAGACCATACATGATTCACCTAGATTTAGATAACTCATCCCTAATCAAAATAGGTGTGAATCATTGTATCTCAGTAAAATGGGCTGAGTAATCTATAACTGATAGTGCCCACTGCTCCATGTGCAAGAACTATAAGGATCTATCATCCCTCAATATCTTGGGAAGGAATTTGTCATAAAAGTCCATATAAAATTCCCTTCAGTTCATATCTTGATGATGATCTATCTAAGTAATAACATCCCACTATCTCTTGGAGGAATCATGAGCATATACATAGTGTGATTTACACTCCTCTCAATATTTGTCTCTAGATACTAAAATATAGATATAATTCCCTCTATTCATGACTTCATAGACTATGGTCAAACATCCCCAAAAAATGTGGGTGGATGCTATTGATGGAACCCACACATCAACTCTTCTATAGAAAGGGCATGTCACCATCCTCCTTGAATAGTCTACATTAAGTACAATAATCCCTCATTGAATTGTACCTAATCACATGTGTCTGGTACAACTATTAGTGCCACATCTTGAAATATTAGAGGATACACTAGTAACCCATCTACCACCACCTATAAAGTGTGGTCATCAACACCCTTATGGAGTATGACTAGAGAACATCATGCTGGAATACCTCTACAAATTCCAAGCACACGACTCAGATGTGACACCCCACCCCTAGTAGCCTGGAGCTAGTTCCTTATTTTAAAACATTAGAATGGTTATAATGAATCAAATCCTAAAGGACCGAGTAGTATAGTTGTTTTGTAAAACTAGATACACACATAGGTTCAACATAAAAACTTGAAATGAAATGAAATATATAAGTTTTATTGGGAATATCCACAATAATAATTTTATTCCTAAAGGTCATTCATAATAAATTTCTTCGTGTCCTGAGAAAATGAAACATAAGAAAGGTGTGAGATCAGATTCTCAATAAGGATAAGAAATATAGTGGACGATATCATAAACAAAAACATTTGGAATGGTGAATACCTAAAAACAAATGACTTTAAAAATAAACTCAAACATAATATGGAAGGAATATGTGCTGAGTAAATATTTATGTAGTAAAATATAATCATGAGTATTCTACTAGGAGAAATCCCACATAAACTTTAAATTAATAGTTTCATAATGAGTGAATGAATAATGTGTCACATCATAACCATACCGTCAAGGCATCATTCAAAGACTATAAATATCCATTTTTTCAAGGCCTTATGCCAAGACCATAGTGTGTCTCGTGAGACCTACTGATGCACTGAGAGGCTATAGCAGGACCCACCCAACACTTAATATGTCCAATGAATTCCTATTATGAATGGGGATAAATATAAACAACATACACAATAATATTGAAACTAATACATTAAATGTAAATACCTTTCCATAATCATTAATCATAAACACAAACCATTCAGAGTAATATAGTGAATGGTTTCAAGATAGAACATCTATAGTCAAACTAATAATAAACCATTCAATAAATCTTGGTGGATGTTATCAAAAAATATAAACCCCAATGAATTAAAATATTCAACAAATGATTTTGACATAGATGAATATACTTTTAAATTAAACCATTGAAAAATCCTTGAGGAAATAATCCTTAAACATTCCAAAGTGTCTCATACCACCTTGAAACATTCAAATAATAATCCCTTATAACATAATGAGAATAAGGGGACTCTTAATATGATATAAAAATGGGAATTACATACACCACAAGAAACAAATAAGTGGTTAATAGGGCATATATCTCAAAAAAGTTAAAGTGGGATGAGAAATTCATTTTTACTTTGGAAAGAAGATTTCGTTTTGAAAATCATTTTTATTTGTAATGAAATCAGATTATAAACATTTAAATCCAATAAAATAAAATATAAGGTCATTAAAATTATATTTGATTCTTAAATAAAGTCTTATTGAGGTGAAATCATTTAAAAATATTTTTTAAGAAGCTTTAGAGATAAAACATTTTAGTGTGGTTTAAGGAAAATATTAAATTATTTTAAAGAACCAAGGAATGTTTTCTTTAATAAAACTAGAAATGAACCATAATATATTTTTCATGTTATTTTTTTTGATTTTTTGATAGATAAATATGGCTTAAAATATATTATAGAGTGAACTACAATTTAGGTAAGAATTTTCACAAGTTTCTTGAATCGGCCTTCATTTCAGAACAATTTTTTGAAAGATTCTTTTGAAACATGTAAATACACAAAAAATAAATAAGGAATATGATTATTAAACAAATATATAACATTAAAATAGAATTCATGAGGAGTAAATAAGAATAAATATAAATTTAATTGAGTAAAGTAGAGAATAAGATCTACCTGAATGAAAATGGAAGTTTATGTAGAAAATACTTAAAACATTGTAATAAATTGAATCGTATGCCCCAAAATTAATAATCATCAAATTATAAATTAATTATTAGGAAAATAAAAATATTAATAATATGAAACATCAATGGGTATTATACAGACACCATACACAATTAGTAGTTGTGAATACGGAATATCTCACAAAAATGGGAGTGATACGAAGAAACCCATACCTTAAGTCTAAATGTGTTCCTCTCTTGAACTTAAGGTCCTGGAATATGAAATTAGACTTGTTAATAAATTAATTCATAACATATTAGACATTTATTTATTTTATCATAATTTTATAAAGTTCTTTTATTTCCTTATTGATAAGTTATATGATTTAATTTCATTGTTCCAGAATGTTTGTTTCCTTGGTTTTCAGGATCGGTATATTTGTATATGAGTATGGATGTTCATGTGGAAAGGATGTAATTCTCAAAAATTGAAATTATATATTATTTTTTAACATAAATAAGTGTTAATGGTGATATATATCATTTTTTTACTTGGTATGAGGATGAATCAAGGGGTCAAATATTAATGACAATCACTTAGATTATTTGGCAGTATTTTGATTATTATGAACTAGTTTTGTCGTATAAATTAATACTATGTATATATAATGGTTACTAAATATTAATTAGGTTATAATACATATATTATAGAATTTTTAAACGTTAAAAATGGTTTCATGACCAGTAATTAATGATAAATTGAATAATGAACTTTGTCGTCCATGAAGGTTGTAAATTAGAACCTCACGAATGATGATTTCATTTATAAAAGAGAGAGAGAGACTTAGAAGATTGATAATGGATATTAAATTAAAATAGTACAATAATAGTATATATATAATACTATAGTTATAAGGATTAGTTTTATATAAGAGGTTATGTGATAATAATAAAAGAATATAAATTGAAATGAAACTAAATGAAAAAGAAAGATGTTTTACCTCTTGAAATAACTTCCTTGATAACCTTTTTAAGGGAAGGGGTTTTGGTCTTTTGGAAAGACCAAGAGCTCCTGGACGTGAGGAGTAACTAGGGAAGGGTGTTTTGTCTGAAATTTGAAGAGATTAAAGGCATACAAGAGTGATGAGAATAGGGGAGTAAGGATTGTATTTATAGTGGAGGAGAGGAAAGGTTTTACATTATTTTAATCATTATTTTAATTTTATTGCTCAAGAATATGAATAGTCTTGGTTATTGTGATGAAAATAGTAAATAGATCATGTTATTTTTAACCAAGTGTTCTTACATCAATCATGATGTCAAAAATATTGTGTTTAACTGATAATTAGTTTATACGGTATTTTACTGTATTTCACTATTCATCACAAACTCAAGATTTCCAAAAATATCCCAAAAAAATCACCCTAACCATTTTTTGACATGTAAAATTAAAAAATGAACTCCATTTTTTTAAAATAATTTTCTTAATATCTTAAATTTAATTTTTAAATAAAGTCATAATTTATTCCAAAAAACAACTTTAAAATTATACCTCGTTTTATAACACCTTGAGAAATTGATCGAGATCCCATAATTTTATCTTATAAAAATAAGAAAATAAATTAAAAATTCATGATTATATTTTAGGAAAATAAATTTTCATTTTAAATTATTAAATTAATCATAAAATTTTAATTAAAATGTTTATGACATAAAAAATACCAATACTTATACTATGATGATTTTTTCACTTTTAGGATGTCTAAATTGTATTTATACATTCATGGGTGACGTTTCTATTTTACGAGCTGATTTACTATTCATTTCTATTCATAAGGGTAGTTACTATTCATAAGTTTTTGTTACTATTCCTCAAAAATTAAATTTTTCTTATCAGACTCTAAATGTCTTACTGAATGCAACCTTGTATGTCATTTTTTAAAAATTCAAATAAAAAAGGTGGAAAAATTTTGTTTACTGGATAGGTTATAACAAAGTGGTGTTCAGTAAAGACTCAGTGTTTCATGCATTCAATATTAAATTTATTTTCAAAATATTGGGGTGTTACATTATCCTCTCCTTATAAAAATTTCATTCTCAAATTTTGAAAGTGAACTTAGAAAGTTAATGGTTGATACATGAAAATTATCTTGTGAGAAACCAACATCAGGAATACGGTTAAAATATCCTCTTAATAAGTGGATAGGTAAATTCTTCGGTTACTAAAACACAATGCATTATAATTAGACAACATGTTCATGGAATAATAATCAAACCATTATATAGTAACATTAAACTCTAAAACCACAAACAATGATCAACGTAAACCATTTCAAAAATGTTTTAACTTTCCAAAAGATCATGATCCAATACTTTAGAATCATTATCATATCCTTTCTTACTATATCCTTGTACACGGGGTCCTTGGAAATCCTTATTTTTTATAACTCCATGATCTATTCTAATCAATGAATCTACAACCTTATTTTCCTTTAATCCACATGAAGAAGCACTAAATTTTCACATTCCAAACATGTGAATATATTCATCATGTTTCCTCTTAAAATATGGTAATAACTAAAATTACCAAAAAAATATTATTAGAATGATGTGTTCTTCCTTAAACATGTTATTGGATATATTCCTTATATCCAAAAATATTGTAAACATCATTAATGGTAGCATAGACCACTTGTCGACAAGTCAAAAATAAGTTTTTAGGTAGTCAGTACTTATCCAAATGAATTATTTATTCATCATTATAATCATCATCAGAAATATATTAATGGTTTTACTTCACTTAATCATGTGTTTTCCAAAAATATTAACTATCCACTAAATGTATTATCTTAGTACAATTCAACTTATGGTTTCGAATCCTTAATTAAAAAGTATTGCAGTACAATCCTCATATATTCCATAATTCTAATAACCAGTACATTTTTGACAAAATATTCAAATGGCATGACTCTTGACGAGGCATATTAATCATTTTACTTCATTTATGACAGCATCATAACGTGATCATTATCCAGAATCATCATTTAGGGTATATTCCTTTTATTCTTGGGACATTTATTTTCATAGTGTCCCCTCTCCTAGCAGTTGAAGCATTGTACTTTGGAAACCTTTTTATTTCCCTTGAAATCATGAACTTCTTTTCTTTTTTTCTCACCACTTATAACAAACACACATTCCCTTATAGAATTTTCCAGGTTGATTCTTTAGATAGTTATCACATGTGGGAAAACCGTTCTCTCCCTTATTCTCTTTATCCATATTTCTCGCTACCTTCTTCTTCTTCTTTTTCTTCCCTTCAAAGCCAAAGGACCCAAAAAATTCATTACAGACCTTGTTAACACATGATAATATTTCCTCATATGATGAGGACACATTAAATAATATATTCCTTTGAAATAATGGTTTAAGACCATGAGAGAGATGATCCTTATTACTATTTTCATCAAATGCATTTGTGATATACTAATTCCTTATGCTAGGTTCCATTTCTAATCAATTTTTTATACTATATTACCTCATAAAAGTATGAACATTCTATAAACCTAAAAATGTTATAGAACATATCAAAGAGTTATGTATTGTAAATCCTAGAACCATGTAATTTGGTTAATTTAGAATAATAAATCATTTATAATGGTATATAAGAAAAAAATTGAATTATCCTAAGCATATCCCCCAGGAGTGTCAAACCAGGTGCGCAGTAAGGCCCGTTTTTGTATACCAGATTACCCTAGTCATGCCTAAAACACCTTGTCAGAGTTGTTACTCCTAGATACATATGCTCCAAAACCACATCCATTAATAGTATCCTGACATGGATTTATTTGAAATTAATATCCAAATAATATATTCCTTACCAAAATTATAATATTTCCTTGTATGTTTATCATCAAGTCTATCTTAGTGTTTTGTTCCCTAATCTATGTTTTCTAAATCTAGCTTCCATGTCTTCTACTAACCACCCTCTAATACTAAATGTATTGCCCCGACCCTAGTATCCTGGAGCCGATGCATTATTTTAATACATTGGAATAATTACAAGGAATCAAATTCTAAAGGGATGAGTAGTTTAGATTTTTTAGAAAACCAGATACATACATAGGTTCAATATTACAACTTGAAAAGAAATACAAGATATAAGTTTTATTGGGAACATACACAACTCTATGTTTATACAAGAATTTCATTAATAATAAAAAAATTTATGTCCTAAGAAAATGAAACATAAGAAAGGGGTGATCTTAGATGCTCAGTAAGGGTAATCAATACAATGGAAGATATCATAAACATAAACATTAGGCATGGTGAATAACTAAAAACATAGGCCATTTAAAATAAAATTGAACATAATATTTCAGGAATATGAGCTGACTAAATATTTCCATAATGAAACACTACCATGGGTATTCTACTACCTAAAAAACCACATGAATTTTCAATTAATAGTTTTATAATGAGGGAATTCATAATTGGGTACATCATAACCATACTGTCATGGCCTCGTGGAAATACCATAAATATCCATTTTTTCAAGGCCTCACGCCAAGACATAGTTTGTCTCATGAGACATACCGATGCACTGAGGGGATATAAAGTGCCCCACACAACACTTACTTAGTCCAATACATTCCTCTTATAAATGGGGATAAACATAAACAACATACATGTTCATATTGAAACTAATGTATGAAATGTAAATAACATTCCCCAATTATTAATCATAAACACTAACCATTCAGAGTAATATGGTGAATAGATTCAAGATAACACACTCATAGTCAAACTAATGAAAAAACATTCAATAAAAATGGTGTATGATATAAAATTATATAATCCTCAACTAAGTACAATATTCAATAAAGGATTTTGACATATATGATGATACTTTTAAATGAGACCATTGAAAAATCCTTGAGTAAATAATCCTTAATTATTCCAAAGTGTCCCATACCACCTTGAAGCATTTATATCACAATCCCTTAGAATACCATGAGAATAAGAATAATATTGAGATGATATACCAAAGGGAATTACATACACCACAAGCAAAAAATAAGTGGTGAACAAGGCATACATCTCATAAAAGATAAAATGAGATGAGAAAATTCAATTTTACTTTGGAAAGAATAGTTCTTTTGGAAAATCATTTTTATTTGTTATAAAATCACATTCTAAGAATATAAATCCAAAAAAATAAAATGTAAGGTAATTGAAATTATATTTGAGTATTAATAAATTCTTATTGAGTTCAAATAATTTGAAAATATTTTTTAAAGAATTTAGGGGTAAAACATTTTAGTGTGGTTTAAGGAAAATATTAAAGGTTTTTAAAGAGCCAAGGAATGTTTTCTTTCATAAAAATAGAAATAACCAAAATATATTTTTCATGTTCAAATCTGTTATTTTATAAAGATAAATATGGATTAAAATATATTATATACTTAACTCCAAAATAAGTAATAATTTCAAGAAGTTCCTTGAATCAGAATGCATTTCAGAACAATTTTTTGAAAGATTTTAATAAAACATGAAACTACCCATAAAAGAAATAATTAATATGATTAGTAAACATATATATATATATATATAAAATTCACAAAGAATCTATTAGGATAAAATGGAATGAATAAGAATTTTATTTAAGGTGATTAGATAAGAAGAGAAACCCAAATGAAAATGGAGGTTCTGGTAGAAATTACTTAAAACTTTGTAATCAATTGAATCTTATTACCCAAAATTAATAATCGTAAAATGATAAATTTATTATCATTAAAATAAATAGATTCATTACATAAAACATCAATGGTAAGTATACATACACCATACACAATTATTTGTTGTGAATACGGAATATCTCACAAAAATGGGAGTGAGATGAAGAAACCCTTGCCTTAAGTAAAAATGTGTTCCACTTTTGAACTTAAGGTCCTTGAATATGAAATTATACTTATTAATAACATAATTTAGAACCTATTAGACATTTATTTAATTTATGATATTTTTAATAAAGTTATTTTATTTTCTTAAAGATAAGTTATATGATTGAATTTCGTCGTTCTAGAGTGTTTGTTTCCTTGGTTTTCTTGATCGGTATATTTGTATATGAGTATGGATGTTCATGTGGAAAGGATTTAATTCAACATAATTGAAATAATATATTATTTATTAAAATACATAAGTTTTAATCATAATATATATCATTTGTTTATATGGTGTGAGTATGAATCATTGGATGAAATATTAATGATAACCACTTGGATTAGTTGGTGGTATTTGGATTATTATGAACTAGTTTTGTCATATAAATTAATAATAAGTACATATACTGTTTACTGAATATTAATTAGGTTATAATACATATATTATAGTCTTTTTCAACCATCAAAATGTTTTCATGATTAGTAATGAAGGATAAATTGAAGAAAAAAACTTTGTCGTCCATGAAGGTTGTAAATTGGAACCTCACGGACGATGATTTCATTTATAAAAGAGAAAGAGAGTAATAATATTGATAATCGTTACTATATTAAAATGGTATAATTATAGTATATATATGATACTGTATTTATAAGTATCAATTTTAAATATTAGGTTAGGATAAAATATTAAAAAAAGATAAATTGAAATGAAACAAAATTAAAAAGAAAGATGATTTACCTCTTGAAATAACCTCTTTGATAACATCCTTAACGGAAGGGGTTTTGGTATTTTGGAAAGACCAAGTTCCCCTAGACATGGGGAGTGACTAAGTAAGGTTATTTGGGTATAAATTTTATAATATTCAAGGCTTAGAGGAGTGAAAAGAAGGGGGGAGTGAGGGTGGTATTTATAGTGGATAAGAGGATGGGTTTTACATTATTTTAATGATTATTTTAATATTTTTACTCAAGACTATGAATAGTATTGGTTATTTTTCTAAAAATTGTAAATATAGTATGGGAGTTCCAACCAATTATGCTTACATCCATCATTATGTCATAAATAGTTTATTTTAATGATAATTTGTATATGCGGTATTTTACCATATTTCATTATTCATCAAAAACTCAAGAATTTCATAAAAATCCCAAAAATTCACACTAACCATTTTTCAATGTGTATAATTCAAAAATAAACTCCATTTTTTTATAATATTTTTATAAATATTTTTATTTTAATTTTTAAATAAAATTATAATTTATTCCAAAAAACAACATTAAAACTATAACTCATTTTATAACACCTTAAGAAATTGATCAAGGTCCCATAAAATTATCTTATAACCATAGGACAATAAAGTAATAATTTTTTATTAAATTCAATGAAAATAAATTTTCTTTTTAAATTATTATATAAATTATAAAATTTTAATAAAAATATTTATGACATACAAAAATACCAATACTTATATTGTGATTGTTTTTCAATTTTAAGATGTCTAAATTGTATTTATACATTCATGGGTGAAGTTTCTATTTTCTTGGATGATTTACTTTTCATTACTATTCACAACGGTATGTTACTATTCAAAAGGGTATGTTACTATTCATTAAAAATTAATTTTTTCTTATCAAACTCTGAATATCTTACTGAACGCAATCGTGTATGTCAGTTTTTTGAAATTCAAATCACAGAGGTGGAAAAATTATTTTTAATAGCTAGGTTATAATATTGTTGTGTTTTTTAGAGAATCAGTGTTTCATGAATTCAATGTTGTATTTATTTTCAAAATAATGGGGTGTTACATCAGATCAAGATCATTACCAAGGTTCGTAACTCAAAATCACAAATATTAAAATAAGATAGCTACAAGCCTTCCAAGATAAGAACACAACCCTCTGCCTACTCATAGAGTCATCTCTAGGTGATGTACAATTCATATATAAGAAATAAATACTACATACTTACCACTACTAAGGTTGGGTCTATTTCAAGTTCTAAGCAATAAACAATTTTAGTTTCCAAATCATTTCGTTTTTCACTTGAATTCACATATTTACTTCCATTTTAATTCATTCTCTATTCACATTTAGATCATTTTTCATTTAAAAATGGATGAACCAATAGTTCTAAAAAAAATTCAATCCATGTTTGCCCAAACTCCTCAGGAAAAAAAGTATGGCATCCAGTTGATTCACCCTAGAACCTTCCCTAGAAAGTTGATCACAACAGCAGGTGTAACTATCAAAGAACCTATCATAGCAGCATACAACAAGTAATGCTTCCTAAATAGAATAGAATAATTCAAGGTATGTGATTCTTGTAAAGAGCCTAACATGATGCATGATATGGAATACCCTCATGTCTTTGGGGTTCAACATAATAGAACCCATAATATTTTTAATAATAATATCACAATTCAAGTGCATCACCCAACGGTGGAATCAAATCAACTATAATAGTCAAAATCTAGAAAATAATAATTCCATTCAAGGAAATTTATCTTTTTCTAGTACGTGGTTTAGCTACACCTATGCACAACTCATTACCAAATCCCAATTTATTCTTATCCCATTATATTATCTCCAATTTTTAAATCAACCAAAAATTAATCCTCTTATACCACTTTGTAACATCTTGGACCCAAATTCCAGTCAATAGTGCCCCGATATTGGTTGTCCACATAGCCTCAATAACATCTTCCCAAATTCTAGAGGCTTTTGAATATCATTGAGGGACTATGTGTGTCTATCAAAATACTTTTCCCTCATCACTATAGTGTACAAACTGGAATTCCAAATGTAAATAAATAGTGGAAGTAGTAATACAATCAAATAATAGATCAACAATAGAAATATGTAACAATACCCAAAAAAATCTCATATATAGATGATCATGATACATGTCATTATTTTTGTTAAAACATCCAAAATATGTATACAAGGTTTAAAATACATGTACAAAAAAGAAAAAAATGGAAAAAGTATCCTTTCTAGTATCTGGAGCCTTAGATCAGTCCCATGCTTCCCTGCTCTCATGAAATAATGAAGAACCTGTATCAGGGTGTTTTCCCTTATCTATACCATCACTCATATAATATATTTGGGTACACAAGGCATCCTTAATAGGGTGTGAGAAATAATCCTTGTGGAAAACCACCCAATATTTTGTGTCATCTAGTCAATGAATATATAAGAATCATAGTGTACAGGTAGTAATATAATATGAAAAGAAAGTTCTATAATTAAACATCCTATAAAGTCCAGGTTCTCGTATATATTCAAGTTTATTTGATCATTCAAAATAATATAATTTAGTCTCAAAACATGGAATTAATCTCAATTTCACTGGTGATAACATGATCAATGGATTTCTAAATAGGCCATCCATAGTGTAAGATAAAGACAGAATCTAGGCTTTTGATTTGGCTTGAAATATGCATCATATAAATAATTTCATTCATTATTCATTTATGGACCTTTTCCCTTCTTAGGAAATTATAATTCAGAATCTAGGTATCACTCCAGGTATAATATAAACCAACACCCTACAAGACCATCCACATAGATCCTCATAAGAACCCAGGTATCGCTCTTGGAATGGTATAACATCTCTGCCATTTGATTTCATCCTAGGAAGTCCACTAAATGATCCCAAGTATCACCCATGACATAAAATATTAAATTCCATTTGATTCCATCCTTGGAAATCCATATATAATCCAAGTATCACTCGACATATAAAATTCATCCCCCATGAGTATGTATGTGGTTGTCTATATAAGGAGTCCAAGAGTTACTCTGACATAAGTCGAGTAAAATAAAAATGATTCATTTCATTAAATTCATCATTCGAATCCATGTTTCACCCAAGGCATATTATAATTTAATCAATTCAATATCATTTAATCTTTATCAATCAACTATGTAAAGGTTAATACAAATAACATTTCAATTCAATCTAGCCTCAGGAGGTGACTCAAGTCATGGTCTAAGCTTAGAAGGCTTACGTCTCGATTACTCATGTTGGACATTAAATATAAGGGAAACTAAATCTTCAAAAAGAAATTACCTAGAAAAATCCAAGGGAATGTTCATCTATTCCTTCCTATTGATCAATTAAATATCAATTTACTATTCTTATTGAAATTTAATTTACTTTTTAATTTACAACCCAATATTAACATCCCATGATAAGTGGTAAAGGGCGCACCTCAAGGTATCCCAAATTCAAATTCTATTATAATATTCCATTTAATTAAACAGCACACTCGATGGGTTGGTTCACATATCATGGTCCACAACCTATAACCATTCATTAACAGAACTCTTTAATTACATAGTCTATTCCTAACAATTTGATTCAAGGATTCAAATCCATTTAAAGAGAAATGTTATAAATATTAGTTGTGTGTCACAATAGAATATATATATATATATATATATAAACACTTAAACATTTAATGAAAATCACGAGACCACCTACTATAGGTTCACAGTGGATAGATCATCCAATATCAGGTCTTGATTCGACTCATATTGGGAGAAAAATCAAAGAATGAATAAAGAACATATTAATAGAGAATATTATCTTGAACCTAAATTTCTTAGATGATACCAAACCAAAATATTAAAATCATAAACGGAATTGAGATCTTACCGAGATGGATCCAATGAGACTGACGATGCTCGAATCTAATACCAAATGGAGGAAATCCTTCTATTCCAAGAGTAGTAACCAAAGATGAGATCTCAAGCCTTGGATGTTGAACATGAGGATAACTGAGTATTTAGGATAGAAATATATTTAAGTAGGGTTAGTTTGGAAAAATCACACAAAATTGGGAATCATGTGGTTTGGATGCATTGTTTTCCAAACCATACACCAACCGTGCATAGTTAGATGTAGGAAGAGGGAACCCCGCACAGTTTCCTTGTAATGATTGTCTACACGTGCGGAAATCATGAAAAACTCCACTATCAAAATTTTAGACATTCTTACATGTTTGTTCCCCACAAATCACCCATTTTAGTCTAACCATGTGGGCTTTCCCTACTCCCTTCCCAGACCTTGCACGGTTTTTCAGACTACGCATCCTACCCCACAAGGTTTCTTCTAACCATGTGTCTTTCTATTTTCTCCCAAAATCTAGGTTTTGGGCTCTAAACCAGCCTTAGAAATCCCTTATACCTACATGAACTCAACATACATTTACATTATCCATATTTAAACATTTAAACTAAAAATTAATGTCAGGTTGAGGATAAATACCTCAGTAAAGAATTGGGTTGTTACATTAGAATTATAGCCCATAACATGGCCTTTAAGGCCCATATTTTTTTCCCAAAGGTCCTCTAGTGAATAGTAATACTATGGTATTTGGGATGTTTGAGTACATGCAATAAAATTTCCACCACAATGGTACCTTTTATAGTTCCCTCTATCCCATAGTGTCGTCGGTGATAAAGTTTGACCTCTACTACAATACTGCTACAATGCCTCTATAATAACCTACACCCAATGGGATTTGAACCCCCGTCCTTTATCTACTATTATGAGGTTATTAACACTAAAAAATCTACAACTAAAATTATTAGTTATTAATTATTATTTAAATGCCCATTTAATTTTTATTATTTATCATTAATCTATTATAATTATTATCTATTTTCTAATTCTTAATTGTTAACTGTTAATTGTTAATTGTTAATTGTTTGTTGTTAATTATTGATAATCCATTTAAATTATTAATTTTCAAGTATAAATTATTTATAAGTATTAATTATCATTCCTATACTACCTCCAATTATGGGGGGTTTGAGGTCAAATCTCATAGGAACTTATCGGATCATTAGTAAGTGTGTGAATGTTGTTAGATGTTGGGGGTGCAAGGAAACCTGAAGGGGGTGACCTACATTGACTCATGAATGGTGGGTAGATGTCTTCATGGTTTATCATGCGATAATTGGACATGTTAGTAGTGAAACAAGAGTAGGGTGGTCATTGGGTGATGCTTCTATAAAGATAGTCAGTGCAAATGGTAGGTGTCTTGCATGAGGCCTCTAAGATGCAAAGCGGTGCTCCGGTGGGATAGTTGGCCATAGATAAAAATTCATCTCCAAAAATTAATGAGCCATCTATGTATGTACCCCACTACCCTTTTAGGTTATTTAAATTTATATTTTCATGTTAATTATTAGTTTTTTTAGTAAATTTTAAATTAAAAATTACTGTTTAGAAATGTAATTGTTATTAATTAATTAATTTTTAATAATTAAATATTAATAATTAATAATTGTAAATAATTTTTTATTCATTAAAAAATTATAACGTTATTCATTAGTTATTTATATAATTTATCTTATTTACAAAATAGGTTAAAAACATTTAATGATATATTATTACATGTAAATTAATTTAGTAGAGTGGTTAGTACATAGTGAGTTTAGAGATAATCGGTGAGAGTAGTGTATGGATGAATAAATTTTTTGTGTGATATAAAATAAATATTGAAATAAGCAATTTAAATAATTTTTATTGACATATTTATATATGTAAATTCATTTTTTGGAGTGGTTAGTACAAAGAGGGTTAAGAGATAATGAGAGGGGGTAGTGTACATATGAGTGTTTATCAATGAAGGTGGTGTCATTTATAAAAATAATTGTAATAAGTAGAAATTAAATTATATATTTTAAATATATAAAATATATTTTTAATCATTAAAAATTATAAAAATAAAAAAATATATTTTTAATAAAACAATATTTTAAAAAATTAAGGAATTAATTTTTAATTAATAAAACCACCATGAAAAAATTGTCGAATGATTTTTGAAAATTTGAAAATCCTTTGGGTAATTATTCCAAATAAATAAATTAATTGTTTTTAGAAACCATTATAAAACAATTCATGTTAATTTAAACCACCATTAAATATGGTTTTTCTTATGATTACACATGGGTTTGAAGTTCTAGTGTATAAGACTATTATTCCAATGTGGCATACCATAAAAAATTATTTCTTTATAAAATAATATATTTTTATTTTTGAACATGAAAATAAAACCATAGGTGTCTAAAATGAACACTAAAATAATATTATTGGTAAAAATTGACACATAATAACCGTCATTAAAAACTAAAATCATTCCACTTGACAAATTGAGATAGTAGACTCCTATTGTTAATGCAGATAACCTTTCTCCCTTAGCTACCCAAAGATCATCCAGACCCTTCACAATCCTTTTAAATATGCTTGGTTCCTATATTTAGAAACAATTATTTCAGGAACAAGCAATATCTAATTCCCAATTAGTAGAAATATAAAATATGTCATTCAATATTGAACTCGCCAAAAGATTCGCATTTCTTCTTTCTCAAGGTACAATTATTCTTCACGTATACTTTCTAATTATATGAAAAACATATCATTTCCATTTCATTGCATTCCCTCAGTCTCATTTTCTTCTTAGAGGGGATATTTGTAACTTCCCATACCTAGGACTCAAGCATATCTCCTTGAATGATAGAGGCTTCTAACTAACAATGAGGGCATAGGGTGTGTCCGTGAAAAGATTATTCCCTCATTACTAGAGTGTAGCACAGTGAAATACCAATAATAGTCAATAGAGGAATAAAAATAATATCCAGGAAATAGATAAACTATGGGAATAGATAAAAAATTCCAAAACAATAACATATAAAATGATGATCAAGTCATGTGTCTACAAAGCAGTCGAAACATGTTCACCACAATACAATACAATACATGTATCAAAATACCAAAAATACCAAAATCATTATCTCATGATATCATCACAAGCCTCATCTTGGTCTCACGCTCCCCTTCTCCTTAGAATAGAACAAAATCAAGCATCTAACTATGGGTGCCTTACCCGATCCCTTACTTGCATCCAAATAGACTGTTCAGGTGCCCAGTGGCTTCCCGAATAGGGTGTGATCTACAATCCTAGTAGGTAACCACCCAAAGGTCTATAAAAAGTCATGGATGTGAAATATAACAAGATAAATATGAGTATAGATCAAATTAGGTATTTAGTATAAAAGTAAAGTTCCCAAGAAATATATATTACAAAGAATGTAATATTGTATACCCATACTAGGCTCCCTGCAAAATAAGTGTCAGGCTCCAACAAGGTAGATACAAACAATTTAGGAACAAATAATAAGGCCTCACCATACATCCATATGTATCATGTCGACCACAACCTTTCCAAATAATATGAATTTTTACTTATACCATAGGGAATCTGTATAATTAGAAGTGTCAAATATACCATAAAGGAGTTTTATAATTATTCTTTTCACATTTTCCATAGTTTTTCCATATAATAAAAAGTGTTAGACCATTAAGGGTGGGATCCAAGGTGTAGAAGACCAGTGTATCATCATTGATCCATAGAAGCATCTTGATGGAAACTCAATAATTACACTTGTGGAGTCTAAGGTTCATCTTAACAGAGCATGTCTAATGCGAGTCCAGCAATCTAGATACAAGGGGTAAAAATTTCATTGGAATCCTACAAGCTCAAGATCCAAGGGGAATAAAAGACCAAGGAATCTTCTACTATAAGCCAAGATCCATGGGTGAAACAACCATGGAATATAAATGGAATAAATACCCATGGTATAAGAACCAAGGTACCCACTACCATTTAAATTCATAGTCATTAAAGTCCCATGAGTATACTCTCTCATATAAAAAATCACAATTCAATAATGCATACAACTCAACATCAAATATCACATGGAAAAGGAGGCATAAAATCTCATAACAATAAATTCAAATCACTTCATTTCATTAAGGGCTTTATGTAACTATAAAATATTAAAAACACACTCCTTGGGTGTTTTAAAAATAGAAAATGGTCAAGGTAACACCTCATGGGCATCCTTGGTTGGGAAAATAGCCTCTAACTATTTAAAGGGAACTAATGTTCTTCATAAACATGTTCCATTAC
This sequence comes from Viscum album, assembly GCA_963277665.1. Taxonomy (NCBI): domain Eukaryota; kingdom Viridiplantae; phylum Streptophyta; class Magnoliopsida; order Santalales; family Viscaceae; genus Viscum; species Viscum album. The sequence continues at coordinate 716,986,755 of OY728160.1, forward strand.
ACTTAATTAAATTATTCAATTCAAATTTGGGGCTACAATGAAAAGTTTATCGGGAAGCATAATGAAAAAAAAGATCTATAAATCACTAAACCAAATGGGGAAATTATATACCACTTATTATAAGTTTGTAGTAGAGTTCTCATCCACTATCAACTTTTGATTTGACTCATATCATAATAAAGTTGAAGAAAGGATGAAAAACCTAAAATTAGGGAATATTATATTACACCTAAATAGTGTATTTAATACCAATAAGAATTAGGAATGACACAAAATGAATTGATTACTCAATTATATGGATCCAATGAGATTAAATACTCTTGATTTTTATCTCATATGACAAAACAGTATAAACGTATACAATTTGGACCAAGAAGGCATCCCAACATGAGGTGATGTTATCCGTGGAGAATTAGAGAAATTATGTTTAAATAATAATTGATTCAAATAGAAATTTGGTAATTTTAAACAAATCCATGTGCCACAAGGTTGGCCAAACTTTCCACCAACCGTTCACCCATTGTTGTTAAAAGGGCCACCCTGTACAGTTTGACTAACTATTTACAAACCATAAAAAACTCCTCTATCAAAATTCTATAGTTTTTTGGTATGATTGTGTGCCCCAAATTTCATTATTTAACAAACCATGTGAGCTCCTACTACACTTTACCAAGGTATTTCTTAGTTTCGGGTAACTGTGTGCCTACCCTGCATGATTTTTACTAACCATGTTGTAAGCCATTTTCTCCCCAAAAGTTGGCTTCTTAGGTCCAAACCAGACCTGGACACCTCTGATACATGTATAACATCAAGGGTTATTCCCATTAGGCCATAATTAAGAAATTAAACTGAAAAAAGATTCATACCTCATTCAAAAATACAGGTTCTTACAATCTTCCCCCCTTAAAGAAATTCGTCCCTGAATTTCCCGCTCAAGGTTGGTCAAGACTTGTCTGAGAAAAACTTTGACCACTGAGAATGTACTTCTCCCCACACTCCCAAGTTTCATCCTATAAATGTCATTTCTTACATAGCACCCATACTAGAGGAACTTATTGAACTCGAAGAACCTTCATTCTCTTATTAATGGTACAAATCGAATTCTCCTCAAAGGATGCATATACCTACAACTCATCCACCTTGGGATAAAAAGCATGAGAAGGGTATGAATGATAATGGTAGATGTTATGAATGAATCAGTACCTATGAGGTAACTACAAATGATTGGATACCAACCCACTTCTCTCTAGAATCTTGAATGGACCGACACATCATGGTGAAAGATTAACTTTTCTTATGATCTGATTGTTTCCCAACCTTGATGAAACATTTAAAAAGTCACGACCCTTGATATTAAAATCTATAGGTTTTCTATGGTGATCGACATAATATTTCTATCAAGATTGTGTTGTATCCATTTTATTTTGAATCAACTAGACCTACTCAGAAGTCTCCTCCACCTGATGTGGTCCTAGTAAAGCAGCCTCACCAACCTATAACTAGTATAGAGGTGATCGGCATGGCCTACCATAAAAATTATTATAAGGTTCCATATGTATAGTCTCCTGATAAATGTTATTATAGGTGAAATCAATCAGGGGTGTATGCCTCTCCCAAGAGCTCCCAAAATTCAGGATGCATACCCTCTGCATGTCATCAAGCACTTGTATCACATAAACTGACTAGACATCAATCTGAGGGTGGTATGTTGTTCTTAGAAGCTCCTATCTACCTAATTCTATCTACCAAATTTCCCAAAAATGAGAAATAACTTGGGCATCCCTATCTAAAATTATAGTGTGTGGAACCCCATGATGTCATACTATCTCATGGATATACAAACTCCCAAGCCCATCAACACTGAAGGTATCCTTAATCGTTAGGAAATTAGAAACCTTCACGATCCTTTCAAAAACAACCCAAATATAATTTCAACCTCTATGAGACCTTAGAAAACCGGTCACAAAATCCATCCCAACATCATCCCATTTCCAATCGGGAATAGGTAGCTGTTGTAAAATTATGGTTAGTCACTGATGTTCTACGTTCACCTACTAATAAGTGGAATATCTCGTAAGAAACCCAGCTACCTCATGCTTCATACCTAACCACCATTACTGGAGGCGTAATTCATGGTACATCTTGGTGACACTAGGGTGAACTCCCAAAGACGAGGCATGAAACAAGTGCATCTTCTCCTCACAGATGTTTGCTGAAACCCAAACATGAACATGGATACATAGGACCTCATCCTCACCTATGTTCAAACAAGTATAAGGTTCCTAAGTTTCCACACTCCCCCATAAGACTAGGCCCTCTAGATATGATATTTTTATCATCCTCACTCTATCGATAAGTGTAGAGGTTGCAGCTAAGGATAAAAGACAAGACTGCATCTGACTATCCTGCACCTCTAGTTGCATCTCCAAGAATAAAACTATAAGTTTCAACTCTCAATTGAACCTATTAACTCCCTATATCTATGTCCTATTTATCAATGCATCATCCACTTTATTACATTTCTCAGTCATATACACATGCTCAAAGTCAAAATATTATAGGTATTCCACCCTCCTTTACTACCTCATATTTAGATCACACTATGAAAATATGTACCTAAGGCTTTTGTGGTCCATTTGCACCAAAAAATTATATCCCAATAAATTGTGTCTCCTATAGTGCAAAGCATGAACAACTCTAGAAAATTCATGATTGTGTGTCGGGTAATTCTTATTATGTGGCCTCAATTTCTAAGACTCATACACTAAAAATCTATCCCTATACGTAAGAAATTCTCCAGGCCCGATACCAGGTGAATTACAATAAACAGTGTTTCTTCTTCCCTGATCTTCAAGAATTAGGAACAATACTAATGTAGATCTCCATTTCGGCTAATGAATGTTTGTATCACAAGTATCTAACCATACAAACTTCACACCCTTCTTAGTAAAAATTTTGAGAGGCACTACTAAGTATGAGAAGACCTATATGAAACACATTCAATATCCATTTATTCCCAAGAAACTCTATATTTCAAGGATTTTTTTGGGATTCTCCTAGAAAACTAGATCTCTCACCTTCCCTGGGTAAATTGATACTCTTGATTCTGAGATAATAAGACCTAAGAAATGAATCTTATCTATCAAGAAGTGGAACTTTGTGATCTTAGAATATAAATGATTCTCTATCATTGTATCCAAAATGATCTCAAGATTTTTGGCATTATCATGTCTATTGTGAGAATTCACCAAGATATCATCCATGAAAACCACCACAAACAAATCCACAAAAGGATGGAAAACACAATTCATTGACTCCCAGAAAACCACTAGCATGTTTGTGAGACCAAACAGCATAGATAGATACTCATATAGACCACACCTACTATAAAAGGATGTGAAAGTCATGTCTTTAGGTCATACACACCCCTGGTTATATCCCGATCTCAAATCAGTTTTCTAAAACACTCGATCTCCTCAAATTAGGTCAAATAGGTCATATATTTAGGGGAAGGGATATTGATTCTTAACCTTTAGTTAGTTCAATTTCTAGTAATCCATACATATACTAAGGGTACCAATTTCATTTTTCTCAAAAAGGACATGTTAACCCCTTGAATAAGTACTGGGTTGAATAAACCACTTTGACTCTAAATCCTTTAGTTTCCTCTTGAGCTCCTTCAACTCCATCATAGCCATCCTATAAGGATGAAAGGATAGTAGTGCATCTCCTGACACTAGATTTATGAATAACTCAACCTCTATCTTACAAGGTAAACCAGAAAAGTCATCTGGGAACACATCCCTAAATAGATCAACCACTAGAGGAAATTATTCTAGATGTGGTCCCTAATCATCTAGATACAAACTAGCAATCCAGGCTATCATCCTGCCTAGACCACAATGTGATGGCCCTGATCAGATTTTCTAAACATTATATTAGCCATTATTATTATAAAATCCACACTTTGTTGATGTAAAAGTCATCCTATGTTTTTAGAAATTGATGTAGGCTCGATAAGATACTATCTAGTTTATCCTGAGTATGAATTAAAACTATATCATCTCAAGGAAATATAGTTCTGGATAAAGTGACACCCACCAACTAAAAGGGTTCACTCCCTACACTGGTGTAAATCCTTCATTATAATCCCAATGGATTGTATAGAATTATAAATCCCTGATAAAACTAAATCATAAACCCATGGCTCTCCTTAATAGACACAAATATGCAACTATTCGATGCACCTGTATCAAAAAAATAAGATATAAAAGTTGAAGATATTAATATTGTACCTCTCATCGTAGACCGTCCAACACCTTGATCCTTAGGGATAGTCTGTATGAACAATATATGGCATGAACCATGGCCTTGTGACACAACCTCACTTCCCGAAGTAGACCCTCTCTATTGTCTCGGTACAACATGTGCTTGGATTCTTTGTCCACGACCACCAGTACCTTGGCTTGAGCGACCGATACCACTCCAGCTCCTTGCCTAACAAGAAGCTATAAAACCCACTCCTAAACATCGTATTAGATATGAAAACCTACAACTCGATGCTGAAAGGAAGGTCCTTCAGAGATGGTGCATGTGGTTTATCCATCCATAAGCTCGGCACTTGATTGGGTTGTGATCGCACTGGTTCTTCCTGTGGCCCCATATTCTGAGTAATGACAGAACACTTAGGTACTAGTACTCATAGCATGAATAGTACCCTTCTCACGTGATGTATCAAAAAAATACTTCCTTCCTTAAGACTCTAAACCACTGGGTCAGTAGACTGCACTGCTCTGCTCTACACCCCCATCTTTCCTCTGGGTATTCTATCTAATTAGTGCATGATTTATCATTTCAGTAATAGTACTAAACCAAGACATGTTAACCTAATATCGAAAATCATGTTAGATAACTTACTCCAAGAATATCTCCCTTAATGCCTCATCAACAAGGTATATTGGAACAAAACACCGAATCTCTATAAAGATTTCCAAATACTCCATAATTTTCATTGTGTCCTGCTGCAGACGTATGAACTCGGTTTCCCTCTCTACCTTGAGAGTCTCAGGGAAAAATTATTCATAGAATATAGTTTATAAATCCAACTAAATCTTGTCACACATTGCATCAGCTTGGTTCAGAACATCCTAGAAGTGCTTTGCTTCTCCCTAAATCATGTAATTCTCAAGCTTCAATGTCCTCTTAGAAGGTGTCTCAAGATGCTTGGAGATCTAAAAAGTAGTATCAATCCACATCTTACCACCATTTGGACCTCCATAGCATGAGAATATGGTAGGATACTACTGCTGGAACACATGTTCCAGCTCATCCATAGACAAGGTAGACTATGGTGCTCCCTGAAATGTCTATATTAATTGATAAAACCCCTCATGGAACTATTCCTCAGTACCTATGTTTGGAAAAATAGCTGGTGCCGCATATGTAACTAAGGAATGATCCACTGGTATCTCATATCCCACCACCTATGGATAGTCATTGTCACCACCCTCTTGGAATACAATTGGAGGTCATTATAGTTTCATGCCTCTTTAATTCCAAACAGACACCTCATAAAATAATGATATCAATGTTTATAGCTAAAAAACGTAGGACATGTCAAAACCATCCTATAAATAGTTTATACCACATAAACTTCTTCCAAATACAAGAATTTATAAAATGAATAGTCATAAAAAATTAACTAGAGACATTTCCGCTTTCCCACTCAAAAACTGGGTCTAGTTCGAGTTCTATATTTTTCATTTAAATCTTCCAGATGAATTTCTTATTCATTTCACATTCCATTTTAAATTTTAAAACCAAATTTTTTACCAAATTTTGATTTATAAGGGTCCATACCACTTATGAACCAAATAATTAAGTCCACCTAATCTACACCATAACACATTCCAATGCATGAGACTCATAATATATGAATCAACATGCCATAATTGGCTTCTCAGAGTTTCTATTATATCCAAATCAGGAAAAATCCGCTTAGGTTATGGTAGGAACTCTGATTACCAACTATTTTTCTTAATACCCAGCACAGTAATCTATTATAACAGTACGTATATATATATATATCATGGAACTTATCATGATAGCATGAAAATAATAAATACATCCAATGTGGCATTACATAATGCATGGCATGTAATTTCTAACACGTTTCCAAAATGATGCAAGATATGGAATACCTTCATCACATTGGGTTGAAATAAAAAAGAACCCACAATCGTATCAATAATAATTTCACAATTCAAGTGTATCACCCAAAAATGGAATCAAATCAACTATAATTGTCAAAATCTAGAAAAAATCAATTTCATTCAAGGAAATTTATCTTTTTTCTTTTATGTGGGTTATATATGCCCAGGTATAGCTCATTAACAAATTCCAATTCCTTCATATCCCTGTATATTTCATCAAATAATAAACTATAAAAATAAATCCTTTGATACCATATTGTGACATCTTAGACCCAGATTCTACTCAGTAGTGCCTTAATCCCAGTTGGATACATGGTCTCAAGTGAATATCCCAGAATGATAGAGTCTTACAACTACCAGTGAGGGCCAAGGGTGTGTCTATGGTAAGACTACTCCCTTGTTACCAGAGTTTAATATAGCATAATATCAATAGCAGTCAATAGAGGAATCAGAATAATATCCATACAATAGATGAATAGGAGGAATAGCTAAACAATTTACAACATTATAATATACAATTATGATCATGTCATATGTCTACAAAGTATCCAAAATAAGTACATAGTAGTACAATAAAATTCATGTATCTAAATACCAAAAATACTAAAAGAACTATCTTCTGATAGCATAATATCCAAAGTGAATATAGGCCCAAGGAATCTTCCACCATAAAACAAGATCCATGGGTGAAATGACCATGTCATCCAAATGGAATCAATACCCATGGTATACCAACCAAAGAATCAACTACCATTTAAATTCACATGAATTCATGTCCCATGAGTACACCCACTCATATAACAAATCACAATTAAATAATTTAAAAAACTCAGCATTATATATCATATGGAAAAGGAGGAATAAAATCTCATAGAAATCAAATCAAGTCATTTAATTTCATTACAAACTTCAAGTAACTAAGAAATCATAAAATCACACACCTTGGGTGGTTAAATAATAGGGAAAGGTCATGTTTACACGCCAAGGGTAGCCTAGGTTGTGGAAACAACATCCAAATAATTCAAAGGAACTAATAGGAATCCCAAACATGTTGTAATACACTAAATTCCATTATTCAATTAAAATTTGAGGTTGCACCAGAAATCTAATATTGACAAGTAGCTCTATAAAGCACCAAACCAAATGAGAAAAGTACAGACCACCAACCATTGGTTCATAGTATAGTGATCACCACGTATAAACTTCTGATTCAACTCATATAAAAAAAATAGAAGAATGAAATAAGAACCTAAAATTTGGGCAAAATATATTGCACCTAACTAGTGTAGTCGATACCAAGAAGAATGAAGAGTGGTACAAAATAAATTGAGCACTCAACGATGGAGATCTAATGAGAGGAATGTCTCTCAATTCTGAGCTCGGATGACAAAACGGTAGCAAAGCCTACAATTTGTATCAATAATGGATACGAAATTGAGGTGTTGTGTCTATAGAGGATAAGAGAAATTAGGTTTAATTTATCATTGATTTTAATGGAAATTTGATAATTTTATCCAAATCATTGTTTTGTATGGTTTGGATACCCGATTTTCCAAAAAAAGTTCCAACCATGAACCCTTTGTTATAGGAAGTGGTTTTAACACCTCCAAGATTCCATGATACGCTTCCTTTTTAAATAATTTAACAGTGTGTGATGTACGCAACACTAAGTACAAGTGCACCACGACCTATCGAACTAGCCTTTTAAAAAGTGTTTATGAATATTATTAACCACATTTTAAATTTTATATATATCCCATATAATTTTAGCATTCATATTATGTGTTTATTAGACATAATATAAGGACAAATTCAAGTTTTCAGATAAAAGAAGTATTTTTCAAAAAATACAATTTTTCTGCCTTTTACTGGAGAACCCTTTTTAAATCCAAAAATTTAAAATTTTATATATTCAATTGGATGAAATTAAATTCTTATTTATAATTGGGATATAAAAATTTAGTCTGGATAAATTTTTGGTACTTTTCTAATAACTTTCATATTTTGATGAATAGTGAAAAATACTAAATTTTAATTGAAAACTACTTTTTAATAAAAAAATATCTATAGTGTTAAATTATAAATTTGAGTATTTTTAAAGTATATTTAGATTATATTTTTATAATTTAATATAATTCAGGTCATTTGAAGTAATTTCACATTTAAATTGAACATAAACACATGCCAATCTATTGATAGTTTGTACTTCTTAAAAACATGTTTTCTAGTCTTGATAATGGGAATTAATTTTAAATTAACTTCGGCCAACACGGTGTTTTGAATTTATAAAAATAAATTCAATATTTTTAATCATTAGTTTCTAATTGTGTAAATAGGTACCTTTTTTTAAATTATGAATAGTAATTTCGATAATAATTTTTATTTACCAAGGTTAAAGTGTAAATCAGGTAAATAAAGGTAAAATATAATATTATAATAATATTAGACTACCCTCGAACATGTCTTAATTATAATGGATGAGATATTTCTGACCATGTTCATCCTTATGAAAATTTTTGGTCCTCATGGGAAAACTTGGGTGTGATAATGACATGTTATAAGAATTAATTTAAAGTAAAGATAATTATAAAATAAACATATATCTTTTACTGTATCAATTTTAATATAGGGTTAAATAACTGATCTCTATGTCTATAAATATTCATTAGAAATCTAAAAATATTTCCTACATCATGGTATTTCATTAATAATTTTTAGACATTAGATAAATATATTTATTTATGACATATTTATGAAGCATTGATAACCTCATTAATGAAGGATTCAGTTAAATGAATTTATAAATATTAAAATAAATGTAATTAAAGCATTTTGATGTAATCCTTGAATTTTATTAAGGGAATTGACATATTATTGATGTGTTAATTCCTTTTTATAGAATTAATCAAGTAGTTATGATGTTAACAAAAATCCACTACTTAATAGTGTAAAAATTGACATATATGTGATTTTAAAATAAATACTACATTATTAAATGATATAAAATAATAAAAATATAAATTTTGTCCAAATAACTTGTATTTGGATACATATGTCATAAATGATCCACTTTAGGTTCTCTTGTCATTTTATAGTAAATATATTAATCCTGTAGTGCAAAAATACAAGAGGAGATGGTAAGAGATAACTTATTTTAAAAAGTGTTAAATATGAAAGATAAGGTTAATTTTATGAAGTAAACTTGTATAAATAATATTGTTTTAGAGTATTTATACCCATACTCATCTTATCCTCCAAATAAATAAATTTTTAGATACTGGAAACTGTAAAAAAAATTAATAAATTAATATTTCAAGATTTTCTATAAAGTGACCCTCACCTCTCCTATAAAAGGGCACCTCCCTCTCTCTTTAACTCACGCCTATAAAGCCTTTTGGTTCGTTAAAAACTTGCCTATTTCTCTTATAAACCTCCCTAAACTCATCCTAGAGGCATAACTTTGGTCATAGAGCTATCCTAAAGAGCCATTTTGTTCAAATCAAAAGGAAACACTCGAAGAAGAGGTAATCATTTTATCCCTTCTTTCAAAGTTCTATTATTATTATACTTATTATTTCTATATTTTTCCCTTAACAAAGTAACAAATCCAGTATAATACATATAATTAGATGTTAAAATAGTCATGGTAAAACTATATTCATCATTTTATCCATCCTACAAATAAAAATACCACCTTGTGTGCGTATGTACGACTTACCGTCTCCACATTGTGGTGTAATTTTTTATTCCACATTACATTATTTCTATGGGTATAATAATTAGTATAATATAAATAAATTATGAATATTAAATTATTATTATTATTTATAATCAATATACCATCCAGTTCCATGTCATTTAATCATTAAATAAATTATATCATCGCTCGTGTGTACGTACAACAAATCATCTCCACGATGTGATGAGATTTATTATCTATTTTAACCATCCAAGAATGATTATAAAAATATATCTTATTAATAATTATGAAATATATGACAAAATAAGTCTACTGAAATTAAGTTTGTGTGTGTGCATATAGGTCATTCACTTCCACTAAATGCGATAAGAAAACGGAAACAACGTTCATGGGTATGTATGACCTACTATCTCCATGAATAGTGTATTCCCTTTTATATATATATCTATTATATATATTTATATTATGAATATATATGATATATAAATCATATTATACATTCTGGAAGTAATTAAATCATGATTTAAGTAATATGATCAAGAATAACAAGTCAAAACACGTATGATAAACAAAGTGATATTACCCAAAATTTTACATTAACTTGAATAGTTAATAAATAAGTAATATAAAGACATAAAATAATCATATATGGTATGCAAAATATAATTCTAGTATAACTTAATAATATATTTAGATACATTATATAGTAGTTTGGACATGTATGGAGATTTTCGGATCTAAGGTAAGGGTTAATTTCACAATCTAATTATTATACGAGGTTATTGATGTGTAAGTATCTACTAGGACATCTTTATCATCCATGTACATGATTCTAAAAATGTTTTCTTAAATATTTTTACAATAATCCTTTGTATGTTTGAAGTCATTTTTACCCAAGTTTGAATTTTTATAAAATGTTTTGAAAGGAATCTTTCAGTCATTTTCCAAATGAGGAACTTTATAACCATTTTAACAAATTAAGTAAAAATGTTTTTTTGACATATATGGTGCGAGCATCTATTTTTCATAATTATTTCACCTTAAAATTTTAATCTTATCAAACAAGATTATGATGTTATTTCTAAATAAATGTTTTATTTTAAAATTTCATGTATTTTAAATTTTTTAAAGTAAAATGGATATTTTCCTCAAAGAGTTTAAATAAATTTATTTAATTATTTTCTTTTATGTCAACATTATTTGTTGGAGTTTATTCTTGTTTAAAGTTGATTTATTATGATACAATATTCCATATTTTATTGAAGTTTTTGTGATTTTTTTTGACGCTGGATGTTCTATTTTTATAACTTTCATGGTTTACGGTTAAAGTATTAACATTTATTATGCTATTTTTAATACGAAATTTTATGTTATGTTTCAACCTTTTCATATGATAAATGCATTGGAATTAGTAAGTGATGGGAGGGACCCACTATATCCCCTTTATGCATTTGTGGGTATCATGAGACAAACTAGTGTCTTGGCACATGTATTTGATAGAATATTTGTGAATGGGATTGGCACAAGGCCTTGATGTAGTAGTTATTATGGCTGGAATTATGCTTTCCCACGTTATGAAATTAGTTATTACATGTGATTATTCAACTATTATAATATTCATGTTCATATTTATATGGTAATTTTTTATTTATTTTTTCCATATTATGTTCAAGTTCATGTTTAAAAGGCTGTTGTTTTTATTATACATCTTGCGTTAAAAGTTTATAGTTTATGTAGAATTATTTACCCTTAATGAGCATCTGAGATCACCCCTTTTTATGTTTTATTTTACCGGGATGCCAAGAAGTGTATTATTTTTGATATAAAGGATTAAACTAGGAGAATAATGGAATTCTAAAAGTATTATCTATATTGTATTTTATGTTATAAATTTTAATGTAAAGTCCATGTATGTAATAAATTTTCCAAAACTGCTAAACTAATCAATCCTTCGGGACTTGATTTCTGGTAATCATGCTAATATATTAAAATAATTCATAGGATCTGGGATTCTAGGGTTAGGGCATTGCAGTTGGTAACAGAAGAAGTTTAACAACAACCTTGGAAATAGATTTAGAAAACATAGATTAGGGATCATAACCCTAAGATATACTTTGAGGATATGTATAGAAGAACCCCCTATAATTTTGCAAAAGTATGGATTACTTGGATATTCCAAGAATTATATCCCTGTTTGGATACTACAAGTGGACATTGTTCTAGCATTGATGTACCTAGGGGTGAAAACTCCAACAAGGTGTTTCAGGATTGACTCGGGGTAACCTAGTACATGAAAACAGGCCTTACTATGCACGTAGTTTGACACTCCTGGGGATATTATTAGGATAATTCATATCTTCTTTAAAACACATTATCAAGGATTTGTGATTAAATATGTCCTCAAAGAAACCGTGTTTATGATTATAGATTAGATAGGCATAAAATTTTCAATTAATGTTAATTATGTTACTAGTTTGGAATTATGAATTATAATTCATAACCTAATCTAGTGTATTCCATTATTTAGAAATAGAACCTAGTGTAAGAAATGGGAATCATATCAACGCACGTAATTCATGTAGGGATTTCCCTCTTAAGAAATATAATGATAGTGGAGCTCATGATACAACTATAGCTGAACATCATATAACCATACCGGGACAACTGGATCAGGTTATGAATAATAACCTCACCCATATAGAGTAGCCTGATCCACAACATGGAGGATCAATGTTGGACCGCTTCATGAGACAAATAACTCCAACAATCAATTGAAATACAAATCATTTTTTAGTTGATAAATGGATAAGTTATTTACAAAAAAATATGTCTTGCTTTGGGGAGTAATGAAAGGGAAAAAGTTGTTATGGAAGTCTATCGTCTTTCATAAGATACAAATAAGTGGTGGCCATTGATTAAAAACAATAAATATGATAAAGATGTCTCAAATATGTCATGGAAGGAATTTAAAGAACTCTTCCTAGAAAAATAGTTTCCTTGCGATATATGAGTGGATATAGAAAGGAAATTTTTGTGTCTAAGGAAAAAGGTGGATGAGAATGTAGCAAAGTATGAGGCTAACTTCCTGAGATTATCAAGGCATTATATATATGTAACCTGAGAAGTAATATTCATCGATTCCTCTATGGGTTAAAATCATTCCTCATATGGGCATTAGTCCCACAATATTTCTCATCATACGAAGATATAGTCTCATGTGCTATCAAGATAGAAAAAAATTTCTCTAAGTCTTATGACATTAAAGTAAGGCAAGAGAAGAAGAGAAAAATGGAGTAACAGATAGATAATGGTAAAAAGGGAAACAATTATTTTCTGTTATGTGATAATTGTAGGGAGAAACACTCATGTAATTTCCTAAAAGAAATAAGAGTTTGTTACAAATGTGGAGAAAAGGGTCACCAGGCTAATGATTGTAATAGAAACAAAGAAAATTTAAAAGTTATAATTGTACAGAAATAGAACATTATGAAAATGATTTTCCAAATCATGAAGGAAATATATCTTAGAAGAAACAAATGGATCAAGGTCACGCTTGTGATGTTAATATAGTCGAATTGGAATAATTAATGTATTTGTGTAGAATTATATTCTGGTTATAAGAAGAATGTGATATATATAAGTATTGTACTGAAATAGATTTTTTCATTATGTTTTTAATATGATAAAGGTAATCATATATTTGGTATGTGACAATAAGAGCATCATTTCGTTGTTTTGGAAATCTGATGTTACAATTGTTTTTGGAAATTTACATAACTTTTAGAGAGAGCTTAGAAAGAAGTATTTTGGACAACTCTAAAGGTTGGAATGGATTATGTTGAACTTTGGATAGTATTGTTTAAGTTTATAACATTTATTATGATTATTTTCATAATTTTATAACCCTATAGTTTTAGAAAAAGGATAACCTACAAGTCGGGCGATAACCTATCGTATTGGACAAGGTTATGGGAATCGAACCCACAATCAAAGTAAGACAAGTCCTTATCACCAACTATTGGCCTATAAGAATTCCTTGGTTAGTATAAAAAAAATTTCCTTATTTAAATGGTATAATTTTATATTTTGAACCTTATATGATTAAGATAAATGGAATATTTTTGGGTTTTATTATCTTTTGAAGAGAAAGAGGAGTTTGTGGTAGGAATTAGTTAACAGATGAAACATTACATGTAAATTAAGTATAATTCCGTATGTTCTTAGTTTATGAAGTAATTATTTAACCGTAGTGTAAATATCATAAATGTTTTCTTAGTAATTTTTTTTCACTGAATCAAATGGTCCCTTGGATCATCATAGATGTATGGATTTCAAATTGTTAAAATTCTCCAAATAATATTCTCTATCACACTTCATCAGAACTTGATGGTTATTTTTCTCTTCAATATCCATGTTTTTCTACATGGAACCCTAGTATTTTTTATTTCTGGAAACCTTCATACCTACCTTTATTTATTTTAAAATAGAGGTCTCATTAATCTATTTTTTGATATGGGATTTCAAATAAGGTATTTTGAAATATCAAACTCCTAGTTTTTAATCCTGAGTTTAAATTTATAGGATGAAATTTATTTAAGGATGGGATAATGTAACATCCCAATCTTCCACGGTATGCTTCCTTTTTAAATAATTCAATAGTGTGTGATGTGTGCAACATAGAGTACAAGCTCACCACAACCTATCTAAATAGCCGTTTAAAAAGTGGCTATGAATATTATTAATCACATTTTGAATTTTATATATATCGTATATAATTCTAATATTCACCTTGTGTGTTTCTTAGACATAATATAAGGACAGATTCAATTTTTCAAATGAAAGAAGTATTTTTTTAAAAAGGTTGTTTTCCCCCTTTTAAGGGAGAACCATTTTTTAAATCCCATATTTTACACTTTTATATATCCAAATTGATGAAATTAAATTCTTATTTAGAATGAGGACATAAAAATATTGTTTGGATAAATTTTTGTTACTTTTCTGATAACTTTCATATTTTGATGAATACTGAAAAATACTAAAATATAATTGAAAACAACATTTTAATTGAAATAATTTAGAGTGTTAAATTAAACATTTGAGTGGTTTTAATTTATAATTAGATTATATTTTTATAATTTAATATAATTTTGGTCATTGGAAGTAATTTCACATTTAAATTGAACATGAACACATGTTAATATTTTCATAGTTTTTAGTTCTTCAAAAACCGAATTTCTAATTTTGACAACGGAAATTAATTTCTGCCAACTCTGTGTTTTGAATTTGGAAAAATGGATTCCATATTTTTAATTAGAATTTATAAATTGTGTAAACAGATATATTTTATTTTTTTGACATTATGAATAGTAACTTTAGTAATTAATTTTATTTATCATGGTTAAAGGGTAAATCAAGTAAATAAGGGTAAAAAATAATATTATTATAATTTTAAACAACTCCAAAACATGTCCTAATCCTATTTTACTAGATAATTCAGACCATGGGAATCTTTATGAAAATTTGTGGTCCCCATGGGACCACTTGGGTGTGATAAGGACATGTTATGAGATTTAATTTAAAGTAAATATAATTATAATATAAACATATATATTAAATGGGAATTGGTGGGATGTGTTGAATCACGATAAAGATAATGATGCACCTATAATCTCATATAGTGATATCCTTATGAGTGGGAAGAAGGGAGCCTCTGAGAGGGAAGAGCATACGAATAATACAATCAAAAGAAGACCAAGGAGAGATTAATCTGATATGCCTAAAATGGTGTCGATGAGATCTGCCTCCAAAAAAGATATAGGGGCTGCTATTGATGCTGGTAGGAGAGATAATGGTAAACGTCCCTACAAGGAGAAACTATCTGCGGAACAGTTGAAACGAAAGGAACAATATATCCAACTCTTCAAACAGTATGAATTATCAGAATGGGAATCTGGTGATGCTGATGCGATGTCAGACTATGGTGATGGTGAGGGTTATGGTTTTTATGTGATTTAGTTTTTCTTCTGCTTGTCTTTGCCTCTTGTTATGCACCGTTACTTTTTATTAATAAATTTTTTGGGATCAGGCATGCCTGATCCGAACTGTCCTGGTAAAAATATAAAGGCTTGAAAATATAACATGGATAGTGATAAAAATGTCATAAATGATCAAATTTATATTATATTGTCATTTTATAGTAAATATATTAACCATTTAAAATAAAAATACATGAAGACATGGTAACAGTTAACTTATTTTACCAAGGGTAAAATCTAAAAGATAAGGTTAATTTTATGACCTAAACATGTCTAAAACCTATTGGTTGAGAGTCTTTTGACCCATCCACATCTTATCCTCGAAATAAATCAATTTTTATCTATTATAAACCGAAAATATTTTTATAATAAATTAATATTTCAATATTTTTCCTAAAGTTCCCCTTAGCACTCTTATAAAAGAGCACCTCCCTCTCTCTTTATCTCACACCTCTAAAGCCTTCTGGTTCTGCCAAACCCTAGCTATTTCTCCAAAAAATCTCCCTCACTTGTTCCTAGAGGCCTAAATTTTTTTCATATAGCCATCTTAAGGATCCGTTTTGTTCAAATCAAAAGGAAACACCCGAAGAAGAGGTAATTGTTTTATCCCTTTTTCAAAGTTCTTTTCTTCTTCTACATCTTCTTTTTATATTGTTCCCATAAAAAAGTAATAAATTAAGTATAATACATATACTGAGATGTTAATATAATCATGGGAACACTATATTAATAGTTTTATCCATCCTCTGAATAATAATATCACCATGAATGTGTACATACAGCTTACCATCTCCACGTCATGGTGTAATTTTTTATTCCACATTACTTTATCTGGATGGGTATAATCATTAGTATAATAGACATAATAATGAATATGACATGATTATAATTGTTTATAATTAATATATCATCCAGTTCCATATCATTTAATCATTAAAGTAATGATATCATCGCTCGTGCGTGCGTATGGCCTGCCGTCTCCACTACACGATGAGATTCATTCTCCACTTTAACCATCCAAGAATGATTATAAAAAATATATATTACTCATAATTATGAAATATATGACATAATAAGTATACTATAATGATATATATATATATATAGATATTTATATATGTATGTATGTGCATATATGTCATTCACTTACTTCCATTCAATGCGATAAGAAAACAGAAACTGCGTTCATGCGTACGTACGGCCTACCATCTACAGGAACGGTGTATTCCATTTTATATATATATCTATTATATATATTTATATTATTAATATGTATGATATATAAATCATATTATAAATTCAATAAGTAATTAAATCATGATATAAGTAATATGATCAAGAATAACAATTCAATACACGTATGACAAATAAAGCGAT
Organism: Viscum album; assembly: GCA_963277665.1. Lineage (NCBI taxonomy): Eukaryota > Viridiplantae > Streptophyta > Magnoliopsida > Santalales > Viscaceae > Viscum > Viscum album. The sequence goes on from OY728160.1 coordinate 717,004,079, forward strand.
ATTACCAGCAATGTTGCATTAACTTGGAATTGTTAATAAATATGTAATATAAAGTCAAAAAATAATCATATATGATATCATATATGATATCATATATGATATCATAGAAAATAGTCTAATATAATTTAAAAATATGTTTAAAAACATTGTACAAGATTTTCAGACATGTACAGAGAGTATTTAATCTATGGTAAGGGTTAATTTCATAATCTCATTATTATTCGAGGTTGTTGATGTGTAAGTATCTACTAGTACATATTTATCATCCATGTACTGGTTTCTAAATTTTTTTCATACATTTTTTTAATATAATCCTATGGATGTTTAAATTCATTTTTACCCATGTTTTACTTTTTATAATACATTTTGAAAGGTATCTTTCGGTTGTTTTCCAAACAAGGTACTTTATGAAATTTTAAACAAATTAAGGAAAGAATGTTTGTTTAAATTATACAGTGCGAGCACCTATTTTTTGTTGTTATTTTGCCTTAACATTTTTAATCTTACCTTACAATATTACGAGTTTATTTTCAAAAAAAATTATTTAAAAATTGAATGGATTTTAAATATTTAAAAGTAAAAGGTATATTTTCCTCATTGTGTTTTAATGAATTTATTAAATTATTTTCATCTATGTTAACATTTTTTGTTAGATTTTATGATTTTTTGACGTTTTTTTATTATAATACAATCTTCCATATTGTATTGAAGGTTTTGTGATATGTTTAACTATGTATGCCCTGTTTTTATACCATTCATGGTTTACGGTGAAAGTATTAACATTTCGTATGCTAGTTTTAATACTAATGTTTATGTTATGTTTCAACCTTTTCATATGAGGAATGAATTAGACGTGGTAAGTGATGGGTGGGTCCCGTTATAGCCCTATGATGCATCGTTAGGTCTCATGAGACAAAATAGTGTCTTGGAAAAAGGCCTTGAAAGAATATTTTTGAATGGTCTTTGCATAAGTCTTTGATGTAGTAGTTATTATGTCTAGAATAATGCATTCCCTCATTATGAAATTAGTAATTACATGTGATTATTCAACTAGTAGAATATCCATGTTCATGTTTATATGGTAATGTTTTATTTATTTTTTCCATATTATGATAATTTTTATGTTTAAAAGGCTGTATTTTTTATTATACATGTTTCCTTACAAGTTTATAGCTTTCACTGAATTATTTACCCTTACTAAGAATCTGAGATCACCCCTTTTTATGTTTTATTTTCTCATTATTCCAAGAATTTTGTTATAATTGATATAAAGGATTAAACTAGAGGAGTAATGGAGTTATCAAAGGATTTTTTATTATGTATTTTATGTTAGAAATTTTAATGTAAAGTTCATGTGTGTAACCTATTTTCCAAGACTAATATACTAATCAGTCCTTCGGGACTTGATTTCTTGTAATCCTTCAAATGTATTAAAATAATGCACTGGATATAGGATTTTGGGTTCAGGGAGTTAGAGTGGTACCTCGCATGGTTAGTGTGTATGGTTTTCCTAACCATGTGAAAAATGTGTAAAACTAATCTATCAAAACTTTGCAGTTTTTTGCATGAATATGTGCCCCAAATCACACAATTTAAAAACTGTGTGATCTCCTCTTACTCTTTGCCCAGGTATCGCATAGTTTTTAGCAGCCATGTTCCTACCCCACATGGTCTTTACTAACCATGTGATATTCCTTTTCTCCCCAAAAGTTGGGTTTCATGCTCCAAGGAAGAACTAGAAACCTCTGATACCTTAATAACCACAAGGGGTATTCAAATTAGGATTTTAAAAAGAAATTAAACCAAAAACAAATGTATTTGTACCTCATACAAATATTTGGGTTCTTACACAATGAAAAGATTCCTTAAACTTATTACTCATCACATGACTTTTTACCTTACCCTTCTTCTATTCACCATAATAAATGAAGTCTTCCCTTTAGTCATGTCCTTATACACTTGTAGAATCAAAGTTAAAAGATTCAAAAGTGAATTATCTATATTATTCATGTTGAAATTAATAATAAATCTTTAGAATCTTGATCGAAGAGAATATATGATGATATTTGTGTATGTTCTTTGGGAATCATGAATCCCAAAATCTCTTAATGATCAATGTAACCTATCATTTTGACTACATGAGGTCTGACCATCCCTCTCTTAACCAACACATGAAATATTAATTTGACGTTACATACATTTATTATCTTATTATATATTGATACCAATCACATATATCAAAGACCTACCCAATCCATCCATCTATTAGATGCTTGACCTATCCCATAATAGCCCCAAGATATATTTCTTATCACCCATGGCTATCGTAAAGAACCACGACATCAGATAAAACTGGGTGGAATAATTTTTCCTGAATAAAGAAATATTTAACAAGTAGCATAAATTTTAATGAAAATATAGAATTACCCCTCCATAAGTTAAAAATCCACACTATAAACAAATAAGAAAATAATAAAATAAATATCATAATATAAAACCAATATTAACAAAACAAATATGAAAAACCTAGCCCGAATACTATCTCTAACCGATACCCAGCCTTAACCACCACATACCTTAAGGGAATTCCCAATACCCATAGGCTGGAGATTAGAATATGGTCATCAACAAAAATCAATGTCAAATGTTTCACCCAACCCAAAGAATACAGCATCAAATACATGTATGAAGTTGAGAGAAAGAGTAGGAAAGATAACATTAAAGAAATATTCCATAACAAAAAAGGAAGCAGTAGAATCGACACAACTCAGAATTAGGTACAAAATATCAAAGTTATAGGTCCAATAGAAAAATGACAAATAAATCCTAAATAGCTAATCTATGTTATAGTGTGTGAAATCTCCAACCATCTCACCACTAGCTACACAGACACAACTAGAAAAAAAACATCACCCGCTTACTATGGTGAATATCCTTTCCTAGTATTGAAATGCATAATATGGTTGATGCACCACTGAAGGGGTGTGGAGGGTTTGAGATAAATAGGCTCAGTAGGATCCCAACTATTTTTTCCATATCAAGTCTCTATAAAATAATTCAAACATCATTAAATTTAATGAAAACCCAACATGATAAAAAACTTAAACAATTTTCATATCAAAAGAATTGTAAAACATTTTCCCTCTTCCACAGTTTCAAATGATCTAGGTAAAATAGTTTCAAATCATAACACATATATCAAAGTGGTAAAATAAAATCATGTATGACATATCATATCATATCCAATGAATTCCAAACCAAATCACAGGTAACATCAATCCAAATATCACAACAGGTTATTCTAGCTTGAACACTTGTACCCAAACATATAAAATCAAATGCATCAAGTCCCTAGATATATGAATCAAATATAGAAAGAAAAGGAACACCCTAGTAAATGAACCTATAATAATTATAAAAATTATCTAGATATATGCATCGAATATAGAGAGAAAAGAAACACCCCAGTAATTGAACCTAAAATAAGTCTAAAAAGTACCTATAATAATGAACCTAGGGAGAAGAAGAACACCACATATAAGATCCATACCCTTTTTAGAGTGAGGTTGTATACATGTACTATTTTTTTAGTGTTGAGTACTTTTCATTTCGGTTTTACCTTGGGGTGTGTTTCGGTGAAAAATTGAGAAAAATGATGGAAATGGGGTAGTTCAAGGTTAGTGCATAGTTAGGGAAAATTGTGCGCCCCAGCCCATAAAATAGTGCAACCCTAAAAAGTGGGGATTTTCATGGTTAGAAAACAGTATGTCTAATTATGAACTCTCTTAGTAGTAACTCTGCACCCCTATAAAATAGGCTTGCAACTTAGGCCCATGGTTAGAGAAAACTGTGTTCCTCTACCCATAAAACCATGTGTGGGTTTTAAGTTGACCCGAAAATTAGTTTTTTAATTACCTAAACCCCCTAATTAATCCTAAATCAACCCCCATTCGACACTAAGTAGTGTTTCATAAATTTGAAGCCTCCCAAACAAATTCTAAGCCTTCAAAACCTCATTTATTTGTGATTTGAATCCAGAAATGAAGATTTGCACCTCTCCTAGTAATTGAATTGGGTCTCACATGATTTTGGGTTCTTCTTCCTGCCTTCTACAATTCTTTTAGTGGTTTTTCTTCCTATTTTGAATTTGATCTAGATCTAGTATTGTGTATCTAGATGTAGTATTGTTCATATAGATATATATTAGAGATATCTTGATTCATTTAATCTGGATTTAGGTTTTTAGATCTGGATCTCATTCTATATCATTGGGCCGCTCAAATTGGGGATTTTCATTGGGTGATCATTCATCAATGAATTTAGGTAGGTGTTCTATAATTCTAATCCCATAGTCTTTATTTAAATTATGTTTATGTAATTATAGGATTTTTAATAGATATATATCAATTGTGTTCTTGATTTAAATTAATTAAATGGGTGAATTAATTAATTTAAGAGATGTTAATTGGGGATTTTGGGAGTTATGGATTTAGAGAAAATTAATTTTAGGATTAATTAAGAGATACAGATATTTTATGATTTGGATATAATTAATTGATTGATTAATTATGAGGTATTGATATTGAAAATTTAGATAATTCATTTTTTAATTAATTATGGTATTTTGAGTTTTGGTTATTGATTAATTAATTAATTCATGGTCTTGACATACTTAATTAATTGATGAATTAATTATGGTGATTTATGTGATTAGTTAATTGTTGAGTTAACTAATGTAATTCTTTTATTTAACTAATTTTTGAATTAGTAATTGAATTTATGTGGATAATTATTTATAGAATTAATTATGTGATGAATGGTAACATGGTCATTTAGTTTTGAATTAAATAATGGTAGCATGGTCATTCTAATGTATGTGAAATGAATGGTAATATGGTCATTTAATTTTGAATTGAATAATGTTAACATGGTCATTATAATGTGTATGGTATGAATTGTAACATGATCATTATATTGTGTAATGGATGAATGGTAACATAAGAATTAAAGTAAGAATAAAATAATGGTAATAATGGAATTTTGAGATATAATATCTCTTAGGAATACTTTGAGCTCTGATATGAGCCAATATAGGGATTGAGGTATCAGTGTATATGACAACCTATGAGCTAAGTGGTAAAATAAATATTAATTGATAATGTGATAACTGTTTACTTATGAATTGTAATTATTTTCTTTATACAGCTGTTTACACATTCTTTTGACTAGATATTATTTTAGATGTAATTGGTAGTGGACTACTGAGTTGTACTCACACCATACTCAGGCTTCCTAATCGGTTATCGAAAAGACTTTGTGTTTTCTGAAAAAGTTAAATGCAATGGACCTAAGTTAGATGGATGAGTTTGGATGGAGCTTGGATAAGGGAACCAGATGTGGTTCAAGTCCTACTTGGGAAGTCATCATTGTCTTTATTTTGGGTTTCATTTTAAGAACTTGACATGTAAATTCACATGGCATGTTTTATTCTTTAGTTTTTATATTGTATTTTAGTTTTTTTTATCAGGAGATATTGGTTTTGTTATGGTTATATGTTACTCTGGTATTTTTAATTTATTTCTATAGGTGTATTACTCTGATAATAGAGGGTATAGTCTCCCCATGACTGATATTAAACCCTAACTACTAGTTGTGACCCTCTGTAATACGGGGAGGTACACCTGAGGTCATGTGGCAATCTAGCACAGGGAACCAGTGCATGGCACTTGGGTTGGGATGTTACAAAGTTTTATTAGAGCCAGTTTTATTTTATTTTTATTTTGTCTTACTATTTACGAAAGGTAAACAAGATACTATGAAGATTCAAGAATTGGTTATGAGCTCATTCATGGTAGTAGGTAACCCATTTGTGGGGTAGAACCCAAGTACCTATGGTGGGGATTGTTGTTATTACCATATGTTGTTACAGTTGAATATTATTTCACCTTTGGTGGAACACTTATTAGGTTCTAGGATTATTGATGTTTCTATTTTCTAATATTTGACTCATTCCTAGTATGGAATGATATTTAAGTTTATATACATTATTCTAGGCATGCAGGTTTATTATGACATGCATCATTTTATGCACATGTGCTAAAATGGGTTATGGGTATGTTTTTGAACTAGAAATATTTTTCCTTTCTTGTGAAATTGAAATAAAAATGGTTCCAAATATGAAATTTAGAAATATTAAAAAATCATGAAAGTTGAGAATAAATAGTTGTCTAAATGAAAAACTAGAATAATGAGAATGTGTTTTCTCTTGTTAACATGGACCTAGGTGTAGGATAGTTGTGTGTAGTGATAGTGCTTGAATTTTGACCACATGTCAGGTTTTTGGAAAGGAATTTTTGTGGATTTTTATGTTTCCCTCTTATGTAAATGTGTTGATTTAGTGGACTATGTCTTAAGGTGCAGGTTTAGAATTATAGAGAGTATGCCTCCACAACGATGATTGTTGAGAGGACAACTGGAAGACATGGCTAGAAATGATACTCCAATGATGGGACCTAAGGCACAAATTCTGTTGGGTGAGGATGTTGGGTTGAAGTTCTGATAGAACCTTTCATGATTTATAAAATTCATGGGAAGAGACACATGGTGGGTTCTGAAGAGTATGTCTGATCTGAGAAAGGAGTTCCAGTTACATCACCCTCTAACTTTTACTAGAGAGGGTGGGCCTAAGGGAGATGAGTTCTCAGTTGAGTCCATAAAAACTATACATGACCACTTAGAAACACTATTAGAGAGAAGGTTCATTTTTTCTCATTACATATTACAAGGATCAGTGAATCACTAGTGGGAAATTCAAGCATAGACTCGATAGGCTGATGGTATGTTATCGAAGGACCTTTTGGAGAGGTTCTTGGAGAACTTATATCCATATACATTAATTCTGGAGAGATCTACTAAGTTCATGAGGTTGACCCATGGTATTTTGTTCATAATGGACATGCTAGATGTTTTAAAGATTTTTTATTCTTTTCTATATAATTGGCAGGGGATGAGACAGCTATAGTGAGACATTCTCTAGATGGTATTAAATGTGAGATTATGTCCCAAGTTAATCTTTTTCAATTAAATCTGTTCTATGAGGTGGTTTATTAGGCTCTCATAGATTATGGGAACATAAAATAGGATTAAAGTGAAAGACAGATAGTTCCAGCTTGATGATTATAAGGTACGACTTTCGAGAGCTATAATCATCTCTACGATAGTGTCAATTAGAGCAGTGGGAAATGGGTTACCTAGATAGAGGTATCAGTTGAACAGGACCTTGATTGAGTGAACTATCACTAGTGTGGTAGGTATGGAAACATACAAAGATAGTTCTCTCAACCACCAGTAGAGTTTCAATCTTAAATAAATATGTGGCATCTACATAGGTTATACGTGTCCCAATGACAGGCGTAGAGTGAGGTTGTACCTAGGCACAATCAGAGTGTACGGAGGGGATATTTTGAACCATATCAATCTAGAATATGGAATTATTATAGACAAGAAGGTAGAGGTTGTGGAAAATAAAATTTGGGTCAAATTTCACCAGTATTAGAAGAGTAGTGCATCACTGGGGAGTCAGACTGCATCACATGGGAGAGGAGTAGGGAAGTTGTATGTGGTATATTCTACACTTGTGGATATCGAGGCTGAACCATCGACATTGAGAGGTACTATTATTATAGCCCTTACTTTATAAAGTCCTTATTTGATATTGGTTCCTCTAATTCCTTTATTTCTACACAAATTGATAATGATTTTATCCTAGTAGTGGTGTTTGTGAGCATGGTTATGACTATAGATACACCGTGGGAAGTAGAGTCTAGAGACATCAATATATGCAAGGGGTGTTCTCTCAAAATTAGTGAGTATCATTTTATGTGGGATCTCTAAAACCTAAATATGTTAGGATTTGACCTAATTCTGGGTTTTGACTAACTAGTCACATACCAATCCCACATTGATTGTTTCCAAAGAAGAGTTACTTTTACATCTCCTAAGGGTGAAAAGTATATTCATCGTGGAGAGTGGGATATCTAGGCAGGCCGATCAAGGCCAATTACTTAGCAATGGGGGGGATCATAGCCCGAGTTTCTATTATATTAATGGATGATAGAGGTGTATTTCAAGATATCTTTACACCTATAGTGAACATGTTTTAGGATGTTTTTCCTTAAGATTTCTCAGGGATTCCTCTAGAGAGAGATGTGAAATCTATGATTGATATTAGTCCATGAGTTAAGACAATTTTCATTCCACCATATAGAATAGAACCTACAGAGCTTCAAGATCTCGATACCCAACTAGTGGAGTTAGAGGTTAAAGTATTTATCCTTTTGAGTACATTTCCTAGGGATCAACAATTTTATTTTCAAAGAAATATAGTGGGAGTTTGTGCTTATGTGTTAATTACCAATTGTTTAACTGGATTACTTTGAAGAACTAGTATCCTCTTTCGTGTATCAATAAACTTTTTGACCAATTAAGAGGAGTTTGTGTATTCTCAAAGATTTAATTGATATCGGGGTATCATCAGCTAAGATTTTGGACTTCTAATATACCATGGATTGATTTCTGAATCAAGTAAGACCTATATGAGTTTGTCATAATTCTTTTTGGGTTGATGAATGAACCCATAGTGCTTATGTCCTTGAATAATAGTATCTTTTATCTACACCTGGATCATTTTGTGGTAGTTTTTTTGGATGACATATTTGTGTACTCCAAGACTCATGAAGATCATGTCCAAAATCTTGACATTGTCTTGAGTACACTTAGAGAGAATAATCGATATACCAAGATATCTAAGTGCCAATTTTGGATCTATTATAGACACTTCTTGTGTCACATCATCTTGGAGGAAGGTGTGTTAGTAGATCCAAAGAAGGTTCAGGTAGTGGTTTCTTGGGAGCATCCCAAGAATATGTTTGACATCTGAATCTTTTTGGGATTAGCTGGATATTACATAATCTTCATCCAAGAATTTTATTATTTGGAAGTGAATCCCTCAGGCTTGACCAAAAAGGGAATATAGTTTGAATGGTAGAAATATTATGTGGATTCCTTTTAGGAGCTGAAAAAGAATTTGAAAATGGAAACAATATTGATCCAAGTTAGGATAACATGGTTTATTATGACACTTATGGGATTGGAAATGGAGTTATGTTGATGCAAGGATACTGAGTTGTGGCATACGGGTCCTGGAAATTTGGGGAAACATTAATGGAAAACCCCTACGCATGACATCGAGTTGGATACAGTTGTTTATTACTTGAATTTTTGGCGGTGTTATCTTCGGGGAGATGATTTCACTATATATATGGTTCACAAGATCTTGAGGTACATTTTTTCATAGTGAGATTTGAATCTATGGTATTGTATATGGATAGAGTATATACAGACTTTTGAATTTTGAGCTAGTATGTAAATCCAAAAATGGGAACAATGTTGCTTATGCTTTGAGAAAAAAAATTTAGACACAAGCGGTTCAGGAGTCTAGTGTTAAGTAGAAGATGATGACTTTGCTGGTTGAGAAGCATGTGGTGATTTGGGATAATTAGGAACATAGGACTCTAGTGTCGGTTTTGGTGGAGTAAATGCTTTTGAGATAGACCTGGGATAGGTAGTATGAGGATCCGAACTGTTTGAATAAGAGGTAAATCCTTGAATGTGGGAGACACCTTTAGTTTGGAGCATATATAAGGACAAGATCGTTTATTCTATGAATCAAATTATTGTGACTAAGAGAATGAGGGAGGACCTAATTCATGAGTTTCATTCCTCAAAGTGGGTGGTACATCAAGGTGTGACCAAAATGTACCATGACCTACAAAGAAAATTTTGGTGGTCAGGAATGAAAAAGGATATAGAATTGTTCATGACATGATGTTACACCTGTCAGTAGGTGAAGGAGGTGCATCAATGACTTGGAGGGTTACTATAGTCATTTCCCATTCTAGAGTGGAAGTTAGATGATGTGACTATAGACTTTATGGTGGGTCTCCTAAGGACTCCTAAGAAGAATGAATCTATATGGTTTATTGTGGATAGACTGATGATGTTAATACATTGCCTGGCTATACGAGAGACTTTATCAATGGAGCAGTTGAGAGATCGGTATATTCAACATATAGTATATTTGCATGGGGTTTCATGGACTATAGTTTCATAATATGATTCATGGTTTACTTTGTGCCTTCGGAAGGGATTATGGAAGGTGCTCGTTACACATATATTTTTTTTGTATGGATTTACACCCACAAAAAGATGGTTAGTTAGAGCGTACTATAAAAGTTTATAAAGACATTTTTTTGGCTTGTGTTCTTGAATTTAGTATTTTTTGGGAGAAGTAGTTAGCTTTAGTTGAGTTTTCCTATAATAACAGTTCCTAGGAATTGATACAGATGGCACTATATGAGGAACTTTATAGTAGGTCATGCAGATCACCTCTATGTTGGATGGAGGTAGGTGAGTGATAATTGTTGGAACTAAATCCTATAAAGGATACATAATATAAAGTATAACTGGTTCATAAACATATGGATATAGCTCATAGTAGACAAAATTCATATGCTGGTAGACATCGACGACCCCTATAGTTTACATATGGTGATTGTTTGTTCCTTAGGGTGTCTCCTAGGTTGGGTCACTACAGAATACAGAGATCATACATGTTGTTACCCAGGTTCATTGGAACTTTTGAGGTGGTGAATAGAATTATTCTGGTAGTATACTAATTGGATCTTCCACAAAAATAAATTGATATTCATGACATTTTCATGTGCCACAACTATAGAGATATCATCCTAACCCTTCTCATGTGATCAATTTTTATGATGTTGAGAATGATATGGATGAATCATTTGGGAAACATTTGATATGTGTGTTAGATCACAATGAGTAAATATTTTGAGAAATAACCATACCAATTGTTCATTTATTGTGGAAACATAAGCATGTGTAGGAGGAAACATGTGGAAGGGAAGCAAATTTGAGGGCTCAATGGTCAAATATTTTTGACTCATAATCTTAGAGATGCTTGATAGTGTAGCAAATGGATAAGTTATTATAAGGTGGGGAGATTGTGAGATCCATACCCTTTATGTAGTTTTCTCAGGTTCATATATAGGTACTATTTTCTTTAGTTTTGATTACTTTTTGTTTGGGTTTTACCTTTGAGTGTTTTGGGTGAAAATTTTAGAAAATTTAATGAAATAGGGCAGTGTAGGGTTGGCTCACGGTTAGAAAAAATCATGCACCCCATCACAGAAAATTATGAAACTCTAGACAGTGGGTATTTTTATGGTTAATTCATGGTATGTCTAGTCATGTTCCTTATTAGAAGCAAATGTGAACCTATATAAAATAGGTTCATGGTTTAGCTGTATGGTTAGGGAAAACTGTTAGAACCAAGGATGTTCTTTGCTGGAAATGGAGAATGGTTTGATTTGGTTGTCAAAGCTCATTTGTAATATATGTTAGTTTTCAAGGAAATAGATATTATAGTAAAATATAGATACAGTATTGAAGTTGGAATTGTTTCCTAGTGTTTTCCATTTTTTTGGCTCAAAATATAGAGCAAGTTATAGAATTTTGAAGGGTTGTTTTTTAGAATTAAATATTCATAAATATGGTAATGGAATGGGTTTTGTGATGACTGGGTTAAGTATCATTAAGATGTGGAACTTCATGAATGAATACGGTGATCTCCACAATTACGAGAAGTGGAACATAGTGACTGCGTGATGGATTAATAGTGATCTTGGAAACTACATCAAATATCAGTGGAGTATCACAAAGGAAGGAGCACCTCAAATATATTTTTGAATGATCCATAAAATAAACTAGATGTGGCCGAGAATCATGAACAACCTTTCCTATAAATATGAGGCTACCCCCACTTGATTTTACATGAAATTATTTGAGGAAAATCTAGAATCTCTATGATTTCATGAAGTTAGGGGAGCTCCACGAATCTAGATTTCTTTGCAAGATTGGGCATCGTAAAAAGATTAGTTAAATCTTTATTGATTCCAATGCTTTTGATTAAATGGTTCTTCACGATGATGGGGTATTCTACATTGAATTAGTGAGATTTATGAAGACAGTTTGTTCTTCAAAGGCATGATGCTTTGTGAAGGTAGTGAGCTTCATGAAGGATCTTCGCAAAAGGTGGTTTTCAATATTTGTTTTTCAATGAATAGGTATTTCAATGAGAAAAAACTAAATTATATGGTGAATGTATAGTCTCATGATAGATAGTAAAAATACTTTAATAAAAATATATTGAAGTGTCCTTCAGGTCAATAAACTGAGTAATACTTCACCCAAAGTCGTGATCTAGGGGAGTTGATGAAAGTGTTCTAAAGGATGCAGTGTATTGTACCTAAAATATTGTAAAGTTAATATTCTTGGAACAGAGTTACTATGTCAGAACTAAATTATTCTAAAACTAGTAAATATTAGTGTATTTAGGTATGGATGACACATTATCGACATGTGCTCTTTTCACTATCCCTTAGTGGTGGACCATTTCAAATTGATTTGTGATATATTTGCATGTGGTTTTATTTCTATACATTCTCTTCATATGGATTTAATTAGTTCTAACCAATATGGGAACAAGATCCATCAATTTTGAAGAAAAATTGACACCCTGATTCATACCTCCCCCCTCAGGGTGTTATGGGGTCCTTCAAGTGGTATCAGAGGGTACAGGTTGCTGCTATTAAATATTTCCTAATTTGTTGTCAAGGAGAACACAGTAAATATCAAGGGAGTCACCCTATTTTAGGGAAGATGATTCCAGATTTGGAGGAATAGGATGAGATCTCATATAATATCTCTTGTAATGGAAGTAATATTTTCTACTATACAAGGGATTCTGATAATTGATGCAATAGGACTTTTTATAACTGAAACATATAGGAAAATGCTTGATTCAGATGGAAAAATGAAAAATAGCCTTACAACAGCACTGTCTGATCAAATATATATAAAGGTAATGTTTTTTACCTTATCCAAGCCTATGTGGGGAAATCTTGAAAATATATATGAAGGTTTTAATGAATTAAAGGAGGAAAAACATAAATTTTTACACAATAGGTTTGATGATATAAAGACGCATCCAGATGAAAATGAAGATACTTTTTTCAATAAAATTACTAATGTAATTAGAGAAATTTTAGGGGTTAGTGAATAAATTAAATACATTAACATTGTAATGAAAACATTGAGAATGCTTCCACCTATTTAAAATACCAACATTTTAGCCCTTGAGGAAAGGGTTCTTTCACAACATTACATGGATGTTCTGATGGTTTGTCTGGTAGATTATGAAATGAGATTCAAACCATAGTATGCAACAAGTCATGTAAGTAAGAAGATAAAATTCAAAACCATGGAAAAACTTGAGATTTCACGAGATCATGTTAATAATGGCAATGAGTAAGAAGAACTAATTTATCTATTTTCCATGAAATTAAAGAGAGGAAAAGGTTGATTTCAAGGAAACATTACCTTGGCAGGTTTTCATTGTGGTAGAGTTGGTCACATTGCCTCTCTAAGCTCAATGAAGTTCAATGATGAAGAAAGTGAAGTAGGAAAGTCACATAATCCTTAGAAAAGGTTTTCTAAAAGGGGGACTTAAAATATGAAAATATATTATATAGAAAGAGTTTTGTCTATAAATAAGAAGATGATGAAAATTAATTTTTGAGGAAGAAGAACCAAATTTTAACTCTCGAACACATACATATATGATATCTATTATTGAAAAGTCAGATCCACCAAAATATAAAACTAGAGATAATTTATGATTTTTTATACTGATCTCATGATGAAACTTGAGGATGATCTTAGTGAACCTAAGAATAAAATAAACATAAGAAAAAAGTGGAGATTAGTTTTGGAAGAGTCATCAAAATATGTTGATCATCTAGAATCTGAAATCAATCGATTAGAAAAGATTTTAATAGAACATTCAACATCTTTTGAAAGCTCGGATGATATAGTAGAACATCAGCTATGAATTAAAGAATAGAAAAAGGTCATCAATGACCTTACATCCAGACTGAAGTATAAGACCAAGATTATTTAGGTAATTTAAAAAGAAGTTGTTACTCTTATGAGTAAACTAGAATGTGAATCAAACTCAAAATAAACAAAGAAGAAAATACATTTTGGAAGATTCTTAAATAATGAGCTACTGGAGAGAGATAAGTGTGGTTATAGAGGTGTAGAGAATTATATTATTGATCAAATATCCACATGCATGGGAAAAAGTAGAATTGGTTGGGATGTTGAAACCTCAAATGATGGAAATAAAAACGTCCAAAAGAAAAAAAAATTGAAAGTTGGACATATTGAAAAGTCTCCTGAAGTCCTAAAAAATAAATCCTCAAATAAAATTGAAAAGAGAACTAAAAACTATCCCGAGGTATCCAAAAATGATCTTCAGTCAAACTCATTTAACGAGGAAGGGGACATGAGGTGGAATATAAGTGAGAAGACATTTCATTTTATGAAATTACAATTTTGTGGCTATCTGGGTCACACCATGTCATATTATTAAGAGGTAATGAGCCATTTAACTGTGGGAGATATAGGAATTCAAAAAATGAGAATGAATTCATATCCTAGATCTTATAGAATAAATATTGTTTGTGGATATTATTTTCACTACTCTATCTTTGGCTATAAATCTATTCATTATAGGAAGAGGAAAGGTGGAAATGATACCTATAGAACTCAGAGACAAGTCAATACTCACCAAACAGATGGTGATTCTCTTACAAATAGGTTTTCTCCTTTGGAAGAACAATATGAGTATGATAAACCAATACAAAAGGAAAAGAGAGTAGAAATTCCTTCTTTATCTTCCACTCAATCAAATATTTCCTGGAGGAAGAAAAAATATTGTTGACAAATCCAATCTTTCATAATTTTCTCTCAATTCTACAAAGCATAGTATCACCTATATTCTTGATAGCGTATTCTCATCCCATAGGATGGGAAATGCAAATTTACTGAATAATATAAATAAAAATGTTGATGGAATAGTTATGTTTGGTAATGATGGTGATTTGAAGTTCAAAGGAATTGGGAGCATAGAACTGTCAAGTGATGAGCTCAAGAAAACCGATGTTCATTATATGGATGGATTGTTTCACAATATCATGAGTGTGAGTCAAATCTATTAATCTAGACTTATAGTGACTTTCCATCAAATATGATTCATTATAAAAGGAAATATGGGGAATTCTATCATGAAAGGTTATAAAATAGATGGAAAATTATATCAGGTTGATAGTAAAGAGAACATTTTATATCTGATATTTGAAGAAGAAAATAAAATGTGTCATCGAATGTTGGGTCACATTAATCAACAGGACATTGAAAATATATCTAAGCTAAATATATTCATAAATCTCTCGAATCTAAAACGTTAATGGGAAGGGACTTATCATGTTTACATATGAAGGAAGTTCGTATGTAGTTTATATCATCCAAAGAAGAAAAGGAAATCAAATCTTATTGATATCATCTATAAATAGGTATGTGGTCTAATAAATGTTTCTAAAAAATACATAGAAAGTTACTTCATTTATTTCATTTATTATTATAGTAGGATGTCTTGTGTGATGGTTATACATTAAAAATGGTAAGTCATTGATTTCATAAAAACTTATCACCGAATAGTAGAGAATGATATTGGCTCCAGGATCAAAGTTATACATTCTGAAAATAGAGGGGAATACACATCCATTGAATTATAAAATTACCTATAGAAACAAGAAATAAAAGATGAGGTGGCTACTATAAGAACCCTGAAACAAAATGGAGATGTTGAGTCCATAAATCAACAGGTGAAAAATATGGTAGGAACTATACTGATTGATATTGGTATCTCTCGACATTATTAGAAAGAGGTTGTTCAAGATATTGTATATACTCCAAAATCAAACAATGATTTATATGGGATAAACCAAGGAACCATATGAGTTTTCCCATGGATGGAACCCCTCTTTGAATTATTTTCATGTTTTTGGAAGAAAATGTTCTATCATAAGAAAAGAATGAAATCAAGGAAAGTATAGTGCAGTAGAAGATGAAGGAATATTCCTAGATTATTCAACATAGATAAAAGCTTACAAATGTTTCCATAATCAATTCAAAATAATTATTGAAAGTAGTTATATTAATATCCTTGAAGATGAGACCACAAATATTTCAATATTCCCTTATGATTATATGACATAAGATGAAGAATATGGTGGATATGGAATATATTAAAATATATAAGTGGTTGAGGGCATGAAAAATGTTTAGAGATCACAAAATGGTGATAATTTAGAAGAATAATCGGAATAAGAAATGATAAATGAAGAAAAATCATATGAACCGCACAAGAGAAATTGAAGATCTGAAATTGATCAATCTAATATCATTGCGGATTGAGTAGAACCCACAAAATCAAGGAGAATGTGGAGTAATGAAAAGTATTCCTTCCTAACAATTTTGAAACCAACCTCATTTGAAGAAGTTGTGAAAGATGAATCATGGGTTAAAGGCATGAATGAAGAACTCAATTAGATTGACAATAACTAGACATGGGATCTAGTTAATTGACCAAAAAACCAAAATTTTATTAGAACCAAATGGATCTTCAAAAAAATATGATGAGCATGTAAATGTGATTAGAAAAAAGGCACACCTAGTGTTTAAAGGTAATGCAAAGATTTAAGGAATTGATTTCAAAGAAACATTTTCTCCAGTGGGGATACTGAAGTCAATCAAGATGTTACTTATTATGGAAATACAAGTATAATAAAAATTTTATCATATGGATGTGAAAACTACTTTATTAAATGGGGTTATTGAATAAGATGTATAAATTGAACAACTGGTTGTATTTCTGATTGGAAATGATGAAGCAAAGGTTTTTATATTAAAGAAGGCTCTCTATGGTCTGAAGTAGGAACCACGAGAATAGTATTCTCATCTTGATACTTATCTAAAGAAGCTATAATTTAAAATAGGAGGTTTCAACCATAATCTCAATGTGAATAATTTGTAGGAAGATCAATTTTTGATGATGGTGAACATGAATGATATTATATTTTGAAAAAGTGGGTAGAGATAAGTGGAACAATTTGAAAATAATATTAAATTAGAATTTGAGATATCTACAATTGGTGAAATCATATACTTATTAGGGTTTCAGGTGATTCAAAATAAGGATTACACTTTCATTTCTTAGGTAAATTATGTAAGATAGATCCTTAAGAAATTCATTATACATGACTCCAAACCAATGTCGACTCCAGTTATAGTTGGAACGTAACATGGAAATCATGAGGATAGGACTTCTATGGATCCAACCATGTATTGGATAATCATCTGAAGTTTATTATGCATGAATGAAACATGGATATACATCATCTTTGCAACATGCTTAATGACCCACTTTCAATGTAATCCTAAGGAAAAACATATGGAGGAAGTTAAAATAATCATGAGGTACATTCAAGTAACTCACAATTATGGATTATACTTTTCTTCATCAAAAGATAATGAAAAATTGGAATTTTATGATGTTGACTGGGCTGCAGATGTGGTTGATATAAATTTCAAAAGTGGTGGATCATTCATTATTAGCAAGAAATGTGTTGGATGGTTTAGTAAGAATCAGGAAAGTACTTCTCTTAGTACTATTGAAGAAGATTATATTTTTGCTACAAAGGATTGAATTTATATATTGTATATGAACCAATAACTAACTAATATTGGTGATGAGGTGAAATAACCAATGGTGATTCACTTTGATAATAAGAGTGATATTGGTCTTATAAATAATCATGTCCATCATTCTCATATGAAACATATTGAAATCATATATCACTTCATTAAGGAAAAAGTTTAACAAGTTGTGATTAAAATGTGTCATTTTGGAACTAATGACCAAGTGGGTGACATTATAAACAAGCCATTGGCATCACATGTGTTCGAGAAAAATCATTTCAACCTCACTGTCTAGCTACCTCACAGTGAATGAGGAGGTTATTATTTTTCCCCTCTCCCCATTTGTGTTAACTTTTTTAATCTATTTCTAGAATTTATCCTAGTTTAAGGGGGAGATATGATCCTAGGGGAGTGTTTTTTGTGTTCCATAAGTTTAATAACAAGTTCTTTTGATTTATTTCCAATGGGGGTAATGGAGAAATTCAATGGTACAATGGTACAAAGATTTATGGTTTTATAGTTGTAATATAATAGATAATGGAGAAAGTATTTAAATTCTTTTTACAAACTCTGCAATACATCTATGAAATGATGAGAATCTGGTGTTATGAAGAAATAGTTTAGGGTATGAAATGATTCTTTTACATGATCAGATCTTATCTTGTACATATTTATGAATTCTAAAACATGAGAATCCAATTCATTCTTCCCCTCTTGTTTTCTACACCAAGATTTTCTCATGTATACGTAGATTTTTTAATGATATGTTTCTTGAATATCAGGTCTTGATAGTGGTAGGTACTTTATTGAATTTATCTATAGATTTCCAACAAACCTAAAGGGGGATATTATTGGAACCAAGTCTATTCTTGTCTAGAAAATCAGTATGGTTTGTGTTTATTGTCAATCATCATATAGAAGATCAGGGAGTTTTAAAGGAAATAGACCTTACAATAAAATATGGCTACATATTAAATAAGGTTTCATTTCTATGTGCTTGCTAAACTTTTGGGTTCAAAATCTGAAGGAAGGACTATCATCGTGAAGGGTTGTTTTCTAGAATTAAATCATCATAAATATAATAAATTCATAGGTTTCGTGAAGACTAGGTTAAGGATCATGAATATGTGGAGCATTGTGAATGGAGATGGTGATCTTTATGATTATGAGACGGTGAAAATCATGATTGTTTGATGTGTTGATGGTTATCTCTATGACTACATCAAATATCATTAGAGCATTGTGAAAGAAAGAGAACCATGAAGATATTTTTAGAATGATCATAAAAATGTGCTAGAGGAGGTGGAGCATCACAAATGGATGATCCTATAAATATGATGATACCCACTAAATTTTACATGAAATTATTCAAGGAAAATCCAGAATCACTCTAATTTCACAAAGCTAGGGGAGCTCCAAAAATCGGGATTTCTATGCAAGCTTGAGCATCAAGAAAAGACTAGTTAATTCTTGACTAATTATAATTATTATGAGAAAATTGTGCTTCATGATGTTGGGGTATTACATGTTGAATAAGTGATATTCAAAAATCCAGTTTGTTCTGTGAAGGCAGGGTGCTTTGTGAAGGTAGTGAGCCTCAAAAAGGAGCTTCGTGAAAGGACATTTTGAATGTCAGTTTTTTAGTGAATAGGGAATTCAAAGTGCATCGACTTGGGTCTACCGTGGAATCAACGTCTTGTACTAGACAAGGAAATAGAATATAATTCAAAAAATAGGAACATACCTTTATGTTGATAAACTGAGTAAGACTTCACCCAAAGTAGTGAGCTAGGGGGAGTCAACAGAAGTGTTCTGAGGGACGCATTGTGTTATCCCGAAAATCTTATAAATATTGTGTGTCTGGTATAGAGTGATTGTGTCGAAACTCTCTTATTCCACAACTATTTAAGATTAGTGGATTTAGATATATCCAACACACTATTTTCATATCTTCATTGGATTATCCCTTAGTAATGAACCAAGTAAAATTGTTGTATGATCTCTTTGCATGTGATTGTTTGTTTTCTACACATTCTCTTTAGAGAGGTTTAATTGGTTCCTACCAATGTGGGAAAAAGATCCATAACCATTCAAGAAAAATGTAACACCCCGATTCCCTGCTCCCCTCTCAGGGTCTTTTGGGGTCCTTCACAAACTATTCCCCTCTTCCCATCAAACCATGCACGAGTTTTATATTGACCCAAAACTTAGTTTTTTATCACATAGAACCCCTTATTGATCCCTAATAGATCCCCATTTGAACCTAGGTGGTCTTTCATGATTTTGGATTCTATATAACGATTTAAAATCCTTAATGAATTATTTTCTTTGCCTTTATAATATTGGATTAAAGATATTAACCCTTCTTAGTAAGATAATTCTATCCTTCTTGGTTTCCGGTTCTTCTTCTTTCCTTCTCTTATTATTTTTTTTATTTTCCTTCTTATTTTAGATTAGATAAATATTTAGTATTGTGGATATAGATATAGGATTTTATATCTAGATCTATATTAGATAGATATTTATTTTTTTAATCTTGATTAAGGGTTTTATATCCAGATATCATTCCACATCATTGTGCAGCTCAAATTTCAGGGGTTTCCATTGGGTGATTATTTGTTATCGAATTGAGGTAGGTGGTCTATAATTCAAATACCATAGTATTTATTTAAATTTTGGGAATGTAATTATAGTATTTTTATTAGATATGTATAATTTTTTTCTTGTTTTAAAATAATTAATTTAGTAAATTAATTAATTGAGGATGTGTGAATTGGGGATTTTGGGAATTATGGATATGGAGATAATTAATTGTTGGATTAATTATGAGATATAGAGATTTTTGATTTGGAGTTAATTTATAGATGAATTAATTATGAGTTATTGAGATTGATAATTGATATAATTAATTTTGGAATTAATTATAGGATTTTTAGTTGTAGTTATTGATTAATTAATTGATGAATTAATTAATGGTATTGAAATACGTAATTAATTGGGGAATTAATTAATGGGGTTTATGGGATTAGTAAATTGTTTAATTAACTAATGGAATTATTATATTAAACTAATTATTTAATTATTAATGTAATTTATGTTGATAATTTATTTTTTAATTAATTATGTGATGAATGGTAACTCGGTCAATTAGTTGTGAATTAATTAATGGTAACATGGTAATTCTAATGTATGTGCTATAAATGGTAACAAAGTCATTTATTTGTGAATTAAATAATGGTAACATGATAATTATAATGTGTATGGTATGAATGGTAACATGGTTATTTAGTTTTGAAATAAAGAATGTGAACATGATCATTCGATGGTGTAAAGTGTTAATGGTAACATGAGAATTCAAGGAAGAATTAAATTATGGTAACACTTAAATTTTGAGATATAATATTACTAGGGAATAATTTAGGCTCTATCATGATCTGAATTAGGGATTTAGACGTGGGTGTCTATAAGAAACTAGGAGTTATGTGGTTAAATAAAGATTAATTGATAATGTGATAACAGTTTACATATTCATTGTAATTATTTTCTTTATTAGACTTCATAAACTTTATTTTGACTACATTTTATTATAGATGATGTTGTTGGTGGCCTACTAAGTTGTACTCACACCTTACTCATGCTGCCTAATTGGTACCCAAATATACTTAGTGTTTTATGGACAGGTTAAGGGAAAATGACCTAAGTTAGATGGCTGAGTTGGGATGGATCTTGGATGAGGGAACTGAACATGTTTTAGGACCCTATCAGTGATTCATCAATGTCTTTATTTTGTATTTCATTTTAGACACTTAACATGTGCGTTGACATGGAATGTTTTCTACTTTTTTTTGATATTGTATTTCTAGATTTTTTATCATTAGATATTGGTTTTCTTGTGGTTATATGTTATTCCTCTATTGTTTATTTATTTTTTATTGTATATTAATATGATAATATAGGGTATAGTCTCCCCATGACTAATATTAGACCCTCACTGCAAGTCAAAAGCCTCTATAAAATGGGGATGCACACTTGAGTTCATGCAGCAGTCCTGATTGGGGCACCGATTCATGGAACCTGGGATAGGATGTTACACCCCATGAGTGAACCCCCTGATAGTATCAACAGATGAGTTCTATTTCTAATCTTTTCCCCTAAGTACCCATGGCTTCCCATGTATTACATTTTCCAAAAAGAATCATAAAAACCATGATTTTAAAAACTTTTCATAAATCCATATCACAATTCTTTGAAAATACCTTTTATTTTTTTCAAAACAAGAAGATAGCCATCTTATCTAAAAACCCCATTTCCACACACAATTAAATCATGACAAATTATTTATAAAATTATTTATAAAACTAAATAAATACAATTCATAAAACATAGACTAGTTATGGAACAACATACCTCAAACTTGATCCACACATTCCCGAAATGGGATCTACAAACATTTAATAATGTAAAGACAAAAACGAAGACCTGAGAATCAATCCTTACATATCAAAATCAATTAAACAAGAAAAACGTTTAGAGGAGAACATAACACAACTTGTAACTCAAGAAACTCCCACACGAGACCACAAACAAAATAAAGGTCAGCATCTATAAGAAGATCACACAACAAATCTAGAATGGATTGAGATAATCAACACCACGATACCAATGGATCTGAAAACATAGAATGGTGGTGCTACAATGATCAACAATAATGAAGAAAATGAAAGTTCACTTACCTAGAGAGACACAAAATAACCACAATGAAGATCAATCATAAAAATAAATTCTATGTAAGGAGCTGAGAACCCTAAAAAACCAGTGAGATCTCCTAGGTTTCGAGAGAGAATCATATGCCCGAATGAAAATAAAATCAGATGAGCGGTCTGGTTAAAGACAAAAATTGTGAAACATTAATGATGTGAAACACTTTGATGATTTTAATTCATTGATTTTTAAGATATTACAAAAAACAAATTTCCTAATATTAAAAATTAATCTGATCAACCTTTACATGATGTGAACTGGTCTCTAGAACTATAAACATTTCATACATTGAACTATTTCTCAACATAAACTCAGAAATAGATTCGCATTGTGTAACCATTTCATGATGTGAAACCATCCAATAAAAAAATTATATAGAAACACATAAAAATCCATTGATTAAACCTGGAACCCAAATTAATACCTCTAAATCATTTTTCACACTTATACCTAGAATCCATTAATTACAACAAACATATATTCCCAAACATTAGGTCGTTTTACCCAAAAAAATATCTCCATCCTCAAAATCCCCAAAATGCTCTAAAAAGGAGGGAAATGAAAATAATGACGACAATACCTGAAAGAGGGTAATAGGATGTTAAAAACTCCACACCATATTACTTTATGTCCTCAGGAAGTCTTGTGAAAGGATTGTGTTCAGAAATACGTGAGACCACTACTCCCTCATTAATGACTCGTTCTCCCAAGTCTTGTGAGAATCTGATCCATGTATCCATAATAATCCAACCAACATAATCTACTTCCCAAGAAAGACCTTTACCCATGATTTAATGATATCAAAAAGATATTATATAATAGAAACTTTTGGCTCCAACTCAATCTCTACAAAACTCATAACATGAGAGAGATCATGATGGTACTTTTTAATTTGAGATATGTGGAAAACATCATTAAAACCTGCCAACTAATATGGAAATTACACCCAATACGAAATATTTCCAAGACACTCAGTGACCTAAAACATCACAACATATATCATAGCCAACTTTCCCTATTTTCCAATACAACAATGACCTAACTGAGGAGAAAATTTTAGAAAAACCGGGTCACCAATAGAAAACTCCATAGGATGACCTCTATAATACACCTACAATTTCTTTGGAATCTGGGTTGCAACCATACACCTATGCATATCTTAAATCCTTGTTTATGTCTCCTAAATGAGACATGTTCCTACAAGGTATGCCTCTCCACCTATCCCCAACAAATAGGTAACCTATTTGGATGACCATACAAAGCTATTAAGGGATATATTCTATATAATGACTGATAACTATTAACAAAAAAAACTCAAATAGTCCCAGATTTCTATCCCATGATCCTCCAAATTCCAAGACACTACCATATAATACATATTATAGGATCTAAATAGCACACTCCATATTACTATATATTTGTGGATGGTCTTTGGTACTCAACATGACCTAAGTCTCCATCACCTCTAGGAGAAACTTCTAGAACAATGAGGTAAACCAAGGATCCCTATCCAAAACAATAGTATAGGGAACCTAATGTAACCTCACAACCACATGCACATACAGCTTACCCAGGTATTTAAATTTAGTCATCTCCCTGATCCAAATTAAGTGATCCATTTCTTTCAACTGATCAATCACCGCCCAGATAGAATTTCTCCCTATGGGAGTCCATGTCAATCCAACAACAGAATATATGGAAGACTTGTCCCATTTCTAAAATGAAATAATAATTGGTTGGAGAAACCCATAGGGTTTCAGATTCCTTGCCTTTATTTGTTGGTAGGTGTAATAGTGGGATAGATAAGAGGAAATTACATGCTTCATACCCAATTGGATGAATCGTCGTCTCATGTCACGATACATTTGTATAGTTCCTAGTTGAATTTTCAATGAATAACTATGACATCCAAACAAAACTAAGCTCATCACAGATTCTGGGGTAACAAATTGATCCCCAATATAGAGAATAACATCTAAAGGGAGAAACCAACCATAAATGGTCTCCATACCATATAGGATTTTTTTTATTTCATCTGAATTCATCCTCATGTTGTTGATCCTACATGATAGACTCAGGAAGAGATAATGATAAGTAAACACTAGTTATAATCATACCTGAAACATCATCCTCAGCATCTAGATGAAACTAATGGAAGATCCACATAACTTTCCACTCCTCATTTTAATTCTTAATATCATACAATGGTACTTTTTTCGGAGAGAATCTACAATGGAATTCCCATTTCCTGAGGTGTAGGTGATGTCGAAGTCAAATGTATGAAGGTATTCAACCCACCAACTCTATCTAAGATTCAAGTCATTATAATAAAAGATATATCTTTAACACTTATTTCTAAAAATATTTTGAATGTCTCCCCAAGAAGATAGTGCCACCAATATTTAAGTGAATTCATAACTAAAACAAGCTATAAATTGTGAGTGGGGAAATTCATATCATTTGGTTGATGCTGGTGAGAACTGTAAGCCTCAACATGATCATCCTATATAAGCATGAAACCAAGAACACCAGAAGCATCACAGAAAACAACATACCCCTTACTAACCTCAAGTAATATCACAATAGAAGATAATGTTATAATCCATTTCAAATCATCAAAAAAAAAGACTAAAACTTTGCATCCAATATGAATTTCACCCCTTTCCAAGTAAAATAAGTCAATAGTGACGCCAAATTCAACAAATCCTTAACAAATAGTTGTTAGTATCCATCTAGATTAGGGATTCTCTAAATCTTAAAGATATTATGTGGATATTCCCATGAAAATATATCCTTTACTTTCTTAGGATCAACTAATAAGATTTTCTTAGAAATCATTTTTCCCATGAAATTCGCTTCTTGTATCCAAAAACAGCATTTTGAAAGATTCCCATACAAAGAGTGACTAATAAGGATCTATATAACAAACTCAAATGGTTCTTGTTCTTGCTCTATGATCTCACATAAAAAAAATATCATCCATGAAAACTACCATAAAAGTTTTAGATGCTCAATTAATATCTGGTTCACCAAATCTATAAAAAATGAAGGAGAATTAGTTAGACCAAACTACATCACAAGATATTTGTAATAGCCAGATATTCTCCTAAAATTTATCTTTAGCATATCAGACTCTCAAACTCGAATCTGATGATAACTCGGTCTAGGATTAATCTACCAAAAACCACTTTTCCCCCTTTAACTAGTTAAAAAAATCATCCACACAGTGCATGATACTTATTCCTAACTATTACCAGGTTCATCTTCAAATAATACACACACAATTAGAGTGAACTATCCACATTCATGGAAAAGAGAATAAGTTTTTACCAAGGAAAAACACTTGGGAGAAAAAAAACGTTCTCAATCAGAACATCCAACTGAATATTGATCTCTTTCATCTTTACTGGTTCCATATGATATGAGGGTATCAAAATCAACTACTTACCTGGAATCAGATCAATCACAAACTCTTCCTCCCTCTTTAAAGGAATTCCATATAAATAATCTGAGATAACATTAGGAAAATCCCTGACGACCAAGGGAATAATACCCAAAAAGAAACTTTCCCAGGCTCAACTGTAATAGTAGACAACAAACTCTTCAACATTGGGTGTGATGTTCATGCATGATTATACCATGGATCCCACTCTCCCTGAAATGCCTCATATCTCCCATCATCCACAAGAAACGAGACACACCAACAATAACAATCAACCTCAACCTGATGAGTGATAATCCAATGTATCCTGATGATGATGAAAAAAATATCTAGATTAAGATTGAGAAAATATTATACTAACACTCGATCAGCTATCAATAGTGAACAAGGACACTGAAAACCATTCCCACTCCTCTTTCCATGAGGTGTCTCGAACTCTATAACAAAAGAAATGAGTTCCATTATTATTTTAATAAAATACCCAAAATGACCAGATTTAAATGAGAGGGAGACACCTATATCAAATAAAGCATTCACTATTTAAGATGCAATAAAGATGATACCTCTCACTATCTATGGACCTACATCTATCTCCACAGGAAACTCAGCCACAATGTTAAGGTGGTTCTATCCTAAGGTTTGGATCTGGATCCCTACATTTTGTGAAGCATCTGACTACACCATAGTATCCTTTATATCCAACATTCCTTGAACATAATAGGGTGAATACATATACTAAAAGAAACATTATAGATGACAATATTTTCCAGAATTATTACATATCTTTATAGGTGTGGAACAAGAACACAGGGTGTTATGGACCATTCCACACTGATATCGAGTCAAGCGAACACAAATGGTTGTAACAAAAGGTTCAAAGGATTCTCACTACTGTAACCACCCCCACAACTCTTACGATGACCATTCCACTTCTTATCCCTCCCTTATGCACCACTGAAACTACCACTAGGTGGAAGAGATGGGCCATAATAAAAAAACATTCACATCATATCCAATCCAATCATCATTTCACTATCTACTATCACCATATAGGTTGAAATATTTATCATAAATACCAGTGATTTGATATCCATTAACAAAACATACAGGTACTTCTGAGCCTTCATCTGGTAATTCTTTACTACCTCTAGAGAAAAAAAAAACCTACTCTGTGAATCGATTGGTATACACTGAAATAGAATTCTCTCCATACTGTAAGGAGAGGAACTCTAGAGACATCACCATCATCAGTGACTCTGAACAAAATTTCTAAAAGAAGTGGGTATTGAAAATATTCCAGTCCAAGACCACGTGTTTATTCAACTATACCATGGAATCCTACCATTGCTTTTTGGGACCCCTGATTTTGAACGTTGAACACTTGACCTTGATATTCTCAGATGTATCCAAAAATTCAAAGATATGACCAATATTTTCAATCCATCCCTCAAACATTTGAGGTTCATTCATACCCTTAATGGATAGAGGATTCTCAGGTAAGAATCTATGTGATCGATCCATTTATCCTAAAACTCATAACTATCCCTCAATAATAGTGCTCTAGAATTGTGGTCAATTTTAGTCTACAATATTAACTACCTGCACAATTACCTCAATATGACATTGTTCTAGGGGTGTTTTCCCTTCAATAAAATTTTTTATACTATCCTGAGGAACATGTGGAATACATCTTGGTGGTATACCTCAACACACCTAAACAAAAGAAACGATTAGTAAAAAATATAATCAAGATTAAAACTACCAAAATTAAGAAAAAAATTGAGATTAGGATCAAGAACTCAGAACAAGAGACATGATTCCCAATATCCCATTTTAACTTGAGTCTCATCAAGAAAAGATCTAGTAAAGAACTCACCACAACCTACCTATTAAGTTTTGAAAATCCTTTTTCCAATCTAAAAACCTTCCAAAACTGAGCACAACCTCCTATGATACCAAATTGTGAAGAACCCAACATGGATACCCTCTCAAACTAGAACCTAAACTGAACCATCGCATACCCAAAGGGAATTCCCAATCCCCATAGGCTAGCAACTAGAATATGGGAATTAAAAATAACTAGAGGGAATGATCTCACCCAAATTGATTTAGACAACATAGCAAACATGTATAGATAAATAGTAAAAAGATAACAAGAAAGATATATTCCATAAAAAGGGAAAACCATAAGTGAAAAAATAAAAAGAAGCTACATAATATCCAAGGTAAGATTCCAACATAAAAGTAAAACTAAAACTAAAATAGGTACTCCGTGTGATAGCATGTGAAAAATCCCAACATCTCACCACCAAATACCCAAACACAACAGACAAAAACCTCATTGCCTCACTACAGTACCTTGACATTCCCTACATCGAAAGTCATAAAATGGTCTACGCACAACAAAATTTGTCCACAAGGTGTGATCTAAAAACACTCAGAAGGATCCCACCCAAGAGTTCTATATTAAGTCTCGGTACAAAAAACTGAATATTCTCAGCTTTAATGAAAACATGGCATGATGATCAGTCAAATAATTTTCTATATAAAAATCATGGTAAAACCATTACCCTATTTCCACAGTTTCAAAGAATTTAAGTAAAGCAATTTCAAATCATATCACTTCTATCAAAGTATTCAAATAAAATAATTTTTTGCATATCATATAAAATACAAATTAGTCCAAACCAAATCATAGGTAACATTATTCCAAGGATAAAAATAGGTTAAGATAGCTTGAAGACTCATACCCAAACATATACAATAATGCACATAAAGTCCCTAGATATATACATAGAATCTTGTGATTATAGGAACACTCCAACAAGTGAAACTCCTAAAAGTTATAACAAGTATCTAGAACAATGGGCCTAGGGAGTAGAGAAACAACCCATGATTAAACCACCCAACAGTATTAACAGATGAGGATTATTACTGAACCTTCCACCCAGGTACCCAATCCTTCCCATGTGCTACATTTTCCAAAACATTTTATCAAAACCATTCTTAGAAAAACAGTTCATTAATCCATTTCTCAATTATTTGAAAATTCCTTTTCTTTTACCAAAAAAAGTGGGAAACCATATTTCCTCAAAAACACATTTCCACACACATAATTCATCCACACCAAATCCTTTACAAAACAATTTATAAATATAGATCAATATAGTTTATCCAACATAAGCTAAATATGGAACCACCTACCTCAAAATTAGGTTTCAAATTCCTATAATGGGATCCACCAATACATATGAATTAAAAGAAAAAGATTGAATCCCTAAAATTAATCTTTTCATCTCATAATTAATTCAATAATAAAAATAATAATTAGATAATAATACACAACACTTACCTTGAGAAACTCACACATTACACCACAACTAACACAAAGGTCAGACTCTAGAGGAAGATCGTGTAAGAGGCCTATAAAGGATTATGAAAATCAATACTAGAAAACCAATGGATCAGAAAATGTACTGCACCTATGCAACAACTATCAATGTAAATGATGAAATAAAAATATCATTTACCTTAAGAGTTGAAATAAAACCACAAAAAAGATTAATAATTGAAAAAAATGATTTAGAAAGAGTGGAGATCCCCAAAATTTCCTGACAGAGGTCATAGGTTTCAAGAGAGAAGGATATGGATAAATGAAAATAAAATTAGACAATAAACTTCATTAAAACCACATATACTGAAAAAATAGTTATGTAAACCCATTTCACAACATGAATTCATTTATTTTTATGATACATTGAAAAAAACATCGCCTCGTAATAATAATAACTCAAATTGACCTTTAAATGATGTGAACTAGTCTCATGGTGTATAAACATTATATGATTTGGATTAGTTCATGGCATCAGATAAGTAGTATATTCACATCATGTAACCATTTAATTACATGAAACCATCTAGAAGGAAGATTCTACAAAAACAATTAGAAAAATCCCCAAGTTTAACTCAGACCTGAAAGGATATCCTCTAAATCCTTTTCACATTTATACCCAGAATCCAATGATTATAATAAATATACATCCTTGGACTTTAATTCTTTTTCCTCAGTAGAGGCACTCCAACCTCAGAAGCCCAAAAATCCACCCAACTAAAGAGGAAAATGAAAGGATAGATGAAAATACTTGAAAGATGGAAATAGGATGTTATAAAAATCACCCTCCAAACCCGCACTCTAAAATCCAGTTCCAAGTTTCATTATAGCCTCCATGGATATTATTCACCACTCATTAGACTAAATAAAAATAGGAAAATGAATTTTTTCCATTATAATAAATAAAAAATAGAATTAAAAAATTATATTCCTCTATGGGCCTCTAAGATTCACCATCCAAAAAAACATTTCAATGCTTCAAGAGTGGTAATGAACAAAGATAGATCATGAATGTGAACTGATTTGATAGTCATGAGAAATATTATATGTAGGCATGTGAAATGAAACCACATTCCAAGTATATACATTAAAAAATGGTTCCATTTCATGCATGTTTGAAATGAATTAATAAAAAATAGGTCTATTTAGCATAATTACATAAAAGATGATATCATTTAATAAAAAAATATTTCATTAAAATTAAAAATAATAATGTTTAAATAATTCACCTGAATGAAGCCTTCTTGATTAAATAACTTCTATGAAACCATATTTTAAAAATCTTTTAAGAGAGAATTTTCAAGACACTTTAAATTCCAATTTTACTAAAGATAAATAATTATCAAGAAAGAATAAAAGGATGAAAATAATGGGTAATATAAAGTAAGGCAGAATCAAAATAAAGTAATATAATCAAAAATGTAAAAATAACATCATGGGGGAAACACCTAAATGGTCACTAAGGTCTAGGGGTAACCATGACATACATCATTAATTTGGGAGACCCTCAATTAATGGATAGAGTAACATTTTGTTGGCCAGTGGAAGGGGCACCAAACACATATACTTTATAATCCTAACTAATGTAAAGGGAATATGTCTCATCCAAGTTCACCTACCCAACCACCCAAGAATTCCCATGAGGTTTGAATAAATATAACTCCATGTAGTAATATACAAAATCTCTAAGAAAATCCATAGATGTAATAACCATATAAAATCCATAAACAACCGATATCTAATTCAAACCATACACATAAATTCTTAAAGCATGACATATGCAACTTTCCATTGAATTTCAATAAAGGGATTACCACTTAATTTGAAAGGTTACAATTGGGATTTATAATTAATTTTATAAATCCACACAAAATATTATTTGAAATCATATTTTGAGTATCATATTCAAAATTCAAATATTTACTCTATTGTTATTCCCATATAAATTTACATGCATATATATCTTAATGTACAAATTGAAACTCTCTCATGTCAATTGGTACACACACAGAGATATATATCTGTGTGTGTGTGTGTCTACTCATATATAAGAGCATAATAAGTTACACATCAAAATACATTCATAAACATCAAGTTTTTATTTAAAAAAAATTTCTAAAAATCTCAAAATTTACTTATCATTTCATTAAATCACTTGAAATTTCAAGTAAAACTAAGAATCAATTGATAACCCCTTTCTAAAAACTAAAAAAAGTTTTTAAAAACAAAAACTTGTGAGTAAAAACCATTTAGGCATCCCATCATACACTTGGCGTGAAAATAAATTTCTAAATAATTTTAAGTCACACATTTCAATAGTAGGGGTACCTCCCAAATGGTAAACACCCTTTTATCCTTCATTAGAGACTCAGGTTCAAATATAGGCAAGGGTTATTTCTGAATATAATATAGTATTATTGTATACACTACTATAGTGGTACTATAACAGTATAAATAATCACCCAAATTTGGATTTCAATCCATGTATTTGGGCCTATTGGACACCATTTTTGGATAGTAGTTGACAGGGAGGTACCAATAAAATAACTCAATACAGTGGGTAAGTGGTGAAAGATGAGGACACACGTCCATCATCGGGTGGATGGACTTGAAATGAGGATGGGCGTGTTGGTGCCTATCAACCAGCCACTTATCCCCAAATATTAATGATCTAATATCTATGGGATCCCTTCTAGTGACTTTCAAGCAGTGCAACCAAGTAAGATGATGTGACACGATTGGCAAACGATGTAGTGGGGTTCCACGCAAGGAATAATTGGGTGGGTGGGTCAAAATAGAGATGGGATTTCTAGAAACTATTATCCTTCCCTATACCTACACATTTTTTTTGGGATAGAGGGGTTCCCTCTAGATACCCAATACTTTTACACATATTTCTACATGATTTTTAACATAAATATCCAATAAATACAAACCAAGGATCGAAAGGACTAGTTTTGTTGGAAAACTAGGTACGTAAAACATCAACAAGAATTTAAAATAAAAAATATTTATTTTAGTATGAATAATGAGATACTTAATCCCTTTTATATCCTAAAATATCATAGGGTAACTTAGAGAATACATAGAAAAATGGGTGAGCTAAAAATTTCAATATGGGAATAAACTTGAAAATAAATAATAACATGAGACTCAAACAACATGATATGATATCATAAAGGATAAGGCTAGTGAATTATTATATGATATAATAAAATAAAGAACATGTTATCATAATATCTTAGAAACATAGGAAAGTGGAAATAAGAAATGTTAAGGATAACTTCCAATACAACATTACATGGTGTATAGAGTCCCTTCATAGATTAGGTTTATTCCATAAAACCATACATACAATTTCATGAGAAACAAATACCAAATGAATTGGAGTTTTATTTGTCTTCACCCATCATAACATGTACATGCTTGTGTGTACTGGAAAAGGAAATCAGTTATAAGTCATAAACATAATAATTACCCATGAAAAAAATGGGTTGCATAATATTACCTCATATCAGAATAAAAGAAAGTTTCATAGAGATTACAAAGATAATAAGGAAATAAATATTTATAATATTTATATTTGAGTTTACAATACTAGGTATAAAAATATGGTGTTCATTTGGGGAAAATTCCACGATAAAGGGTAGATAATTAAATATAGAAATGAACATTCAAATTTTTTTTCAAGGAATCGGTTAAAGAATTTTGGTGAAAGAATAAGTATGAATTTTTTTTAAAACTATACATAAAATAGAATCTTTATAAATAAAATATCAATTTATTTAATAACATCATAATTGGTAATAAATAATTTAAATGAGTGTTTCATAAAAGGATTAATGGATGTAAAATTTTCCTTTTATTGGGATTGATTTTAAAGAAGCCATTTGAGAAATAAACTTAAGGCATGTATTACCCCATCAAAGGAAGGGGGAAGAAGTTATGTAAATATGTAAGATAAATATATACATAATTTAGAAGAATTATATAGTATCACAAATATATAAAATTTTAGTTGTAAACAGAATATATAAAAAGATCATAACCTAAAGAAAAAAGGGTGGTTCAGAGAGATCCATTATATTTGGTTCTAAAATCATTCTACAGTTTCACTTAACATCCTGAATAATAAAATTAGAATAATTAATAACTAATTAATAACATTATATATATATATATTTCATTTCATTTCAATTCATTATTTTCATTTATAACCATTTTAATGAGATATAATTTTTAATTTCATTATTCTAAGGGTGTTCGTTTTATGATTCCAAGGTCAGATCAATTGTGGATAATTATAGATATTCTTTTCAAACATTAATACAACTATAGAAGTGAAATAAAATGGTACTCATGTACATATATAAATTTAAATGGTCCCAAATATATTTTTTTGTTCTTACATA
Source organism: Viscum album (assembly GCA_963277665.1). Taxonomy (NCBI): domain Eukaryota; kingdom Viridiplantae; phylum Streptophyta; class Magnoliopsida; order Santalales; family Viscaceae; genus Viscum; species Viscum album. The sequence continues at coordinate 717,037,827 of OY728160.1, forward strand.
GGGACGATTCATTTAGTAAAAACATTAACGTTATATAGTTAGTTCATTTAAGTGGTTTTACCGACCGTCATGAAGTAGTTTAGTTTTATATATCTTTATTTATATATATTAATTCTAGGACATGAAATGAGTTATAATATTATTATTATAATATTATTTAAACATAATATTATTTTTATGACCAGCCTTAAGGTGTTGGATAAAAATGAAGTACATTGTTCACGGAGGCGGTGAACGAACCATATTCCGAACAACACGTTCATTTAAGAATAAATTGAGGTGGGGGTAGAGGATTGATAGTACAACATAATAAAAAACATATAATTATATTAAGTATATTTACATTAATATTTTTAGGTTTATGGATAATATATGGGGTGGCGTAAGCAGAATTTAACTGAAAGGGTTAGTCAAGAATTTTAACTCTTTCTATTGTCGCCTCCTCTCAAGTTACACATTAATGCTCTATGAAATGGTCTTTGGATGTGAAAAATAGAACTAATACATGCGATAGAGGATTGGTAAGAAATTTCGTAAGAAATTTTTTATTCCCCAAGGCTTAGAAGTTGTTAAGAGAAGGGGTGGTGGGAGGTTGTTTTTATAAGGGGATGAGAGGGGTTTTTTAAAATATTATATTCAATAGTTTATTATTTTGAATCATGGATACCAATAGTATCAATTATTTTAAAAATATAAATTTAATGGTGAATTTTATTTCTAACTAATGGGTTTTTAAATCATACATAACTAAAAAATTCATGTATTTAGCTTATATTGTTAAATATCGTATTTTATCGTATTTCACTATTCACCAAAATTCAAATATTTTAGAAAAATATATAAAATTTAAACTAACCATTTTTTGATTTGTAGATTCCAAAAATAGCATCCATTTTATTAAAAAAATTATAAAAATGAGAAAATTAATTTTAAAATAATATCCTCATTTAGTTTCAAAATATCAATTTTAATATTATGATTAATTTTCTGACCCTTTGAAAAAATTAATATTGTCTCATAAAATGATATTATCATTATAATAAAATATAATATTTATTTATAAACCAATTTTATTAAAATATAAATTCTTTTAAATCATTATGTTTTTATAAAATTGAAATTAAAACATTTATGTTTTACAAAAAATATAGACACTTATTTTTTTCATTTTTAAAACATCTAGATACTTGTATCGTGTTATAAATATTCCATATTTTAATTTTATAGGATTACTAAATATTATTTTAAACTTAAATAAGTGAGGATACTATTCTAACATTCATGTTACTATTCCTAATGGTCATATTTTTATTCCAATGATCAAATTACGATTCCAGTGATCAAATTGGTAATGCTTGTAAGGGTTCTCTGATTTTTATAAATACCTCATATTTCATTCATGATTCATTCAATTATTTTTTATTTCAAGGTTATATATATTAATTTTAAAAATTTATATTTAATTACTCATATTATGATTCATTTATATAACATTTTTCATCAGTGAAATTATTCTGGGGGATCGAGCATATCTAAATTTTCTTATTATTGTTATATTATTTTATTTTATTTTGTCCCATAGTAATTATTTAAATTATTATAGTGATATCTATTCCCTAAATATAATTTTTAAATTAATATATTAAAATGAAGTTTGTTGTATCATCTGGTTTAGGTTCTTTATACTGCTTTATTAAATATGTCATAATTATAAAAAGGGAAATTCCATTGATAAAATTATGGGTTGTTAGATTCTTCCCCCCCCATAAGAAATTTCTCCCTCAACATTTTATTTTATATACTCTGGTGAAATAGGTGATGGTTAATTTACTTTATGGATTCATTTGGTTCTCATGTCGCCTCATTATACTTATTCTTTTATTATTATACTTTGTAATGCCCCGACCCCAGTTACCCAGAGTTAGTGCATTATTTTAATACATTAGCATGATTACAAGGAATCAAGACCTGAAAGACCGATCAGTTTATCAGTATTGGAAAATAGATTACATACATTAATGTTACATTACACTTTATAACATACAAAACAACATAAATAATCCGTTATGAATGCCATTATTCTCTTGGATTAACCATGCACATCAATCACAATAAACTTCTTGGAATCCTGGGAAAAATAAAACATAGAAAGGTGTGAGCTCAAATGCTCAGTAAGGGTAGGTAATACAGCAAAAACTTTCATAAATAAGCATAAACATTTAAGGAAGTGTATAAGACATGAAAAAAACCCTTTTAAACTAGAACTTCAGCATAATATGGAAAAAATAAAATGAATTAATTCCATTTACTTATTCACATGGATATTATACTAGTCGAATAATCACATGCAATATTACTAACCACTTTCATATTGATGGAATGCATAATTCCAGACTATCATAACCACATAGTAAAGGCCTTGTGCCATGACTAAAAATAAGATTTTGTCAAGGCCGTGTGCCAAGACACTAGTTTGTTCATGAGACCTACCGATGCATTGAGGAGCTATAGCGGGCTCCACCCATCACTTACTAAGTCCAATGCATTCCTCAAATGAAAAGGTTTAATTATAACATAAACATTCATATTAAAACTGGCATACGAAATGTCAATATTTTACCCATAAACCTTTAATGGTATAAAAATAACACATCCACATCAAACATATCCCAAAACCTTCGGTACAATACGAAAGACTTTTATCATAATAAATCAACTTCAAAAAAGTTTAAAATCCATTAAAGGATTTTGACATAGATGAAAATTATTTTTAAAACTCTTTGAAATAAATATCTCTTTTTCATGAAAACATTTAAAAGTCACACAATTTAGAAAGGAATACAATTAAATGAATTTTGGAATCAAAGTGTCCCATACCACTTTGAAACTTTTTAATGTAATTAACATTTTAAAACATTCATGTCCATTTAAATAAATCCTTAAAATCATTTTGAAAACATGGACATTAATGAGAATGGTTTAGAAGATTAAATCTTAAAAACATTTAAAATGATGTTTTTGTAAAAAGTACCTTAAAATAATTACTTTGAAAACTATTTTATGAAATATGGACATGGATAATAAATATTTCACAATAGATACTTACATAAAAACAAACTCTGATAATAAAGATATTGTGAAATTAACCCTTACCAATTCGGTAACTTACAAAACATACACCCCATGAAAGAGGTATCATACAATGAATATGTAAATACACATAAATTAAAGTGTATTACACAAAGAATACAATTATGGCCAGTACATACACCACATAAAAGGTAATAGTGGCAATATGGCATGAATCTCACGAGAATAAGGAGTGAGATGAAAACCCCTTACCTTGCACTTTCCTTTAGTCGAGGGTACGTTTAACCTCCTATATGAAGACCGTAGTATGTTATTAAATTATTACAGAACCATATTAATATTTATGATATCATAAATTGTTCATTTATGACTTTATACTACCCATTTAATAATAATTTCCATGTTAAATTAACATTTCGGGTAATAATTGTTTTCTTTATCGTACGCGTTTTAACTTGTTAATCTTGACTTTATCACTTAGATCATGATTTAAATAATTCCAGAATATAAAACATGATTTATATATCATATATATTTAGAATATAATTATGTATAATAGACATATATATGAAATGGAAAACACTGTTTATGGAGACGATAGTCCGTACGCACGCATAAACACTGTTTCTGTTTTCATAATGCATTGAACGGAACTAAGGGAATAAAATATATGTAAGTACATATATATATATAAATATAAATATCTCCAGTATCATTATTATGTCATGTATTACAAACATATTAGTAATATATATTTTTATAATCTTCGGTGAATGGTGAATGTGGAAATGGATCTCGTCGCGTCGAGGAGACGGTAATCTGTACGTACGCACGAGCGACAATATCATTTTTTTAATGTGTGGAATTGGATGGTTTATTAATTTTACAGAGACATTATCATGTTATTTTCATTATTTATATATATATATATTACTCATCATTATATCCATCCAAACAACATAGTGTTGAATGACAAATTACACCACGACATGGAGACGGTAAGTCGTACGTACGCACGTATGGTGACATTATCATTCATAAGATGGATAGAATAATGAATATAGTTGTGAAATATTTATAATAACATCACAGAATATATATGATATTGGAGATATTATTTTAGAATGTAAATAATAAATAAAGAAGAAGTGGAAGAAGAAAGGAACTTGAAAGAGGGTGGTGAAATCATTACCTCTTCTTCGGGTTCTTCCTTTTGATTTGATCAAAAGGGCTCCTTAGGTTTGATTTATGATCAAAATAAGGCCTCTAGGATGAAGTGAGGGGAGTTTGGAGGATATTTGGGTAGGTTTTGGCCAAGAAAAATGGCTTTTAAGGTGTGAATTAGAGTGAATGGGTAGTTCTCGTTTATAAGAGGGGTGAGGGGCACCTTAGGAAAAACATAAAATATTATTTTATAATAAATTCATATTCGGTATATAATGGCTCCAAAGTGACTTATTTCGAGGATAAGGTGGGTATGGGTCTAAAGCCTTTCAACCAATAGAATTTAGACAGGTTTGTGACACTATATTAACCTTATCATTTATATTTAACTCTTAGTAAAATAGTTTGACATTTACAATGTCTCTTTGTATTTTTATATTATATGGTTAATAAACTTACTATATACTTACAATAGAACCCCAAGTGGTCAATTAAAGATACACCTATCATTATATAAGTCCTTTGGCCGAACCTTAGATTTTTAGGAATAGAATATGAATTAATAAGATAATATTTGTTTTAAAAACTCTTTTATGTCAATTTTGACACTATTTGGTATTTTGTTTTTTCTAAATTCATAACAACATTATTACTTCTAAAAAATTCATATAACCAACCCTAATATGTTATATTAACCTATATAATTATTTTAATTCAGAAAAAGTCTCAAATTAAATTTAGTTTTATATTTATAATATCAATTATTTTAATATTTTATTAATTAGGTAATTACTGCATCACCATTGTGTCATAAATAAAATAAATTATTTAATGTCTAAAAATTATAAATAAAATATAATTATGTAGGAAATATTTTTATATTTATAATTAATATTTATAATTGAGTTTATCTTTTGTATAACCCTATATTAAAAATGTTTTAGTTATTTAACTTTGATTTTATCTCTTTTAACTCTTTTTTGAATTAAATAATAATAAATTTCCTAATCTAATCCAATTAGACCAAAGAGGTTCATATTTTATTCCTAAGTTTTTTTTTGGTCGAATTATACTTATCCAATTGAATTAGTACATGTGTTAGTGTAATAATAATTTCATTTTTACCCTTAATTACCCTATTTACTTTTAACCGTGGTAAATAAAAGTAAAAAGTTACTATTCACAAAAAATTATTTTTATCTTATTGAAACAAATTTTACTCCTTGATATTAACCGTGTCTCTTAGATTTTTGAAAATCCACTCACAGAAGCGGTAAAATTAAGTTTTATATGAATTTGCAAATTCTCATAGGAGATGGGTAAAAGATGGTGAAAAGTTCAATAAAATTTTTATATATCTAAAATTATTATAAACGAACTCCGATGAATTACATTGAACTTATATATGTATTATATATATATTTTGAACTAAAATAAATTTAAATAAAATAAATATTTATTTAAATAAAAATTCGGTTTTAAACTATAACTCAGTGTTTTTCACTATTCATCAAAAATTGAATGTTTTCAGAAAAATACCAAAATTTCACCCTAGGATAATTTGGATATTCTGAATCCAAAAATGAAGTCCATTTTAAAAGATAAAATTTATATAATTTCAAAAAGTGGTTATTTCTATAGATAATGGCTAGTTTGATTGGTTGTGGTGTGTTAGAACTCGAATTTGCGTACAACACACGCTACTATATTATTCAAAGAGAAGCATACCGTGGAAGCTTGGGGTGTTACATAATTTCAATAGTTGGGTTGTCTTATTGTGTATAATAATATCTTTATTATCCAAGATCTTCACCCAATACTCCTCATAAGAGATATAATTTTCTATCTATACCACCTATGAATTAATTACATGTAAGGGATATGATATTTACATAATCTAGATGGATACAATGAATATTTCAAGTACTTATGATAGGGTTGGTGGGAGTTCTTGTCGATAAACCATGACTTTAGTGTGATCAAGAAACTCAAAGGGGATAATGAACCTGGGAATTATATTTCCCTTCATCGCTAATCTCATTAATTTGTTTAATAGAGATACATAGAGGAAAAATTTTTCTCTAATATGAAACTCCATGTCTCATTGATGATTTTCATCATAGCTCTTATGTCGACTTTGAGTAACAAAGATGTGATGCTGAATGGTATTGACCTTCTCTACCATTTCTTCAACCATTTCATGTCCCAAAAGCTTATGTTCACTAAATTCATCCTAAAACACAAGTTTTCTACATATATTATGATAAATAGCTTCATATGGATACATTTAGATGCTTGAGTGAAATATATTGTGGTATTAGAACTCATCTAGAGGAAGATAATGATCTCATACTCCTTTTAAGTTCATCGAGTATGCTCTCTACATGTCTTCTATAATCTATATATTTTAGCTATATTTTCCATCATTTTGGAAGTGATAATCCAAAATTATGTTTAATTTAGTGTTTATATAATGTTATATAATTAACTAGAACATAGATGTAGATATTAGATCTTAGATAGATATAATAAATAGTGGTGTTCAATATAACCCCCCCCCCCCACTTATCTGAGGTATATCCTTAAAAGTTGATCGAGTGATAATTCATCACAAATTGAAATTAAGTTTTCAATATTTGTATGGAGATCTCCCAAAACACATATAGAATTATTTTTTCTTGATGTATTTGTAATACGAGTGACAATTTTCATGCTGATGTTTTTTCCATTTCCATGTAGGAATGGGTAATGGTTTCCTTATCCCCTTGGTCTTTCTCATTAAAACATCCAACTTATAACATACTATTCATTTTGATTCATATTATATGCTCTCTTTCTTAATATTATCCCACCAATAGTGCTCTCAAATATCTCTATACATATTCATAATCCCTATGTGGATTAATAATGTTCATCTATGTGAATAATTTTATATATACTTGTTTATATTAGGATTTTATGGTTCACATAGTTGTGAACGAAGTCTTACAACTCCTTCTTCATCAATTTTGAACAATGAGTATTTCACTTTTCCTATATCTTCCACCTTATAATAAATTTCCACATTATATATTTAATCATACATTATCTTCTCCAAAAAGGGATGGTTGAGAAATAATTTGAGAATGGAATAACTATGTTACTTTTTTTATGATCTCTATATCCATCCTTTGTAAGTATAATAAAATTAGATCCTTTTCAAGTATCATTATTGATGAGGTTGTTGGAACCTTTCTACGTAGTGAATTTTCCAATTTATTTTCATTCCCTGTATAGTAATGAATTAAGAAATCATATCCCTTGATCAACTCTGACCATCTTTTCTGTATTATATTAAGATACTTCTATGTGAATTTATACTTTTGGATCTTAAAATCCATACATATTTCACACTTCTCACCATAGACATATTATTGCCAAATCTTCAATGAAATGATCACTACTACCAACTCCATATCATGCGTTAAAAAAAATTTCTCATGAAAATTTAACTCCCTTGAAGTATATGTTTTCACTTTATCATTATGCAATAGTGAACACCCCAATCCCCTATTTTAAGCATCATTATATACCATAAAAAGTTCCCCAATTATGGGTAGTGAAAGTATTAATGTAGTGAAAAGCCTCTTTTCCAATATTTTGAATCTCTATTAACATTCATCAGAATATACATAATTTAAACCCTTTCAAGGCATCTTGGTTATTGGGTTTTAAAATCAGGATAATTTTCTCACAAATAATTGGTAATACCCATCTAGTCCATGGAAAATATGGATCTCCATTATAGATATTAGTAAAGGTTGCTCCTAAATTGTCATTATCTTAAAAGGGGATATAGGTATCGCATTGATGATGATAAAATTCCCCAAGAATGATATTTTTTCTATATAGAACTCACATTTAATTTACTTTTCATATATCTTCTCCTTTCAAAAATTATTTAACATATTATTTAAATTATCTTCATATTCATACTTGTTTTGGATTATATCATAATGTCATCAATAAAGACTACCATAAATTTATAAATGTAATCTATGCATAATTTATTCATTAATAACATAAATATTATTGTATCGTTAGTTAGTCTGAAGGTAATCACTATGAACTTATAGTGTTCACACCTAGTTCAAAAGGCATTCTTGGGAATATCTTCCTTCTTCACCTTTAATTGATGATATCCTGACTGAAGGTCCACCACAGAGAAATATTGGGACCCACATAGTTGATAAAATAATTCATCAATCCATGATAGGGGATACTTGTTCTTTATTGTGATTTTTTTGAGTTCATGATAGTCAATTAATAGGTGCATTGACTCTTCATTCATCTTAAAATAGAGGACTCGCACGCCCCATGATATAGAACTTGGGTGTATAAAACCATTTTTCAAACTCTCTTGTAACTTCTTATTTATTTGTTATTACTCAATGGTTTATATTATATAGAGATTCTTGGATATGGATAAAGATATATGTATAAGTTAAATTAATAACTCAACCTCTTACTCATAAGGAAGACTAGAAAACTCTTCATGGAATACATCTATATAATCACTCATAATGGGAATGTCTTCAAGAAATATTTGCTCCTGAATCTCAATAATACTAGCTAGATATTGTTACTTATAAAGAAATAATATCCACACTTAATAATAATATTCCAATAGAGAATCATCCATCTCCTTACACTTGTACATAATTTGATGATGACTCCGGATGTGAAGAGTGATCTCACTCTCCTAATGATTAGTGTTCGATTTATATAAGGAAAGTCAACCCATTCCCAATATAAAATGAAATTTTACATAAGGATTTATGAAAATATTCATTGGGAGGTTTATTTCATAAAAAAAATGATTGGTGAGGAGTTATATACTTGGGATTCAATAGTTTATTTTTTTCTTTCATTGATAGCTCAACACCAATTTTTTAGTTGGTGTTTGAATAGTTTTAATAAACTTTAATGATATAAAAGAATGTATAGAACTATAATAAAAAAGTATATAATATATTTTTTAATTAATAACCAATGTTCTTATCACCAAATCATTATCAAGATCCACCTAAATAGTAGTGATAATATATGCCCTTTATTACCCTCTAGTCCTTGGAGGTTTTTGTTGTTTATTTTCTTTAACAACCCTTGGATTTGGAAATTGTCATATATAATTCCCAGTTTTCCTACCATAGAAACATTATACCATAGGTTGAGTGTTGATATGAATCTTATTTTATTCCATCATGTTAGCGGGTTTCTTAAACTATATTCTTCATTTATTAACCTAATTCTCCTATTTTCTACACTTGAAACATCTCTTGGCTCCCTTGAGACTATTTCTGGAATGATTATTTTCACACTTTTGACATGTGTTCGATTTAGTTTTCTTTCCTCCATGAGATATATCCATTGATACTCCAAAGTTAAAGTCAATTTTACACTTTTAATATTGAACCTAATGAGATCACAAAGAGTCTCCAATATCTATCTTTACATTGAAGGAAAAATGGAAAATCTCTTCATAGTTGTCAAATTCTTTAATCTCTAAATATTTTCTTAGCCACAACATTAACCTACTAAAGAAAGGGTCTACCTTACTTTTATTATTAATGATAAAGATGAAGGTGTATTATATAAGCCTTCTGAAGTTTTCCTTATATTCCCCAATACACTCACTTACATTTACTTTAGTCTGAGAAACTCGCTCTCAATTTTAAGATGAATGGTTCGGGGAATATACTTAATGGAAAAAAATATTGAATCCTTCTCATCCCATGGAATCAATTTTCTTTTTGGACTTCATGTTTTTGATCAGTGTCTACCACTTATTAGATTTCCCTTCAAGATGATAGATATATATCCTTACATTCTCTATTTTCAAGTATTATAGAATATAGAATATATTATCAATAAAGTAAATCCATTTTTACATGATGAGTGGATCATAAGATTCACTAAAGGTAGGATGATTTTGTCTCACAAAGTATTTGACCAAAATATTATCTTTCTTAGGAGAAAGAGGGTGTTATATATGATTTAAGACATTATTCATAACATGAGTCAGCTAAGATGGTACTACCATAAGTTCTCAGCTCTAACTCCCCTAAGGTTAGGAATATCAATAGGGAAATAATTATGGTTCCTATCACATTGATTGCTGGAACCATTTCACATATTTCCCACAATTAAGTAAAAAGGAAAAATTACGAATGGGAATATTTAAACTAATAAGCTCGTAAGAAGAGAAACTATAAACATGGAAGGAATAACTTATAAATAACAAATAAATTTTAAATTGTGAGTCTCAAGGTTTAAATATAGGTTATCTATGAAAATATTCCTATTAGTTTTTCTAAACTAACAATAAATTCAATTCTTTTATCATAGTTCATAAATATTTTTTGAGTTTTCCAAAGCATATCCGCCAAGTATGTTAAAACTAGGTGTGTAGCAAGACATATTTATCATTAACTAGGTTATGGTCAAGTTAATACCCAATCTACCACTTTTGGTTTATTACCTCTAGGTACAACCATTATATATCCATGTCCATTTATAGTATTTAGAAAAATATGTAATTTTTTAGAAATCACTTTCTCTATACTTCACTAAAAATCAGGATTTTTTCCTATAATTATACTTATACCTAGGGTTCACAATATATTATTCTAGTCATAATACCTAAAAATAACTAAAAATTTCCATTTATATCAACTATAATGACTTAATCCTTTTACACATATTATTACATTATTTATAACATAATGATCCAATAAATACTGATTAGTGATCGAACGGCCCAATGTCATTAGAATACTGGGTACAAGAAGCATTAATTTCAAATTAAAATAAATTAGTTTCAATTTAATATCCTTATTGAGATCCTAAATTCCTTTGAGAATCAAAAACTATATAAGATAACCAAAGTAATGCATAAGAAATTTGGTGAGCTAAAAAACTCAGTAATGGAATAAACATGATAACTAATCATAACATGAGAGTCAAAAGGCATAACATGATATCATAAAATAGAAGTTTCATGACTAATCACATAGGATTATAACATAAATAACATGTTATGATAATATAATGGATTCATAGTGAATTGGAAGCAAAATCATTCAAGTCTCACTACCAAGACAACATCACAAAGTGGATAGAGTGTCATCATGGATTAGGTTTACTCCCTAATCCCATACAAACAATATCATAAGACAAAAACATTACCCAATGAATTAGAGAACTATTTGGGAAAACCCATCATAACATGTACACTCTTATCTATGCCACAAATGAAATTTATTATAAGTAATAAATATAATAACTACCCCTTGCAAGAAATGTTTTACATAATTTTTCCTTATATCATAATCAAAGGATATTTCATAGAGATTCCAAATATAATAATGAATTAAATATATTTTGATTCCATATCTGAGTACATAATAATAGATCTCAAAATATGGTGTTCATTTGAAAAAAAAACTTCATGATAAAGGTTAGATAATTTAGTATAAAAATGTGCTTTCAAAATTATTGTTTAAAGAATTGGTTAAAGACTTTTGGAGTAATAATAAGTATGAAATTTCCATTGAAAGAAAAAGGTAAATTAAAATGGTTATACCTAAAAAATTACTTTATTTAATGAAATAATTAATGATAACAAATACCTTAAATGATAATTTCATAAAAGGATTAAGGAATATAAAATTTCCCCTTAATCATGTTTGATTATATAGAATGAATTTTAGAAATGAAATTATTGCATGTATTAACCCATTAAAATAAGGTAAAATAATATTGGAATATATGAAAGAGAAATATATACATAATTAATAAGAGTTTTATGGTATTAAATATAGATATTGAAATTGAGTTAGCGAGAGAAAGGTAATAACCCAAATTAAAATGTTGATTTAGAAGTATCCCATAACTTAAGTTCAAGAACCTTTATGTACATTCACTTAATGTCATGAATAATAAAATTAGATTCATTAATTACATTATTTAAAAACTTATAAATTTATATTTTATATACTTTTCTCTTATTTTTTTCATTTATAATCATTTCAATGAGATATGATGTTTAATTTCATTGTTCCAAGGGTTCTCATTTTATCTCTCCAAGGTCAGATCGCTTGTGAATAATTATTGATTTTATTTTCAAATGGAATAAAACTCAAAAAGTGAAATAAAATGGTATTAATTATCTTCTAAAAATTTAAAGTATTCTAAATAACCTTTTTTATTCTAACATAGGTTTGATTCATTTAATAAAAATGTTAACATTGTACAGTTAGTTCATTTTGGCGGTTTAACTAACCATGGAGAAATAATTTCATTTAATTTAAAATTGTGTCGATATATTCACTAAGGAACATGATCTAAGTTATAATATACTTATTATCATATTAATTAACCATAATAATATTTCTATGACCATTTTTGAAGGCCATGGAGAAAAAAAGTGTGTTGTTTATGGAGGTGATGAACCAACCATATTGTCAACAACACTTTCATTTAAGAATAAATTGAGGTGATGGAAATGATTATTATTACACCATAATAATAAAATATCATTGTATTTTGGATATTTATTTTACTCGTTTTATGTGTATATAGAAAATATGGGGGTGGTAGAAGAAGAATAAAATTGAAAGTGGTTAGTCTAGTGTTTTACGTCTTTCATTGGTCACCTCCTCTTAGGATACCCCTTAAGGCTCCTTGAAATAGACTTTTTAAGATACCAAAAGCACTATGACATGCTTGATAAGATTGGGTAGTGATTTGGGTGGAAATTTTTAATGATAAAAGGATTATAAGTTTGGAGGAGAAGGGGTGGTGAGAGGTGGTATTTATAAGGGGGAGTGGTGTTTTTTAATATTATATTCATTAGTGTATTATTTTGGAAAAAAACAATCGATAGTACTGATTATTTTGAATATATATATTAAAATTTTCATGTTAGTTTTAAAAAGTGGTTTCTTACATCATAAATGACTCAAAAATTCATGTATTTGTCTTATAATGTTAAATACCATATGCTGCTGTATTTCACTATCCACAAAAAATAAACTATTCTAAAAAATACCAAAAATCACACTAACCATTTTTTTATGTTTATATTCCAAAAACTAAATCCATTTTTTAACAAAAAAATTCTAATTATGGTAAATTTAATTTATAAATAAAATCCTCATTTAGTTGAAAAATGTCAATTTTAATATTATGATTAATTTTACAACCCTTTGAAAAATTACTCATGGTATCATAAAAATAAATTTTATTTATAATAAAACTTAATATTAATTTTATAAACCTATTTTATGAAATTATACTTTATTTTAAATCATTATATTTTTTTATAATAATGAAAATAATATATATATATATATATATATTACAAAAATACAAACACTTATTTTTTTCATTTTTAAAACATTTATTTTCTTCTATCATGGTATAAATATGTTGTATTTTTATTTTATAGGATTGATAAATATTATTTTATAGTTCCCTAAGTGATTTTACTATTAAAATGGTCAAGTTACAATTCCTAATAGTCATAATACTATTCCAATGAGTTGATTACTATTCTAACTCTCAAATTTGTAACAGTGATAAGGATTCTCTAATTTCTACAAATATATCATATTTCATTCATTATTCATTAAATTATATTTTCTTTAAATGTTATATATATTTTTATTTTCAAAATTCTTATTGCATTACTAATATTCTACTTCATTTCTATAGTGGTTTTCTTTAGTGGGAATGTTCTGGGGGATTGAGAATATCCAAATTTTCCTATTATTGTCATAATATTTCATTCAGTATTCATTAAATTATATTTTCTTTAAATGTTATATATATTTTTATTTTAAAAATTCTAATTGCATTACTAATATTTTACTTCATTTCTATAGTGGTTTTCGTTAGTGGGAATGTTCTGGGGGATTGAGAATATCCAAATTTTCCTGTTATTGTCATCTTATGTTCTATTTTTGTCTCACTATAATACTTTCAATTATTATGGACATATTTATAATATAAATTTAGTATTCAAGTTAATATAATAAAATGTAGTCAGTTTTATCATGTGGTTCATGTGCTTTATACTACATAACTTAATATGACATAATTATAAGAAGAAAAAATCCATTGATTAAATTATAGGTAATTACTTGACCTGCCTTAGGGAATTGGAGATAAATACAATTCCTTGATTCATTGAAGGTGGTGACACAATATTCAAACTGGTGACATGGTTCATTCATTTTTGGTATGGATAAGGCTTTACTCAAAGGAGTGCATAGGTTTGTGGTTTTTTGGATTCTTGTAAGAACCCCTACCTATAATAAATCAAAAATTTCTAAAAAAACAAATTTTATTTGATAGAAATATACTAAAAATTGGGTTGTTGATCAATATATTTATAGATATAATTATTATTATCAAAAAAATCCTAAATCATTTGTTAAAGAATAATAAATAAAGGGTTATGAATTTTAAATACTTAATCATCGAGAAGCCTACCTATAATTTTCTTATTTAGATATCTGAGGCCCAAATCCTTCAATAATGATAATAGAAAGCCCTCAAAGGAAGACCACACACCCTACAAAACCAAATCCAAAATAAATTGGAGCCCAAAACCACCTAGAGTTTGGCCAAACTGTGTGTGCAGTAAGGGAAGATGGAAATGTTATGGAGGAGAGAAAGAGGAGGGTGAGGAGAGAAATAACCTTTACCCATAAAAAATAACCTTCATATCTAAATAATAATCAAGTAATATGGGAGAAGGATGTTTGTAAAAGGTTTCTTGTCCACTTGGGGTTCACGTGTCGTGTATTAGGGGAGGAGGAAACTAGTTTTTGTGTTAAAAGAGGGTAGGGGAAAATTTGGAAATTCTAATTTGTAATTATTGCATGAATCATACGGTTGTCAAATGGTTTACCCTAACCATGTGTCATCTGTTCAAACTTTATTAGGCACCAAATATCACCAACATGGTTGGTCTACATGCTTGGTCTACATGGTTGGTCTACATGGTTGGGAAAATCATGCACAACTATATGAAATGGATCTTCATTGTTGCAGTCCCCAATCGCATTGTTTTTCTAACCATGGGGCCAAACCATACGACAAGAAAAATACCTTAAAATATTAAAATTATACAAGTGGAATGGGCCTGAGAACCTAAAATAATAATGTAAATAAATAATTAAATAATATTTTAAGGGTTAGGGTGTGAAAATTATCTCCACTATGACCCGTTTTCCCCCAAAAGAGGAATCCAAACGCCAATGTATGGTATATAATTCAAACAATATGGGACATTATGATACCCATTTATATTAGAAATATAGTAAAAGAAAACAAACACTTCCCAACCCATATCCCCAAGAATAAATTCTCTAGAAAGATAACCAAAAGAAACCACTCAAAAAAAGAGGAATATGAAACTAAGACTTTCAAGTGGTCTCCACACCATATAAATATTCTAACTTTCATGGATGGTTAAATGAAACTATATCCATAAGACACCGAATACACATTCCAAAATAGAAACCCTATCACTAATCATGAAACCTAACCCCTTATATATAATCTCATCAAGACGTTACAACTCTCTCTCTAAAAATGAGAGCGGTATCTAACCCAAAGAACAACCCTAAATCAAAATCTAGAAATTCTATACAACATAATAAAGGAGAAATATGATGCAAGGATCCTAAAATAATCCACTGACACATTAGAATCCACAAAAATCATCACTAATGTATAATGACATCTCAATCATAAACCCTCTCAATCAACCTCAAACAATCCACTAAGAACAAATACTCTGAAAAGATACCACCTTGAATGAAGATGATTAGGAAAAACCTATTCTAAAAGAGGGGGAGGTAAAACTAAGAGTTCCCAAAATAAAAAAAATCATTAACAAGATCAATATGGCCTCTATTACCTAGTCAAGGGAGGATAACCTGGGACCTACTCTCGGGTTACTAACTCTTAGTGAACCCCTCTGGTCACAATCTACATCACCCATCTTAATCGCCTCAAAAAAATAGACAAGAATCTCCATCAAAACAATATTATATATAAGTACTGAGGGACAAGTATCATTAAAATGAAAAATCACTAAAACTCTCAGCACTCCATAAGGAATAATTGAAGAGACACCTATTGAAACATTAATTAATAATTTTCAAAAAGACTCCAAATAAACTAACATAAAAAATATACACTGCAAACAGAAAACCATCACCAATTCCCAAAACTGATCTTCATCTTGATGATATAATGAGACATTATAAAGACCGACTATCCACCTTTATCAAAACATTTCTAGTGAATAGTCAAAATAATAGGAAATATGAATTTATTCATTCATGTATCTCATATTCAAATTAAACAATTAAAACATAATGCATAAAACACGTCTTAAAAAATCAAAACCTACCTTTTCAAAAATAAACATACTCTGAAAGCATTTTATTTCCATTTGAAACCCCAACCAAACCCATTTCAAAACATTTTATAAATTCCAATTAAAAATCTAAATAAATTTAAATTCCTAGCCCCATATAGAAAAAATACCAGTCTTATTAAAAAATTTAAATTCTCCAATAAAATATTTTCAAAACCATTTAATTTAATTATAGAACATATTTTAAGTCATCTGATCATTATAAAACCCATTTTACAAATTTTAAAACACCCATTTATAAATTAAAGATTCATTCTCACTGAATAAAATCATTTCAAAATCCACGCTTCCATTTTAAAATAATAGAATTTTACTTAAAACCCATTTTAAAATCAAAAATGAATTTTCTTCAAGCATTAAATAAATATCTATTAGTAAACTCCCATCAAAATAATTCCAATATTAATGGGACTAGTGACCATGCATGAATTTTCCCCATGTCTTGGAGTATCATTTCCCACACACAAAATCATCCCTAAGAGAAACATAGTACTACGTATGTGGGGTCTACATGGGTTACCAATCCATGTGATCTCGTTGTGTACCACCAACTGAACTCATATTTTATACCAAAAAACAATAAATCACAAAAAAAATAAAAGGATTCAAAAACCATATATTTAAAAAAACAATTAAAAAATAGTGAAAAACAAAATATTAAAATCCAAATCCAAATCTGTTCATCCTCTGGTAACTCCAGTTTCATCAAATGTAGTGGTGATCATGAACCAACACAAGATCAACCTCTCGTGCTATGAAAATATTATCCCATATATCAGACATCCCAAATATTAATTGATACATTAAAACCCTGGGCTCTATTAATAATCTTCTACAATACTATTAATCATAAATTTTCTTGAGTCGTCCAACCATTGGATGCCCGAACTGGCCCACGATATCCTCAAGGGGTCATTCTAATTATCGTAGGGTTGCATCATAAACAAGGGTATTATATAAAAACAGTTGGGAATGATTTCCCCTAAATAATA
The DNA here is from genome assembly GCA_963277665.1 of Viscum album. NCBI lineage: Eukaryota > Viridiplantae > Streptophyta > Magnoliopsida > Santalales > Viscaceae > Viscum > Viscum album. Next base: position 717,055,569 of record OY728160.1, read on the forward strand.
AAATATTTAAAAAATAGTGTAAATTATAATGAAAATACAACATGACTCATTCACATGTCATGAGTCCATACCAAAACAACATAATAAGAAAACAATAAAACAATCATAATATAAAAATAATATAAAAAAATAATTCATCTAATCACTCTAAAACCCCCTCTTTTATATCCATTTTTTACTCCCAATATGACCTCCACAGATATAATGTTTCCTCGATTATAGTAAAGAAAAATAGGAAAAGTCTTAATTTTCCATTATGGAAAGTAAAAAAAATAAAATAAAACAAATCACTAATATACCTCCATGTGACTCTAACAGTCTCCATCTAAAACTAAAATCTTAATGAAGTAAGAGTGGTAATGGAAAAAAATATATAGAACCTAAAATTGAAATGATATGATAGGTGTAAGAAATAATCTTAGTAGGCATGCCAAATGAAACCACAACACAAGTATAATATTTTATTAAAGGATCCATTTAGTTATAGTTTGAAATAAATTAGCGAAAAATATATTTTCTATGTATTATTATATAAAATATGATTTTATTATATAAAAATTTATTTTTTATTTTATTTAAATATAAAACAATCTCTTAGAAATAATTCACCTAATAAAATAATTCTTAATTTAAAAACATCTGTGAAAACTTTTCTTAAAACAATTTTAAGATGGGATTTGTAATACACTTTAGAATACCATTTTACTAAATATAAATAATGTGCAAGAAATAATTAAAGGTTACAAATTATGGGAATTAGAAAGTAATTTAGAATAAAAATAAATTCATATAATCACTAATGTATGAAAAAGGAATCTTGGAAGAAACAACCCAAGGGTCACTAAGGTCTATGGGTAACCTATACATACAACAGTAAATAGGGAGACCCTCAATTAGTTGAAATAATAAAATTTCACTGGCCAGTGTAAAGAGTGTTAAAAAAGGTCACATCAATAGAATAACTAGTATAAAGGTTACTTATATTGTTTAAGTCCACCTACCTAAGAACATAGGAATTCCCATTTGGTTTTAATAAAGATAACCACAAGAAGAAATATAGAACATCACTAATAAAATCCACATATACCCCAACCATATAAAATCCATAATCAACCAATATCCAATTAAAATCATATATCTAAATTCTTGAATCGTGAAAAATAAAAATTTCCATTGAAATTCAATCAAGAGATTTACACTTATTCAAAAGGTGCCAAAAGAGCCTTATAATTTATTTTAGAAACTGAAAATATTATTTTAAAACCTAGTTTGGGTATCATATTTAGAATCCCAATATTTCCTCTATTTTTATGATCAGATACATCTATACGTGTATATATATATATTATAGTTTAAAAATTCACATGATCTCATGTGAATTGGTACACACACACAGATATATATATATATATATATATATATATCTGTGTGTGTGTGTGTGTGTTTGTGTGTGTGTACCCATGTTTAAGAGTATAACCAGCAACCCATCAGAAGACTTTCATAAACATCATGTTTTTATTTAAAACTAATTTTGAAAAAAAATTATCATTTAAATTTAATTTTAAGTAATCACATGAAATTGCTAGTAACATTAATAATAAATTATGAAATAATTTTTTAAAACAAAAAAAAATTAAGACTCTAAAATTCAAGACTAAAAACCGTCTGAGAATCCCATTTAACACTTTGAATAAAAATAAATTGATGAATAATTTTAAATAACATATTTTTTGAAGTAAAACCCAACTTCATTTGATCGAAACTAGGTAAAACTTGGTTTCTAACCCAATAGTTTCATAGATAAAATTTTTATAATCAATAAATACCTAAAACATAGATTTAAAGTACAAGTAAAAAAGGATTCCAAAATTTCAATCCTTAACATGGGGAGACCTACTTATAACTCACTATTTTTGATATTAGAGATCCAAAACCTTGAAGATTGATGAGAGGATACTCTCAAAGGAAGCTAACATGAAAAAATAAACCGATACCAAAAGACATTATCACCTAAACCCAAATATATTTTTTTCAAACTACAAACATAGTAAGGGAATATAGAAAATAGGGGGTAAGAGAAAGTGGTAGAGGAAGATATAAAGAACCCTTGGAAAAAATCAACTTGAAATTTCAAGAATAATTGAAGAATATGTGAAGAATAGGAATGTAAGAGGCATCATGGGTACCTGGGTGTCTCACATCATATATATGGAGAGGAGGAAATTTTTTCTTTATGTTAAAATAGGGTATGGAAAAAATTTAAAACTCTAATGTATAATTACTAGGTGAATTATATGATCAGTGAATGTTTTACCCTAACTATGTGCCAACCATGAACTCTATTTTGGGAACCAAAGATCACCTACATAATTGTTATTCATGGTCAGTAAAACTATTTTCAATCCTGAAAAATGGTTCTACATTTTTACTAATCTTATTCACATAGCTATCACAAGGTTTATCCAACCTATAGGTTTTTTTTGTCCATCATATGGATGTGGTAGTCAAAGAAAAACCCAAATATATACGATTTATCTTTGATTGATCCAATGTTTTATAAATTAATAACATAAATTTGTATCAATATTACAAAATATATCCATCTTCAAACTTCAATGGAGAATTCTTGATTAAGATCACATGAGAAATAGACAAAAGCCTCATGCCTCTGAAGGTTGTACACTTCCATGTGGATCTCGATCTCTATTAGAGGAATCCAATAAACTTAAATAGGTGATAACATCTTCCCCAAAGGTTATGAACAATAAATATAATGGAACATAAATTAGATAGGCATCCATACAATATGTTATCTATAACAAGAGGGGTCTCATCCCTTTATATATTCGTCCATAACATGTTTTATTAAATGAAACATGTCATACATATTCAATTTATTTATATAAATTTATTCTCATTTTCATTAATTCATTTAATCCTATTCAATGAATATTGAATCCATTTAATCCATTAATAATGGATTAATAAATAAAAATTAACCATGTGGGAATGTGGTGGAAAATTCATGCATTAATCATAAAATAAATAATGTGTAACATATATATATCATATATATTTTAGTTCACATATCCTACAATATTATACTTGCACTAAAATCTATTAGGAATTTATACCAAGCAAAAAAAGCCTTTTTGAATCAATCCAAAACTCTTTTGGATATATTTTCATTAAAATCTCTTAATTTTGGAACAAACACTTTTTACAAAACATTGTCCTTATTCATATGACTAACTATGTGACCCTATGAGTCTTAGAATCATTGAAAATAAAAATGAAATCTATATTTCATAGATGTGAGGAAAGATAATCCTATAGTAAATCATTAGTGTTATTGAAGCTATTAAATGGTTCATTGTGATCTCTATCAAAAATAATCATATATCTATACAAACAAGACCACCAGTAGATATATCATATTTATCATATGTATACCTATAAAATCCTTTTTTCCATGACATTTAGTGACCGCTATATAATGAATATTTTAATCTAGTGTAATCATCTAATTTTTTCTTGATTATCTAAAAAAACTAAACAAACTGATGAACACATCACATGTCATTAATCTAATAGATGAGTATATCACAATCCCTTCATCCAAGTAGTTGATCACATTACATGTGACTCAACTAATCATCGTCATGAATTTCCTTAGTCTTATTCAATAAAGGGATAAATGTATTTTTATTTCATATAAGCGGACAAATCCCATATTAGATTCACTCTATATAATGACATGATCAGCTACATACCCAACCACCCCTAATTAGTTAAGTTCAAATTTTGACTTGCATAAGTTGGGTATCAAAGTATGATGGTTCTCATGTTAGCTGTCCCTACAACCTTAGGTAAAAAGGATTGGTAAAATCATACATCCCTAAGTATATTTATGACTGTATAACATTACATGAGAAAAACTTTATTGATTCATCCCAAGTAATAAGTTTTTAATTGTTACCACATTAATATATTATTTGAATCTGATATACAAGCCTTTATAATGAGTACCAAATTCTATTCAAGATAATATTAACATATCATCGCAACCCATTATACTTCATTATGATCATTTATTAGGGAAAACTCAATATTTTTACTTTGATGGGGAATTTATAATTCAACAATTCATGTAAATTATAGTTGGATCACACATAAATGAATGATAAATAGAGATTGTCTTTATTATAATTACATGATATTCTTTCAACCATTATAACCAATCTATTAAGTGTTAATATCCATAGATTCTATATGAATCTCAGGTTGTTTCTTCAATAATGTTTTTTTGAAAATTACATCCATATTTAATTCCTATCATATCCTAGTGTGACCATATGATAAAATACTCCCACTAAACTCTTAGTGAGTAACATTTATCAAAAAATCTATTTTGAATAATGATGACACATAGGGATCATATTCCTCAAGTTTATATTTTTGATCCTATGCTCGAACTCCTAAACATCATAATAAAAACCATATAATTTTATATTTTTTATCTACTTAAAATTATTTAAATGCTTAACATCATCATAAATTACAAAATCATTCCATAAAACATTCTTATTGAGGATAATGTAACCATTTACATTTTTATATAAAATATCCTAAACTATTTTAGGATAAAGTGATGTTCACTTCATTATGGTAAATGCATAAAACCAATTACATTTATATTTAAAATTATATCCTAAAACTTTTATTAAATCAATAAAATTTCACATTTTAAATAATATAAAACACCCAATATTTTAGTTTCCCTTAAAAATAATACTATAATTGATGGCGTACATTAGTCGAAACTCCGAGCATAAATAAAGAAAGTAATTATATTATTCAAATGTGGTCATTATAACCCATCTGTTGAATTGGAGGGTATGAATAAGAGTAAAAAAATTGTGTAATATATTTATAAATTTCCTACTCAATATATATTTACTAATTAATTTTTAGTAAATAAGGACTCAATATTTAGTAACATAATTTTATTCTTTTAAAAAATACAGTTTCATTAAAAATTGTTTTTATTGATTTTTTGTGAGAAAGAATTATATTTTTTTATATAAAATTTTAGTAATTTTAGTAATTTTTTTTTATAAATGAATATAGTTTTTAAAATCATCATATAAAAATTAAAATAGATGGAGGTTTTTATATTTTTCTGAAAAGAATGATTTTTTAGTGAATAATAAAATGTATAGATTTATAGAAAACTATTTTCTATTTTTAATTGTTTTTAATGTCCCATTTTGTTTTAAATTGGTTATAAAATTTCATTATTTACATTTGAATAAAATAATCAAATTAATTTTATTTTTATTGAAATTTTTCTTATTTTTGATTTAAAACCAATTAATTATTAAAAAATATTTTTTTCTAGAATAATATATTTAATCACATTTTTCAGATTTATTTTTAAATTAATTTCTGAAAATTGAAAGAATTTAATTTATTAAAATGTATTTTATATCTAGAACTATGAGGTTAAAATTTCTTAAATATGTCCCTTTTATTTTTTTCATTATAAATAATAACCATAATAAATATTTAGTGCCACGGTAAAGGTAAAATGAGTTTATTAGGGTTAAAACTATTGTGATAAGGCTTAAAATTTATCCAAAAACAATAATTTATTTCACTGTATGAGCCTATTTCATCCTCAATCATCCAAATTTTGAAAATATGTCCTTTTCCATTTATCTTTGATAGTTGAATTTATATTGTTGTAAATAAAGAATAAATACAAAATTTTACTTTAATTAACTTAATATATCTAATATGTTGTGATAGGGATAAAAATAATTTACTTTTAGGTTAAAATGAATATTTAAAAATGAATGAATTATTTTTATGAAATTATTTTTCTTTTAAAAATATATATTAAATAATAACCTTAAATATTTATACAACAGCCACAAATTGCTTGTGAAAGTAGTAGAAAAATCAATTAAATTATTTTAAAAACATTAAAAGTAATATAATTTGATTGAATTACTGAGTTACAAAGATTATTTAAATAAATGTAAAATATTAGTAATGTTTTAAAACTTTATATTTGAATTAAATTATTATATTCAATTATTTAAAGTCAAATTAAATGGATAGGATCAAAAATGACATGAAAAATATTTTATGATAAATGATATTTTATTAAAATTTTTAAAATCCTAAAAATATTTGAAATATGAAAATTGGGATGGAAATTGGTCTAAATATATCATAACTTGATAATTTTTATCCAATTTTTACCTTATTAGTGAATTTATAACCCTTTAATATTGAAAAAGTTTTTCACCGCAATTTAGGTTAAAAATGAAAATTTAATCAATAATATTATTTTATTATATTAATTATCTCAAATTATATTTATTTTAATATTTTTAATATCATTTATTTGATTTTTCCAATAGTTGAATAATTTTTGCATCAACATTGTGTAAGCATTTAAGGTAATTATTTATCCAATAAAAATTAAAAATAAATTAACATGATGAAGATATATCTTTTATATTTCAAAATACAATTTATTGTCAAACATATCCTCTTTATAACACCATATTATAAAAATTACACTTACTAAAATCAAGAGTGTGACATGTTTGACTTTTCATTAAATAAAATAATATAAAAATCGTAATACCATCTAGTTGGTGAACAAAGGACATAAATTAGACTATTAGTTTATTATTGTCGATATATACTCATAAAATAATATTTAGGCATGTTTTTTGGGTTATTTTATGATTCTTATCATTTTATTTATAACCTAAATTACTTAATTTACCCTTTATTGTGGTAATAAAATTACTAAGTTTACTTTTAATATTTACCCAAAATAAAATCCAAGTGTTTAATAAATTTTATCTCAATAATTAAAAATATGAAATCAATTTTTAAAAAAATCAAAACACCTAAGTTTTATAATTTTATTTAAAATTGAAATGAAAAACTGCAGCAAAAAAAAGTTTTGCATAAAAATTTCCTTTTTAAATATAAAATTTTTTTATACTAAATTCAAGTATAAAATACATTTAAAAATAATAATTGAATTATTTTAAACCAAAATAAACTAATTAAAATTTAAAACAGATCTAAAAATTAATTTTACCTTAAAAATAATTTAAAATAAAATACAACTTCCAAAAAACATCATTTTCACTATTCCTTGAAAAATCAATTATTTTTAGAAAATTTTCAAATATTCATTCTAAGATAATTTTTACAAGATTAATTTGAAAATGAAATTGATTATTTAAAATTAAAATTATATATTTTAAAAATTAAAGACTTAAATAAACTCTTATAATAAATAAGTTTAATAAAACTATTTCCTATTTTATTTTAAGAATTACATAATATATTTATAATGAATATAACTAAATAATTTAGGAATACTAATAAATACTAAAATTATTTATTATATAATTAATTTTATTTTTATAGTAGTATGGTACCCTTTTTTTATTATTATAATACATGATCTCTTGTATGCAATACTTGGTAAAAGTTTTCCATAGTGAGGTTGGGAACATAATATACTTTTTTAGGTGGTGAGTTATTTTTACTTATTATTCACTAATATTAAGTATAAGTTCTTTATATTTTTCATGATATACATCATGTAGGATTCTATTGAGTATACTTTTATGGTCACCCCATTTATATAAAAAAAATTGAGGTTATTTGGAGAAGGTTGGAGATAGAGGTAGATACTATTGGATTATAGTATTTCAGGAGCTCTTTGGGCTTTTTCATCACTACTGAGTTTACCTTTTTTGTATATGTAGTTGATGTGGTAGTGTTTTCAGACTCTTTGCGACATCCTTTTTGTATTTTCTATTGACGTTTTTATATTAAAATGCTTTTTTTTAGTAAATATTTGATAGTTTTTGTGTTTTTGTACTTTGGTGTGTAAAATAATCAATTTTAGTTTAAAATATGTGTTTTAATGTGCTTTAGTGTCATTTTAAATAATTATAAAATTAAATGAGTCTTACGAATTAGACTTTTATTTATTTATTCTTTTATTTTTATAATTTTTTATTCTAGTTAGTTTATTAATTCATTTATTAAATTAATTAATGCCTTAATATTTAAATTGTAAATAAAAAACTCCCTTTGTTTTTAGTCTTTTAACAATTTAATTAGTTTTAACAATTTAATTTTATCCATTTAATATTTTTATTCTTTAATTAAATTAGTTCCTTAATTAATTGGTTAATTAATTTAAGAAAGTAACTGTAAATATTTCAATTTGTGCTTTAATTAATTTTGTTTATTTTTTAGACCCAAATTAATTCATTATTTTAAATAAAGTTTCATTAATTTTATTTTTCTTAACTTTTTGTTTTTAGTTTTTTATTCCGTTTGATTTAATTTAATTTATTAGTATATTTATTTATGTATTTTTTAGTTTTATTAAATTATTTTATTAATCGAATTTTCTTTGTTTTGTTTGTTCTCAGGTGTTGCGGTCGCATGGTTCCACCCTTATCAGTGACCATCCTCACCGATACAGCTTACCTCATTGATATAGCTTACCTCACCGATACAGCCTACCTCACCGATGGCCCTTTCTATCAGTAGCCTTACTACCGATACACAAAACCTCACCATTACCCTTTTTATTTCCTCACCGATACAGCCAACCCCACCATTATATTACCTCACTGATACACCTCCCATTTATTTCCTCGCCGATACATTATTCTTTTTTTCTCACCGATACATCTCACCCTCATTCTCACCGATAAACCAAACCCCACTGATATAGTTTACCCTCACCGTTCCATTTTTTTCCTCACTGATATCTCACTGTTATCCCCCTTTTACCTCACTATTTCCTTTTCATCCTTTTCCTCACCGATTCACTTCTCCAATCCTCACTAATACCTAAAATCCCCACCGATACTTTTCTCACCGATACATCTCCCACTTACCTCACCATTCCACTCTGCTTCATCCCCTCCATGCCTCCGTTCCTCATCCACGCCGCTCCTCCTCTCCTCACACCAGCCATACAGACACCAAATAAACATCAGCAAATTACAACAAGGTCAACGCGACAGGGAATTCCAAAACCACAGCAGCAGCAGATTTAAATCAGCAACAAGATCACCCAAACTGGAACTTGGCAAATTGAATTTAAGAAATAAAGACATTAGAAACACTGTGAAAACTCAGAGCTGAAAATTGGATTGTCGAATGCCATGTGTTGTTGAATCTGAGCATCCTCGCACCGGCCGTCTTCCTGCCTTATCCAAGCACGAAGAACCCTACCCAAACCTCGATTTGCTGCTCCTCCATTCCAGCCGGTCTCACACCCTCATTTCCCATGCAGTCCAGGTCTCCGAAAAATGATAACCCCAATCAAACCCTTGCCTTCACATCCACCGGTAGCCGGACTCCTCGCACCGCCTCCTGCATTTCCGTGCCACCTCGAACCGCCACCTCACCTGAGCTTCCACCTTATTTCACGAATAGAACTCCCGTCGAATTATACCCGCACCTCTTCACACAATCAGCACCGGTCTTCTACATTCTCACCACCATCACCCCACCGTGGCCATCCCCAAATCGAACCCCTCTTCCTTGCACACCATCTGTCGTGGCCCGACCCCATCCCCTACCTCTCTAAGAAGAAACTCTCCTCGCGACAAGGATGTCCATCAAATTTTGGCACTGTTTCCAGGAAGGCTAGGTGCGATAAAGAAACACCAAACAAAAATTCACATAAAAAATCATAAGAAATCCTAAAAAAAATTCACAAAAAAATCTGAAAAAAGAAAATTAAAATTCAAAAAGAAATTGTGAACCTACTGCATGCAAACCATGTCTAAGTCTGAACACTTAGTACCTGGTAATCCTGAAATTGATAAGCACCTCAAAGAAGTAAAAAAGAACAAAGATAAGGTCAAAATAGAAGAAAATAGAAATGAAAACCTGAACAATCCACTTCTTGAGAATTTGAACCAACCTGGAATGACAAACCAACCTGCGAATGACATAGCTGAGAGGCATAGTTTGAGAGAGTTCTTGTTACCATCAGTGTCTAGAAACCCTTCATGTATTAGACTCTATCCTAGGTCTAGGAACTATGAGATAAAACAATCCATGCTTATTCAGAAGCTTACCTTCAATGGAATGCCTAGTGAAGACTCTCTTGACTTCATTAAAGCCTTCTATTGTAGTGTCCAGTAGCTGCCACTTAGGGGTATCACTGAGGAAGAGCTTAAATTGAGATTGTTCCCCTTATTCCTCAAGGGAAATGCAAGGTCTTGGTTCCAGTAGTTATAGGAAGAGATCTTTGTCACCTGGGATCAAGTTTACAATGCCTTTACTATGAAATTCTATCCTAGGAGGTTAAAATTTGAGATTAGGCACAAAATCGCTGAATTCCTTCAGGATGATGGAGAACTCTTTCATGAAGCCTGGGATAGGTTTATAGGTTTGATTGGGCAGTGTGCAAACCATCAATGTACACCTTAATTCCTCATGTACACCTTCTACAATAGTCTCACCCCTTACCACCAAACATTGGTGGATCAATCTTCTCGAGGAGACTTTAGTGATAGGACTGCTGAGGAGCTCAAACAGATCTTTAACACATTAGCTCAGAACTCCCAGCACAAATTCTCTAGGAGGAGAACCATTGTTAGAAAAGAAACCGCCCCTGATTCTCAAGCTGAATCCCAAGCTGATGGGTTCTTCAATGAGAACTCACATCAAATCCTTAAGGAGCAGTGTCACCACTGTGGCATGTATGGCCATTCTCAAACCTGTTTTCCAAACTTTGATATGCATGTCCAGCCTCAAGAGAGTGCTAGCTTTGCTGGCTATGGACCTCGGATGTAGCTTAGGGATGATCCTTTTTCCAACACATACAATCAGGGGTGTATAAACCATCTGAACCTTTCATGGAGGGAGCAGGGAGTCCTCCGACCTACTACCCCTCCTGGATTCCCGCAGCCTCCTAGGCAGTAGTTCCAACACCAATCCCAACCAAAGGCTAAGTCATCCAACTCAAAGGATGAGGTGAGAGACATGTTCCATCAGTTTATAGGGAATTTTGATGAAAAAAATACCAAAAATGATTTTGATAAAGTTCAAATGGATTCTAGAATGAAAAACCTGGAAATTCAAATGGGGCAGTTGGCTAGGGATGTTAGTAATAGAGAAAAGTGTAGGCTTCCCAGCACCACTGAATCCAATCCTAGGGAGAATTCCATGGCTGTGACCACTAGGAGTGGTCTCCAAACCCACCAAGAGCCTAGGAAATAACCCCAAAATGATGAAAATGAGAAACTGGATGAAGCTGGAAACTCAAGTCTGAAAGAACCTGAATCTGGAAAACTGGACAGCACCACAGGAATCCTTCCAGTTCCTACTGTTCCAACTCAAAAACCCAAAGAAAATAGCTTGAAAAACAAATAAAATAAAGGGAAATTTTTTTTGAAGAATAATCTATAGAGATTCCCCTAATTGTGATGAATTTTTCCCCAGAAATCCCCTTCCCACAAAGAATTAAGAAACCAATTCAAAATTCTGAACTGTTGAAATTTTTGAAAGTGGTTAAAAATCAGAACATTAATATCCCATTCCTAGATGCATTGATACAAATCCCATCATATTTGAAATCACTCAAGAAAATTTGTTCAAACAAAAATTCTTTGGAAAAATTTTCCACCTATAGCTTAAAATATGAGTGTAGTACAGTCTTGCAAAATAGGATACCTCCTAAGCTTCAAGACCCTGGAAGCTTTTTCATCCCTTGCACATTTGGGTATAGAGGTGGTAAGTTCAATTATTTTTGTGATTTGGGTGCTAGTATTAATCTGATTCCACTGTCCCTTTTCAGCACCTGAGATTAGGAGTTCCCCTACCCACCACTATTGTGTTACAACTTGCTGATAGGTCCATTACTCATCCAGTGGGTAGGGTCTATGATCTGTTAGTTAGAGTAGGAAAACTCTTTTTTCCTGCTGACTTTCTTATCCTTGACATGGAGTGTGACCATGAGGTTCCTATCATTCTTGGTAGGCCCTTATTTGCCACAGGGGGAGCGGTGATAGATGTTTCTAAGGGGAAATTGATTTTCAATTTGGGTGAAGAGAAAGAAGAATTCAATGTGTTTAAGAAAATCCAAGAACCCACCCACCCAAATTTCCCAAAATATGAGATGTTAGCTGCTGAAAGTAGTGTTGATAAGGAGGAAGAATAGTTTCTCAGAATGATAGCTGAAATCAATAGTGCACCTGAAATCCCTGCTACCTCTTGCATGGGGATCAGCTCAAGTAAGGAGAGAGAATTTGTTGATGAGTATGAGGGATAATTCTTGGAGAACATGGATGATTTTGTTTTAGATCACATTCTTACCCTAAGAGAGGAATCTAAGTTTGAGGAGATGTCTTTTGGAAGCTCTTTCACTGAGGAAAAAAGCCTTGTCTACTACCTTCTTTAAGAGACAACATGAAGACCTTGGGCCACCCAGGCCCAAGTGTCTTCCCTCAAGCCAGTCACCACCCACCCTTGAACTCAATCCCCTCCCTCCCCATCTCAAATATTCATTTTTAGGAGACAATTCCACCCTTTCTTTGATCATTTTATCCAATATAGAGGTGAGTCAAGAGCAAAATCTACTTATTGTTTTGAGGAAATACAAGTTTTTCATTGGCTGGTAAATTGCTTATATCAAAGGGATAAGTCCAGCTTTCTGTACGCATAAAATTCCAATGGAAAATGTGTGTAAGCCCAGAGTAGAAGCCCAAAGAAGACTCAACCCAAACATGAAGGAAGTTGCGAGGGAAGAAGTGATTAGGTTTCTAGATGATGGAATAATTTTTCCTATTTTTGATAGCCCCTGGGTCAGTCCTGTCTAGGTGGTTCCCAAAAAGAGTGGAGTGACAGTGGTAACTAATGAAAGGAATGAGTAAATCTATACAAGATCAGTGAAAAAATGGAGAGTTTGTATAGAATACAGCAAGTTGAATGCTGCCACAATAAAGGATCACTTTCCTATTCCAATTTTGGATCAAATGTTAGAGAGGTTGGAAGGTAATAAATTCTTCTTCTTTCTTGATGGTTATTCTGGTTACAACTAGATTTCCATTGCACCTGAGGACCAAGAGAAAACCACTTTCACCTATCCATTTGGTACATTTTACTACATGAGAATTCCCTTTGTCTTGTATGGTTATCCTTCCACTTTTCAGAGATGTATGACGGAAATTTTTTCAGACATGATTGAGAGGATTATTTAAGTGTTCATGGATGATTTTTCTGTTGTGGGAGATACCTTTGAGAACTATCTGAAATATCTGGAACTAGTGTTAGAAAGGTTCCAAGAAACCAACTTAGTCTTAAACTGGGAAAAGTTCCAATTCATGGCCACTAAAGGCATAGTTTTGGGACACATGTTTTCTAGGAAGGAGCTATAGGTCGATAATGCTAAAATCGAGGTCATTCAAAAGTTTCCCCCACCTGAAAATGTCAAAGGAATTAGAAGTTTTTTGAGTCATGCTGGGTTCTATAGGAGGTTCATTAATGAATATTCTAAGATTACTAGACCCTTGTGCTCCCTACTGGTTAAGGAAACACCCTTTGTCTTTGATGACACATGTCTAGAGGCATTTTATTTTCTCAAGGAGAAATTGACTACTTCACCTATAATCACTGCTCTTGATTGACAGCTTCCCTTTGAGGTTATGTGTGATGCTGGTGATTTTGCAGTAGGAGCTTTGTTAGGGAAGAGGAAGGATAGGAAACTTCATGTTATTTACTATGCAAGAAACCTGCTATATGATGCCCAGAAAAATTATTCTACCACTGAAAAGGAGTTGGCTACTGTGAAGTTTTCTTTGGAAAAGGTCAGGCAGTATTTTATAGGATCAAGGATCATAGTTTTCACAGATCATTTAGCCCTTAAGTATTTGCTGGCTAAAAAGGACTCAAATCCCAGACTCATGAGGTGGACCTTGCAACTACAGAAGTTTTATTTAGTGATTAAGGATAAGAAAGGGGATGAAAATGTTGTTGCAGATCACTTGTCCTGATTTCCCAATTCCCCAAGTAAGGAACCAAAAGAGATCAACACGTCTTTCCCTGATGAATAGTTGTTTGCTGCTTCTGTGCAGCAGTCTGCTTGGTTTGCAAACTATACCAACTTTCTGGTAGCTGGAGTCTTGCCCAAGGATCCCTCACACAACCAGAGGAAGAGGTTTATATCTGAACTAAAATATTATATTTGGGATGACCCTCTTCTCTTTAGGAGGTGTGCTGATGGGATTCTGAGAAGATGTGTGTTTGAGGATGAAATTCTACCAATACTTGAGAGCTACCACTCATTACCTTGGGGTGGCCACCATGGAGGTGAAAGGACTGATCAAAAGGTTCTACAGGCTAGTTTCTACTGGACAACACTATTTAAAGATACTAGGAGTTTGGTAATTGGCTGTGAGAAATGTCAAATGTTGGGAAATGTCAGAAGAAGGCAGGAACTACCCCAAAAAGGTATTTTAGAGGTCGAAATCTTTGATGTGTGGGGCTTGGACTTCATGGGACCATTTCCATCCTCTTATGGGAATGAGTAAATTTTGGTTTCTGTGGACTACGTGTCCAAGTGGGTTGAGGCCGTAGCTCTGCCTAATAATTCAGCTACTAGTGTTGTGAAATTCATTAAGAAAAACATATTTTCCAGATTTGGTGTGCCTTGAGCTTTTATAACTAATAATTGAACTCACTTCAAGAATAATAAGTTCAAAGGTTTGATGGAGAAGTATGGGTGCTCCCATAGGAAAAGCACTACTTACCACCCACAATCTAGTGGGAAAGAAGAAGTTTCAAATAGAGAGCTCAAACAAATTTTAGATAAAATAGTGTCTAGCTCTAGGAAAGACTGGTCAAGGAAATTGGATGAGGCCCTTTGGGCCTACAGAACTGCTTATAAGACTCCTATAGGGATGTCACCATATAGGCTACTCTTTGGGAAAACATTTCATCTACCTATTGAGTTACAACAGAGATCTTATTGGGTAGTGAAGGCACTTAACTTTGATTTTAAGTCTGCTGGTGATAGGAGACTGTTAGAGCTGAGTGAGTTGGATGAGATCAAAATAGAGTCCTATGAGAATGCTGAATTTTACAAAGAAAGAACAAAGGCTTTTCATGACTGAATCATTCAAAATAATAATTTCAAGGTTGGTGAGAGGGTCCTGCTTTTCAATTCTAGATTGAAGCTGTTTCCAGGGAAGTTGAAGTCCAAGTGGTCAGGACCCTTTACCATTGTTAGAGTCTTGGTTAATGGAGTGGTTGAGCTTATTAGAGAAGAGAATTGGAATTTCTTAGTTAATGGTCAAAGAATAAAGCACTTCTTTTAAGGGCACCCAAAGGTATTGGCTTCCATATCTCTGTTGGAAGAATGAGTTGATTCAAGTCTAACTGAGGACTATAAAATCAGTGTTGCATGGGAACTAACCCATGTTTACTTTGTAGTTTCTCTTTTATTTTATGTTTTTCAATAAATTAATCCCTATTGCTTGTTCTCCAGTATTTCTTAACTACTGATGGTTATCCATGATCTTCTACTGTTTTAGAAAGAGTTGTTGCTGCTAGAAACTTGGCCAAGAAACCCCAAGGGATCAATACACTACATCATATAGATAACATTTCTCTCTACTTGCTCTCTTGGGTTACTTTTCTTGAACTTTAAACTCTGAAATCTTATTTTACTTATTTGAACCTGTAGGTTAATGAAGAGGAGTAACAACCCAGTGATGTTGAAGAGGATCTATTGATGAAAGACACTGCTAAAGGTCCAATAATTCAGGGAAGTCTTGTTCCGCCTTTTTCACTTTTAATTACTTTCTTACTCTTCACTATGAACTAAGTGTGGGGAACTTCCTCCTAATCTGTGAGAAATGAATGTGTTTTATTGCATGGGTGTTTATATGCTAGTATCTAGAGAGTTGCAAATTATTTTGAACTAATTTTTATAACTTTCTTGCACCTATTACTCTCAATTTCATTGAGCTGCTGCTGCACGTTATTGTTAATCATGCTATTATTTGAAGTATATTGATAAAATCCTTTTTCTCCTCACACTGCTTCAAAAGCATGAACATTTTAATAATAGACATGTACTTGGTTGCTGGTGATGCTGGTGGGGTTGGTCTTTCCTGTTTTTCTTTTGTTTTTGTTTTTATTTTTTCTTTTTCTTTTTGTATGGAAAAGACAATTTTTTGAACTTCATTTCTACCCCTCCATATCCTTTTTAAGCTGCAATGTCTATCTGTTTTGTACTTCAACTGTCTCCCACCTTGATATTCAACATTGGGAAAAATTTTGGGTTTTAAGTGTGGGGGAGAGGGGTCATTCTAGTGTCATGTAGAATTCTCCCTTCTTGAACCTAAGTTTGTTTTAAGATGGTCAAAAAAAATTCATTTTTTCAGAAAAAATGGTTCAAAATTCCTGTAAATGTTTTCAAATTCTTTCATCAATTTATGGTCATTGGAGGTTCACTGGTAATTCAATTATGTCTTGTTTAGTGGATAATTGTTTCTTGGATGTTGAGAGTTCCACTTATTCAGAAATTGTTAAGTATGAATGATTGTTGAGTGCAATTGTTCGATGTCTCTATGGATCTGTCTGTTTAGGAACTGAGGATGAGAGTGTGACAGGATAGGTTTTATGGGATGATGATCATGACTTGGGGTAACTTGATTTTCTCACTAGAACCCAAGGGACTCACTCTTTTATTAAATAATATTCAATCACTTTAGGAAGTCATCTTGATTGATTATTAATTTAGTCCTTTATAACTGCAGTAAAATGGGAAAATGGGATCCCACGGTGAGTATCTGAGACAAGGTGCATTGGGTGTGTTTCTGTGAATAAATAAAGCCAATTTCAATCTTAATAAGTGCTATTCACAGTGCTCTGCACATGAAATATGGCTGGGAAAAAGAAAAATAAAGTTCTCTTGTCAAAAATGAACTCATTAATGTGAGGGGAATTTTGAACCCAGATGAAGAAGGGAGAAATTGACTTGGTTAATTTTCATTAGAGTTGAATCAATAAAGTGATCAATTTAATGGACTTAAATTTCTGGAACCTAGAGGAAGGTGAGAATTGAAGGTTCCCTTGTTTAAGTTTTAAGTTCCACTTCATCTAACCTGTTAACACTCCTTGAATTAGAATTTGAATTGGAAGGTGAAGTAGAAAAGTTAATGAATACACATAGGAGGCATGAAATACTTGACAGTGTATGAGTTTGTGAAGCTCTTGACATCCAGTGGGCTTTTGAAGCTAGACATGACAACATTCTTGAACACCTTTGAAAAACCAGATTCATTGTTTGGTCCTGTTCATTTGGATATTAAAGTTCAATCATGCACTTTTTGAGCTGAAATACACAAATTATATTTCTGTTTTAATGGTCAAGGCATATATTTGTTTGAAGACAAACAAGGCATTAAGTGTGGGAGAGTTTGATGTGGCTGTGTTTTCACACTCTTTGCCACATCCTTTTTGTATTTTATATTGACTTTTTTATATTAAAATGATTGTTTTTAGTAAATATTTGATAATTGTTGTGTTTTTGTACTTTTCTATGTAAAATAATAAATTTTAGTTTAAAACATGTGTTTTAATGTGCTTTAGTGTCATTTTAAATAATTCTAAAATTAAATGAGTCTTTCAAATTAGACTTTTATTTATTATTTTATTTTTATAATTTTTCATTCTAGTTAGTTTATTAATTCATTTATTAAATTAATTAATGCCTTAATATATAAATTGTAAATAAATAACTCCCTTTATTTTTAGTCTTTTAACAATTTAATTAGTTTTAACAATTTAATTTTATTCATTTAATATTTTTATCCTTTAATTAAATTAGTTCTTTAATTAATTGGTTAATTAATTTAAGCAAGTAATTGTAAATATTTTAATTTGTGCCTTAATTAAGATTGTTTATTTATTAGACCCAAATTAATTCATTCTTTTAAATAAAGTTTCATTAATTTTATTTTTCTTAATTTTGTGTTTTTAGTTTTTAATTCTGTTCTATTTAATTTAATTTATTAGTATATTTATTTATATATTTTTTAGTTTTATTAAATTATTTTATTAATATAATTTTCTTTGTTTTGTTCGTTTGCAGGTGTTGTGGTCGCATGGTTCTGCCCTTATCAGTGACCATACTCACCGATACAGCTTACCTCACCGATACAACTTACCACACCGATACAGCCTACCTCACCGATGACCCTTTCTATCAGTAGCCTTGCTACCGATACACAAAACCTCACCGTTACCCTTTTTATTTCCTCACCGATATAGCCAACCCCACCGTTATATTAGCTCACTGATACACCTCTACTTTATTTCCTCGCTGATACATTATTATTATTTCTCTCACTGATACATCTCTCCCTCATTCTCACCGATACACCAAAACCCACTGATACAGTTTACCCTCACCGTTACATTTTTTCCCTCATTGATACCTCATTGTTAGCCCCCTTTTACCTCAGTCTTTCCTTTTCATCCATTTCCTCACCGATTCACTTCTCCAATCCTCACTGATACCTAAAATCCTCATTGATACTTTACTCACTGATATGTCTCCCACTTACCTCACCTTTCCACTCTGCTTCATCACCTCCATGCCTCTGTTCCTCATCCACGCCGCTCCTCCTCTACTCACACCAGCCATACACGCACCAAATAAACATCGTCAAATTAAAACAAGATCAACGTGACAGGGAATTCCAAAACCACGGCAGCAGCAGAATCAAATCAGCAACAAGATCACCCAACCGCAACATGGAAAATTTAATTCAAGAAAACAAGACATTATAAACACTGTGAAAACTCAGAGCTAAAAATTGGATTTCCGAATGCCATTTGTTGTTGAATCTGAGCATCCCCACGCTGGTCATCCGCCTGCCTTCTCCGAGCACGAAGAACCCTACCCGAACCCAATTCGCTACCCCTCCATTCTAGCCGGCCTCACACCCTCGTTTCCCCTACAGTTCAGGTCTCCTCAAAATGAGAACCCCAATCAAACCCTTGCCTTCACATCCGCTGGTTGCTGGACTCCTCGCATCGCCTCCTGCATTTTTGTGCCACCTTGAACTGCCACCTCACCTAAGATTCCACCTTTCTTCACGAATAGAACTCCCGCTGGATCAGACCTTCACCTCTTCGCGAAAGCCTCACCGGTCTTCTACATTCGCACCACCAACACCTCACCATGGCCAGCCCCAAATCGAACCCCTCTTCCTTGCACACCATCCGCCGCAGCCCGACCCCATCCCCTGCCTCTCTAAGCCGAAACCCTCCTTGCGACAAGGACGTCCATCAGTAGTTTACTTTCTAATTATTTTAGTCTTGTATGAAATTAAATGTATGTATGTAGGTTTTATTTTATATTTATTTTCGAGTAGGATTTGATTGGTGTATATAACTTTTCTCTCTCTTTTTCATGTTTCTATTGGAGGGTAATGCATCCCATTTGTACGTATGATATACCCTCATGGATAACCTCCAACCTTGGGCTTATTAAAATTGGGAATCGACTATCCACTATCTCCCTTCTCTTATTTTTGACCTAGTATATGCACTCTTTGGGAGGAGTGGATAGTGATAGAGTGGTATTAGAGTTTTAGGTTAAGGGATATGAAGGAGTTTGAAGTTAAACACAATTGAATAATGCATGGGTTGGTAGGTAAATGATGTCATATATGTTTAGTAATAAATGTAAACATGGTATACTAGATGATACATGAGTATTTAGAGCCCACTATGATTAGAATAAGGGAACTTTAATTTATCAATACTTCTAAGAAAAGCGATACTGGTTACAAGATACATACCATAGAAAGGATCATTCATAACTATTTTTTACACCTTTGTTTTAAATTATTTGACCTTGGGATAGGTAAAACCTTAAGAGAATAAAATAAAATGAGTAAATAATTAATAATAAATATTCCATATTCCATTTTTAGGAGTATAACTATTTTTTCATAATACTTTTATGGCTCTAAGTCAACATCCTTTTCAAATTCATGCCAAAATTTTTTAGTATCATATATGAGAAAATCTCTATGGATTTGAGGTGGATGAAAAAAAATAGTTGGAGAAGGACACTCTGAGATTTTTAGCACCAAATAATGTAAAAATACAAGGGATCCTTTTTAGACTTAGTCATATAAGACTATTTAGAGTATTTGGATATAGATTTTAGTTTGATATTCTCTTGGAAGGATTATTGGGTTTCATTGGTTGTGACAATGCTTCATGGAGTAGAAAGGTAGTGCTGGATCTTGTAACTTTGAGATCTTGAGTTGGCAGTCTCATGGAAGAAGTATTGAGACTAGTTCTAAGTATACTTTCTCTCATCAACCATGAGAACGACCAGTATTTGAGATATTATTACCCTCTGAAAAGGGATTTATGGATTTTGGAAGTTTGAAATATATTTCAAGAATCTTCTCTGATATTATTCTAAACTGTTTTCTGATAAGGAGGCCAGTGAAAGGTATTTTGAAGAGGCTTTTCATTTATAGATCCAAAACCAGATCACTCCATTTATATTTTCAACTTATCTCATGATGTTGGAAAGAGTATAGGTTGTTGAGATGATTTTATCCAAAACCATATGTTCATGGGAGGGGAGTCATTAGTATTTCTTATGAATAAGAGCTATGAACTAGAGTTCTTAGTTTCCTAGACAAAAGATCTTTTGGTTAGATGGGGTTAGGTCTCAGCCCTCATCATCCCATTTCTCTTGGATTTTATTCTCTTAGTCATTTTCCAAAGAATCATAATCTTGCATTTTCTTGTGTAGTATGAGGTTATTTGTGGAAGGAGTTCCCAACCTTTTTGAATAGTTAGCATGTGCTAGGTTTTCTGCTTCAAGTTCCTCTATTAAAGTGGTTTTATCTAAGGTATCAATGGTAGGATGATATATCTTTGGATAATTGAATATGGGATGGGATTGGTAGTGGATAACCCCATGATTCTCCCCATCCTCAAAGAATTAAGTATTTCCATGGAGGTGGTCATCATCAAGGTTAGAGAGTCAGTGAAATAGGTCATGGTCAGCTTCATTCACTAGTTTTTCCAGTGACTAGAGATCTAGACATCATATGAGGTACCCTTTTCTTGTTTTAAATATGGGTGTATTATTTTTTTTATTCAAAAGGTACACAATCCTTTATATCACCTACCATCATCAAAGCATTGAGAATTGAGGTGTAGAGGCTTCCAATTCTCTTAGAGTTGACTACACTAGTTGGAGGTCAAGCTTATTTATATGATGTGTGTAGAAATTGTGAACTTGTGTTGGGGGAAAACCACTCTTTGGGAGACATCCTAGGTTTATGGATATATCCATGTGACATAATCCTTGGTATGGGATGGTTTTATTTGGTTCAGGCCATTACGGATTTTTTTTAGGATCCAATTTGTCTTTTATGATACTGATAGAGATTCGGTAGTGTTATTTGGTGAGGATAACCCTCAAATGTTTCTAAGATGTGTTATTTCCTATTTTTCCTTCGTGGATGAGCTGATATTGTGTTCATCGATGGTTTGGCCAATGGTGTTTACCATGTTTTGGGATGATTACCTAGAGTTTTTTCCTAATTAGGTTATGGCGTTACCCCATCGATGGGAGATCAAGTTTGGGATCAAGCTACACCCTAACATTTCTCCTATATCAATTTCTCTATATAAGATGGTTCCTTATGAGTTTTAAGAATTTTGAGAACATATTGATGATATGTTTTAGTGAGGTTTTTTTAGATGAGTGTGTCAAATTAGTGTATACCAGCATCAGATGATATTGTAGTCGTCTTTGGTACACGGGGTGGAGTAGTCCCAGCTAGGGAATTCTGAGGTAGAGGTCTAGAGAGACCGTGTTTTTTTGTAATGCTTCTGATGGTTGTCCTACATATTAATATCATTGGGTGTTATTCTAGGGGAGTATTTTTATCCCTTAATTGATGTGTGATATGGTTCTCCATGAGTTCCATATCTCACCTTTTGTGGTACATCCCAGTGTAATAAAGATTTATTATGCTTTGAGAGGGATGTTTTTGTGGCCTAGGATAAAGAATGTGATTTCCAAGTTTGTGTCTCAATTTTTGGTCTATAAGAAGGTGGGGATCAAGCACTGTGTTCCCAGTGGTTTGATTTATCCATTGTATGTTCCCCAATGGAAGTGGCAGGATATATCGATGGACTTAGTTACTATTTTACCTTGATCTCAAAGAGGTTTTGATTCTATGTGGGTGATAGTTGTTCATTTTTAAAAATAATCCCACATCCTAGAAATCAGGTGGTTGATCTCGGTGGAGGTTTCTTTGAGGTGGTATCTGGAGGAGGTGTTGAGACTCCATGGAGTTCCAAGAATGGTCATTTCAGATTGTTATCTTCATTTTACCTATAGGGTGTGGAGCGGTTTTCATCATTATTTTGGATATTAATTGTTCCTTAGCACTTTTTTTCATCCATATATGGATGGTTGGACAGAACAAACTATCCAGAATCTTGAATACATGTTTTGTTATTGTGTATAAGATTTCAAAGTTCATAGAAGAGGCACCTACCCTTGGTCATGTCTTCCTACAAAAATAGTTTTTACACCACCACCATTATATAATAATTTAAATATTATATGGATAAACATTTCATTCTCCATTATGTTGGATTGGGTTGAGAGAGTCAGAAATTTTTAGGCCATAGCTAGTGAGTAACATGATGTAGATGGATTAGGTAATTCGTGAAAGGATTAAAGTAGCACAAGATTTTCAGAAGTCTTATTTAGATCATATAATGAGACCAATGGATTTTGACATTGGAGATCATTTGTTCTAAAAGGTGAATCCTCATCATGGTAAGAAAAAAATTTCATGGGAGTAAGATTTCTACCCGGTTTGTGGGGCCTTTTAAGGTGATGGATCATGTCAGAGTTATGGTGTATAAGATAGCACTTCCCCCACTGATGATCCAAATACAAGATAATTTTTAAGTGTATCAACTATGATGTTACCTTCATGATTAATCTCACATTATCTATTGGGGATAAATTGATTTTTATGATGATGTGACCTTCATGGAGAATCCTATGGAGATCTAGGACTACTAGGGGATAGTTTTGTGTTCAAATGATATTCCCTTGGTTTATATCGTATGGTGACATGGTGGTCTAGAGAAGAGAACTTGGGAATTTGAGTTTCATATACTCACTCAGTACCCATATATCTTTTATTTTATTCTATTCTAATATAACATTTCTCATTTTTGTATTTTGAACCTTTTCTATTTTATGATATTATTTCTCCCTTGTTACTTATTGTGGCCTTGATCTTGTTTGAGAGGTATCTCCTTTTGTAGTGTTTTATAACTATGTTTTGTTGTTTTATGCCTTTGTTTTCTATGAGTGAGGTGGTTGAGATCCTATGATGGTGAGATCCCCAATTGGAATCTCATGGGGTGTTTGTTAAAATGACCCATTTTCTCCTTAATTTTCTCCAAGTTTAGTTTTTTATTCTTTAGGATAGGAATATTTTGAGAGATTTATGATGTAAGGTCCAAGATATGGGGTTACTATTTCATAGAATTCAAGACCACACTATGGGAGGAGTCAACTACACTATGGAATTTTTTTTATGCACCATAATGGTGATTTAAACTTAGGGTCATGTGGTAGGCCATAAGTTGTGTCGTTGCGATGTCGGTGTATCATAGATTTCCTCCAAGGAGGATTGTTTGTTGTATAAGCCCCATGGTTTCATATACCATTCCATACTTTCTATTTCGAATTCAATTACAAACGGTGTTCCATCTATAGTCTTTTGGGTGTTAATCCTCTTAATAAGGATATTACACTTTGTATCAGGGATCTTATTTTGGGATTGAATGAGGGGAATACAAGTAGCCTAATTAGGGTTTTCTTAAATGGAATTAATCATCAAATAACCCTAAAAATTATAATCCTTCTGCATTTATTTTTCATGGTTCTATAGATCTGAAGGGCTTCCAAAGAAACTTAATTTCATAGTGCATCCCTTTATGCCATAGAGAAGTGTAACTTAGCCTGTATATACACCATAGGCCCTCCCTTTGTACCTTAGAAGATATGTTATAGAATCCTCACACATCATAATAATTTTATTGCACTATATTGGTCCTCTAAATTGTGATTCCTATGTCATAAAGGTATCCCATATGTTGTGGTGATCTTCTTTCAGTGCCCCTTTTCACCATGGTGGCCGAAATTGAACTATGTTGGTCTCACCCATATGCCAAAGGGAGTTACCATATTTCATTATGGTGATTTCCAATACACCTCCATACAATATCATCCTACGTTATTACATGTACCCTATAATTTTTTCATAGGATTTACTTACTTTAACTCGAGTAAGAATTTGGTTTTTGCCTCCTGGGATTGACTTTATTCCCTTCCACTAGAACCCATGATGTGTTGGTTTGAGACTAGTTTTAGGAGTTCATTGAATTATATGTATATTTATCTCCATCATTATAATTGAGTCTCTCTCTTTTTTGTTGCATTTATGGCATGACATCTTTGGTAGATTGTATTTACTTTGTGGGATATGTGATTAGAGACCCATGATGGAATTCTATATCTATTTCAAGAAATTATGAAGTTTTAGGTAGGGGATTTTTTTTCTTCTCTTTTATTTATGTTAAATCATAAATTAACCATGGTTTATACCTTTGGATAGTGGTGGAATTAACCGAATAAATATTAAATGAGATTAAATATTGGAATTGGTTTATGGATAATAATTGCTTGTCAATGTTTTATACCATGATAATGGTTTTCCACTTGTTTTTCTATATAGTTTTTTATATATCATATTATTGTTATTATAATTGTTTATTCTTAGGTTATTATATTTATTTTTATGGAAAATGGTAAAGATTGTAAAGCTGGAATAAATTGGTTTGATAAATAACTTAAAGAACCATGCTTAATAAATATGTTGTATCTTTTAAATCAATAGAAATTAAATTGATGCTGATATATTTAAAATGTATTCCATGAAGTAATGTAATTAGATGAAAAAATTGAATCATTTATAATTATTATGGATAATATAATTAAATACAAGATAATGACGATTGTTCTTCGAATGGTTTTTTTCAACTCGAATATGTAATGGGAAGCATGTTTAATGGATAATAACTTTTTATAGATTTTGACTTAGGTTAACCATATATGGAGCCTATAATAATTGAATTGGTTAATTCAATATGGAATAAAAACCATTTTTCTTAATAAAGATTATTTTTTGGGTCTGAGAGTTGCCATTTATTTTCAAAGGTCAGATGCCATTTTTGGGGGGCTATGAGAGATTGTTTTCATGTGAAGAATAGATGCGTTGTTTTTATGAAATAAATTTCCCTATTGACTATTATTTTTTGTTTTATTCCTTTTTTATTCTTTGAATATGATCCTTGTGATGTGATGTGAGACTTATATTGTTGATGATATTTGTGTGGGGAGGACCAAGGTTGTCTCAATAGTTGACACTTGGGACTGCGAGATGCATGGGGATATGCATAATGGTGTCAGTTCTGGAATTGGGATGATGGAACAGCTTGGAGGTGGGCATAAATATTATTATGATGTTGAAATATATAATTATTAATTTTTGAATCTGTTTAATGTCCAAATGGATGTATTTATTATTTAATATGAATTCCTTTCTCTATTGCATGAGGCAGCTAGAAATTTTTGATTATTCATCTCTTTTATGAAGGCTTGGGATGTTTTCTAATAGGACCTATAATTATGGAATGATAATAATGTTTAATAAATTTATGAACCCATGGGGTTGGTGTTGCTGGAATGAAAATGATATGTTACTCTTTATAAACCATGGACATGGTTTGGATTATTCCTAGAAGGTATGGACTTCACTCTGATGGTTAATGAAATATATAATCTGGAATAACTTTTTTAATTAATGGTTAACGAATCAATATAAGTAAATTGAATTTTTTAAAATTAAAGATGTAATTTAATTTAATTATTCATAAATTATTATGTGTTTTTAGGACTTCTAGTACATAGTAGTGGCATCGGGGTGTTTGGGAAACGATGGCTGCAATTGATCCTAGGACTATGTTAATCATGTAGTGTGGTTGTGATATATATTATATCATGTATGTTTCGTGGTTTCATACGCTACCCCGCCCATGTCGGTAAGGGTGACTGAAACCCAATGGAATCCAGGAGGGTGTTTTCTACAACATCCCTATGGAAGGATAGATGAACGACTACCCCATCTAGTCTCACTCTCTTGTCTTAGTAGTATTATGTGCTGGTATGCACCGTGGTTAGTTTCCCCATATATGTTTATAAAGGTATGTGATGTCTTATGGTTATTTAACACACTTGTATCTCTAGATATACTACCTAGAGGATTATTATAGGTATATTTTATATAGTATATGATGGCTTAAGGTACCTTACTCAGTGTATGGGTTTTGATGCCTTGAGGTTTAATACCTAATGTATGACACACATGATACTGGCTATGGTGGCTCCCAAAAAATAATAAATTACAATTTAGGGATATTTAGATGGGATGATGTGGTGATGTAATGGATTAGGTTCATATTGTGATAATTATCCTAGGTTTCTTTGGACTGGATTAATTTTGGATATAGATGTCTCTAGGTGTGTGTTCTTAGGGTAGAGTAGAAAACCATTGTGGAAGTGGTAGCAGGGTATCCTTGTTGTTTTATTATTATAATATATGATCTATTTTATGTGATTCTTTGTGATATTTATCAATGGTGAGGTTGGTAACTTAGTATAACTATATGGGTGATGAGTTGGTTTCACTTGTTGTTCATTTGGCTTTAGTATTCTTTCTTTATCTTTTTCATGAGAGGCTCTAGGGAGGGTCCGACTGAGTATACTATTATGGTCACCCCACATATATATAAACTATTTTTCATGTCAATAGTAAGAGGATAGAGATTAGGTTTTATACGACTAGCTTTTGGTTTGGTATGATATTTTTGGGATTTTTGGTCACTTCTAATTTTACCTTTTTGGTGATTGTAGTTTCCTTTCTAGTTGTTTTTGTCTTGTATAAAATTACATGTATATACTTGGGTTTTACTTTATATATATTTATAAGAGGGAGTTTATTAGTGTATAATTGTTTTCTCTTTATTCCATATGTTTCTCAAAGAGTGCAATGCCTTCTATTTTTATTTATGATATACTCTTAGTGAAAGTCTCCAACCTAGGGCCTACTAGAGGCGGGACTCAAGAATTGACCATATCCCTTCTCTCATTACCTACCCAAGAGGGGTAGTTTTCATGGTGATGGGGTTGTAAAAAATATTCTTCTAGAAATATGTTATAGAATCTGATGAACCATAAACTCAGGATGTAAAATTAGTTATATTATGTTATTCATAAAAACTCTTTGTTAACACCTCTTATCATATAATATAAGTGCAATGTAGATACACATACTTTAAATATAATAAATAAATATTGATAAATATATTTACATTCAAATTTATGTTTTGGAAACTCTTTTCTTCATCAATTGAATGAAAAATATAAAATCTTTCAATTCTTCATGTTATTTTGAACTCCTGTATATTTATAACACTTGCAAAACATAGACTCAGTATCACATACCCTTCATAATAAAATAATAAATTTCTATAACATTAATATCTGACATAGACCTTATTTTATGTTCCCAAACCCCTTCATATATTCTAGATAATCTCGTCATATGGAATCATTACTCCTTCCTGATAATACCATTAGGTTTCAAATTACCTTAACTATATTATTAAATAAATATTATTGTACTTTCAAAATTTTCCTCTTCCAATTGAACTTTTACCTCCTTGTACTTTATATACAGTACTATAAATTAGAAATCATATTCCTAGTTCATTTATTCTCAATATTTCTATAATATCAGGTGAAACTTTCTTGAACTCATTTATTTTTCTGGAACATTTTAATCAATTGCAATGGGATAAATATATTAACTAGAATAATCATTACATGAATTATTTAGTGTCTCCAAGAATATTTAATCATATTGAATATTATTAACATAACCAATCACATAGAGTACATGAGACTAGAATTTCTTATATTAGTTAGAATCTAGTGCCTCTAAATCCATAGATGAATCATTCAATTATTCTATAAGAATTTTTATTTTATTATTAGACAATTTCAACACTTGGTTACTCAAGAATGAACTATTGTAACACATACAATATTCCTCTTTCTCCAGAACTATTCTTAAGCATACATTAATAGGATTTTCTTACTTTAAGATTATTATTTCAAGGATTAATTTAAATTTTAGTTTGATGATGATGATGATTCATTTATCTATAATATTACTTTTTATCATATAAATATCATGTCTTATATATTTTCATAAATAAGTTTTAATGAAATTTCTCCCACTAAAATTGATAACCCCATAAATAATATACATTTA
This sequence comes from Viscum album, assembly GCA_963277665.1. NCBI lineage: Eukaryota > Viridiplantae > Streptophyta > Magnoliopsida > Santalales > Viscaceae > Viscum > Viscum album. Next base: position 717,084,131 of record OY728160.1, read on the forward strand.
GTGATCTAAGATCCATATTTCACTAGGAAATGTGTCTAATTTACCATTTCTCTAAAAACATAGTTATTAGGTAGGGAATCAGGTCAATCAGAATTGTTGTGAATCTTAAATAAGTCAGTAGATAACCCTTTATCAAAATTCATCATGTGGATATACTCAACTCTATTACTCTAGTAACCTAATCCTATTAGGGTCTCTATACTAGTGTAACCCAAGGAAAATTCTCAAAATATGTTAACAAAGGATGATAAATGGGAACCCAACTTTTTCATAACAAACCTATTAAGATGATCAAGGTAATGATAAGTACCTCTTTGGAAGAAATCTCACACTTAGTGTTTCAGGGGTTTTAATTCTAAAGTATCACTCATTTAATATAAATCATATGAATATTAATTTAATACTTATTAAATCTTACATAATAATTATCCACTCATGTTTTATTCCCTTTTTAGTATGCATTATTTTAACAATTTAGTATTTAGAATCCCTATTCCAACAACCAAATTAATGTGTTCGCACCACATTAATGTGTATCTCATTACACAACCCATAATATGTGTTAATCACCCAAAATATAATTAAAACATAGACATACATATTTTAAGGGTTCATATTAATAAGGTATATGCAATCTTAATATAAATATATAGATATATAAAAATGACAATCTTCACATGAGTAATCCTAGAGCAATAGATAGCCAACCTTGTTCTCATTTTTAGAGCAAGGTGTAAGAATTTAGGCTGGTAGGTAGTCTGAACCAAAGTACCTCTACCCAGAGTGACATTACTCAAGAGATAATTCAATCCATGATATCTCTAACACTGAATATGCACAAACTATTCCTAAAAACTAAATTCAAACTTGTAAATTCAATTACAAACCATAGTCAAGGTAGATGAAAACTATATTTTATGGAGTTGTACCTAGTATATAATGCAAGGATATATCTCTTAGAATCATTTTAATAGTTAAACTAAAGTATAAAAATTCATAATATAAAAAATTTATAACTATAAATAAAGGAGTAAACTTAAAATAAACTAACAATGAAAAAAATTAAACAAGATATATTCATTTATAAAAAACTAAACAAAATTAAATTATAAAACCTTTTACAAATTATATAACAATATAGACATTCAATAATTTTTTAATATAAATTAGATAACTATAAAACCTTTTATAAATGAGATAATATTTTTTAAATTCTATAATTTTGAATATAAACTCTTTTATACTCAATCAAATATGGACTCTTTCATATTATTTATTATATTTCATTTCAAGTGATTATTTAAACCTTCTATAAAATATATAATAAAAATATTTTTTAGTTAGATTAAATAATATCTTTAAATAAGGCCCCATTTTAATTTAAACAATTTAAAATTATTTAATTATGAATAATTCATAATTATTAACATAAGAACATTTTATATTTTGACTATGTTTATGAGATTTAAAAACACTTTTTTAATTAATTTTTATAATCATTAAATAAAAAAATTATTTAAATAACACATGTATCCTATAGAATTTTATTTTAAAAGGTTTTAATACCCTTTATTATTATTTATAAAATTTATAAATCCGGTTAATTTGAACAAGATATTATTAATATTAACCTCTTAATATTAAAGGAATATTTATAGTAAATGTTTCAAAAAAATAATCAATTAACTATTATAGTGACTTGTTATTTTTTTAGATAGATAGTACATCTTAATTTAGGAATATTCAATACATAATTTTATGATTTGTGCTTGAACTATAAAGGTTTAGTGTCTGTGTAAACTTGGATACATAAAAACCTAGTACATAAAATATATACATCATCTTCCACTTAGTTCTTCTTAATTAGCACCCATCTTAGACAAACCATACATTAAACATTTATACATATCCTGGGGTAAGGGAAAAAGAACAAAGGTTGAGAATAAATGCTTAGTAAGTTTAAACAAGGAAGATATCATTGATCATTTAAAGGTAAAATAAGTATAAGGGTATAATAAAATGATCATAACCTTTGAAAAGTATATCAAGAAATTAGTAAATAATAATCATGAGTCATGGAATAAATCCTGGTAGTTCAAAAAACTTTAATCATACAGAAATTAAAGAACATGATCCATTAGAGAATAAAATTGGCATAAGGCATAAGATTTTGGAATAGACAAAAACATAGAAAACAATTTCCTTAGTCAAGTCTCACTACAAATACTATTAGTGTATTGGTTTTACTCATCATTCCATCATATCCTTAGTCAAGTTTCACTCCCAATACTATCATAGAGGATAGAGTCTCTTATTAGTTTGGGTTTACTCCTCATTCCTATTTTTATTATCTTATGAGACATCCATCATTACCCAATTTATTGGAGGATTATATAATTCTAGGATCGTCCATTATATAATCATAATACATCCATATGTGTTCTAAAATATCATAAAACACTCATCACATCATCATACCATAACTCATAGAAAGGAAACAAGCCTCAAAACAATTTCATCATAAAATAACCTATAAAAAATAAATAGGTATCATAAAAATATAATAATAATAATAAACCATATAGATAAAGGAAATTTATTGTATTATTGGATCATATACCCAATAAATCATATGTAAAATAAAAGGATTTTATCATAAATAAAAATTCCTTTAAAAGATAACTAATATATTTATTGGGAAAAATGACCTTTCATTTTGAACTAACTTATTTAATATATATATATATATATAATATTGAGAAAAAAAATTATTTTAAAAGAAACATATAAAATTTTAATGTAATCTCCAAATCATTGAGTATCCACGATGGCAGTAAATTATGTTCATACTGAGTACATTAAAACCAATATCCATTAATCATTTTCGATAAAAAGTCAAAAAGTAACTCATTTAAAAAACTACAATAATATTCCACTGAAAAGAATTATAAATGTCACGTACGTAACCTATTTTAGGGTTATTTTAAATTTATTTTCCACTCATGATTTGTTTTGGTGGTTTCCAAAGGTTTTATTGAGAATAGGTGAGTTTTCATGAATTGGGCCAAACTGCGAGCCCAATTCCAGATTTAAAAATAAATTTTGTTTAATTTATAACTTTTTCAATTATTAATACTTTTGACTCATTCCAACTCCTAATTGTTCTCCCCTGATATATTAACCCCAAATTTAAATTTGGGGCCTTTATAAATCCATAAGCATGGGGGATATTTGTTTTTATTTGAGAATTGGGCCAACCCGAAGGCCCATTTTCCAGTTTTAAATTGTTTCATTAATTTATTAATATCTTATTCATTAAAATGGATTTTTCGTTGCTTCCACCTCCCTATAGACCCTACGAAGCCCAGGCGCGACCCCATGCACTCCTCCCACAATTTGGAGCTCGATAGAGTCTCGAAAATAGTTGAAACTTTCTGGATTTCAGAAATCGTCCAGATTTTGGAGAGGTAAATTGATCCTTTCATAACTCCTTCTATTATTAATCTTTTCCCTCCATTACAATTCCTAAATGACGTAATAATTATTGTGAGACCATCCCCTGAGTTTTGGCCGTTTTAAATTTCAGATACTAGTGTTTTGGGGAGATTCATTCTAGATTTCTCAAGTAAGTTTGTCCATTTCTTTTCCCCTTTCAAATTGATTAGGGTTTCATTCTATTTTTTTAGGGTTCCTCCCTTTTTATTGAAGTGAACAATGACCAGTGGGTAGGGGTTCGAACCTAAGGTTTAACCTTGGGTTTTCTTGGTCCAATTTTCTATTTTTAGATTTGATCTACCCTTCTTGAGGTGCGGCGGTGGTGCGTTTGTGTTTTCGCACAAAGGATTCAATGGTTTCATTTGATTTGGTAGGTGATTACAATGTTGATGCAATCTTTGTGTATTAGAATGCTGTATTTATCATATTTTCAGATTTATATAATTTTATTATTGCTACAAAAATTGGTTCTAATGATGTTTCCATTGCAATTGAATTTAAAATGCCAATTTGGTGTGAAATTGGGGGTTTTCCAAAGAAGTGTTTTGTTTGTTTATTTGGGGATTCCCTATAAATACTTAGTTGTTTTTATTGATCTGTAATAAGGCATAAAATACTGTTTATAATGTTTATCCCCTTTGGTAATTGCTTCAAATAATGAGTTTTAATTGTGCTTGTAAAGAAAGTGAAGTTTTGGTTCCACTTTTGTGTGAAAATGAAGGTTTTACAAAGAGAACACTTCTTGTTTAACATGAGGATGCCCAAAAATTGATTTGTTGTTTTAATTGATATTTATTGGGCTGCCTTTACTGTTTTGGTAACTTACAATTGTGAACATCGTGTACAAGTGGGTTTCTTAAGGGGTTTTGTGTGCAAAACTACATGAGATTTTGTGAAATTGATTTATTCAAATTCAAAGAGTTTGTTGTGTGTTTTAAGTGGTATAAAATGAGATAGCTACTGTATTTGGTGTATGTGACAGTAGTGGTGTTTTACATTAAAATGGTTGTGTGTTAAATCCTGAAATTGTTTGAGCACAAAGGGGGAAGCCCAGGTACCTAGGTGGGGCGGATTTGTACTAGTACGGCTAGTGGACCGGATGGGTTTTGTCCCTATTTCACTTAGCATTTGGATAAAGACAACTCTAACTAAACTATGTGGATGATGGTTGGGGACCACTAGGTTATGGGTATGTTCCCTACTAGTGGCTCGTGCACGAGAAAGGATTTTACTATGGTTACATTACACTGAGGTACGAGGTACATGGGGCCTGAGACTATCTAGTGCCTAGGGGTGTTCCCGGTTTTGTTTCTCAGTGGATTTGTGGTATTTTCCCTTGTTTTTTGGTGTCTTTAAAATTATAATGCAGTATCTAATATTCCTATTTAAATGTGTTAACATTCTGAAAGTTTTATCTTGAAAAATGTTTTCAATTTAAAGTTTCATTTTGTGGAATTTTTCACCGCTTTTAATTGCATATTAAAACTGCTTGCTTTTTCACCTTGTATTGCATGCACCTTGGAATCATAGGGTGGTATCCTATTGGGCTTAGGCTCACACCCTACTTACACCCCTTGGGTGTAAGTAGACCTTTTTTTTGACCCAGGTAAAGGAAAGGCTAAGGGTAATGGCGGTTCAGGGTGTTAGTCCTCATCCTTGGGGCGGAGTAGTGGAGACGACTTGGGGGTGATGACCCCTTGTCATGTGGAGTCCATGGGGCTATTTTGTTTCTGTTCCATTGTGTCTTTGGACCTTTTGTATTGACTCTAAACCTATTTATTCAGTTCTGGTTTTTGTTTAAACATCATTTGGTGTGAATTTTCAGACTCAGTTTATTGATTGTTTTTAATGGTTTATAACTTCATATTCGGGTAAATCATTCCCAATCCTAAATAAATGATACCTGGGCACTTGTGCCAGCCCGTGGGGATAAGGAACGCCCTTCGGGTCATGTCACGGGCTGGGTTTGGTTCCAGTTTGGGCGGCGACCATATTTGGTTCGTGACAAAATGGTATCAAAGGAGGTTCTGGTTAACTCTTTGGGTCACGTTATTTGGGGAACAGTCAGGATAGTATAAAGTTACGATTGTTGGGACTTGTTAGTTCGGTTATGGGTAGTGTGCCTGATCACCACACCTCATGACAGGATTCGAGTCGCCATGGGAAGTCGGGATTTATCTAATTCCTTTGGTTTTCTTGGTTTGATGATGATTAGGGGAAATGAAAAGAGAGTTGGGTTAATGGTCTCAGTGAGCTCGCAGGGCCTGGCAAGCCATGTGAAGCTGGGGATATTCCCTAAAACACTCTCTGTGATAGTGAAGTGATTGGAATATGGCTGCCAACCATATTTCCAAGTCACCCATTGAAACTAGTTTCCTCTCGGATTGTTTTGTGCTTTAGTTTTGAAATCCTAGCACTTTGGTTTTCTGGTGACTTGGTTTTAATAAGCGTAAAGTTTTTATGAAATGATTTTCAAATAAAGAGGGAATGGTTCGGTTTATGAACTTGAGGAATTGAATTTTCAGAATTGTTTTGAAATCTAAAATGGTGTGCTTACACCTCTTTTGAAAGAAGGAACTATATTAAAGTTGGTTTTGAAAAGTGTTTCCAATAGAGTTTTCTAAATAATAAAACAGTGTTTTAATGGGATGAGATGTTTTGATATTGATATGAATATCTTGAATGTGGTTTCTTTTCCAAATTTTTGTGTCTTTATGAAATGTTTTGTAAGATGTGAATTGGGATTTTGATCTCATTGTTAGCAGTTTTTAGAAAAAGGTTGGGTTGGTTGAGCATTTTGTTTTTGAAAAGTGGAAGGAATTTTTGTTTTACCCTTTGGTATTTCCATGAGTGACCACATGCATGGGGTTATATGGGATGATGGATGGTTGATGGAATGACTGGATGAGTGCTGGGATGGTTATGAGGAGGGTGCCCGGTGTGACACAAAAACATGCATGTGTGAGGCCCATGGGTACCATTGGTGGATACTCTTACTGCAAAACCATTTGTTTTCAAAGAAATAGTTTTAAAGAAAAACATGATGTATTGATGAATTGTTTGGTATAGTTTTTATTATGGGTTTTTGATAATGTTGATGTTATGGGATGTTTTGAGTCCAAGAACCCCTCCTGTTTGAACTGTGTTTTGGGTTTGTGTTTGGTCGGTGAGCTGTGTTGTAGGGACGATTAGTGGTCTCTTTTGAAAAATGTTTTGGGATGCCTCTACGGTGGTTCCCTTCATGTGTTTGGATCTGGTTTGAGGCATGTTTTGACTAATGGACCAGATTGGTTGGGTCCTTGGGTTCTCTCATTGGATAAGGTATGCCCCCATTAAGGGTTAATGCACAGCTGAAGTGCAATCCATATTGTTTCGCCATTGGAAAATCCTCCAGTTGATCAATATAAGGAATATTTTATCGATCATTGTTGATTGAGTCTAAACCCATTCATTTCGTTGATTTTTGGATCCTCTTGTAGTGGTAAAGTTATTTTGGAAGGTTGAAAGAAACCTTAGTTTCTAAAGTTTCATGATTTGTTGAAGGTGGAAGTGTTATTTGGTTGTAAGTGTGGATGAGTGTCTCGATGGTGTCTAAGAGGACCTTTGGGTTCTTCAAAGTTTCTTTGATGCATTAATTCATGTTAAGCCACCGGTGTGGGAAATATGGTCACGATAGGATATTGTGGCCACTTTCTAGAATTGTGTGTTGTTTGGGGATGTTGTATAAGGTCCCTCTCCATGCATTGTTTATATCAGTCACAATGGCCATGTTCGGTGATGCCTTATGATGTCATGTGCTCGATTGACCATATAGGTGAAAGTCGTGAAACCCTCTGAGATTCCCTGTTATGTTGGGAAAATGTCTCCCTTGGAAAAACTTCAAAATCATCTATTTTAGAGGAATGTGAGTGTAGGTGTTCTTTACTTCTATTGTTTCTCACCTGAAGAAACAAGTTGTGATGTGTGTGTATCTTCTCAGCCCTTGTTTCAGTGAAATATCGGGATAAAGTAAAGTGAGTTTGGAATGTGTTATGTCTAGAAAAATTATTTGGGACTGCGGTGTAGTTGTTGGTGGAACCGAAAGAATAATTCTCATTTAGTGGGTTTCTGAAGACTAACTGCGAGGCCAAAGATGCTTCAATAATTTGAGCTCCAACCATAGGTCTCGGAGAGAAGCTGGCTCGTAGTCAGGGGAAATCACAGGTTCATTTAAACCCTTGTAAAATTTCATATCCTCGGTGTGAAAGATAGGAAGTGTTCAAACCTATGGTTTCGTCATGGTTGAGCACATAGTTTGTGCACGTTTAGTAGTGGTCGTGTGCTAGGAAGCCGTGTAGAAATAATTATATTCATAGTTAGTGCACAGTTTCCCAAACCATGCAGACTAATCCTGCGCCCTTCCTAAATCTTTGATTTCTTTTTGGGTCTTTCTGTGTCGGCCCACGCTGGTCTGTTAAGATGGTCAGTTCTTATGGTGGGGAGACCCACTATGATTCTCATGATTATTCCTTCATAAACATTTAATGGAAGTATATCCCTTTTACTAGAGAGTATGTTTGGGCCTCCCACTATTAGTGTCTTGATTCTGTCTCGAGAAAACAATTTAAGTTGTCTCTTATGGTGGGGAGCCCATTTGTGTCTCTTCATATGAGTAACTCATATTTTTTTTCTTTGGACTTGTCTGGGAAGTAGGTATTATAATTCTAAGATATCTAACTACCTCCATATTCATTGGGTAAACATTGATATTGGAGAGTTTCCAATGGTTTAGTTATAGTAGGGAAGTGTAACCTTGTTCAATGTTGTTGTTTTTTTTGGGTAAATTGATTGAGTATTGTTCAGATTGTATTTGACGAGTTTTCATTTGGGATAAATCCTGGATGTACTTTATTTTTCAGGAAAGTGGTGTAAGTTTGGTTTTTGACAGTATTTCTTCCATCATTGATCACTGGAGGTGTTTTGACCTTTGGGGGTGAAACCTGGAAAAGGTGTACCTATTGGTTTCTCAGTTGGGTTTGGTTGTTGCTTTGACCTTGCTGTGACATTCCGGGGAGGAAAGTTTTCAAGGTGGGGAGAATTGTCACGTACGTAACCTATTTTAGGGTTATTTTAAATTTATTTTCCACTCATGATTTGTTTTGGTGGTTTCCAAAGGTTTTATTGAGAATAGGTGAGTTTTCATGAATTGGGCCAAACTGCGAACCCAATTCCAGATTTAAAAATAAATTTTGTTTCATTTATAACTTTTTCAATTATTAGTATTTTTGACTCATTCCAACTCCTAATTGTTCTCCTCTGATATATTAACCCCAAATTTAAATTTGGGGCCTTTATAAATCCATAAGAATGGGGGATTTTTGTTTTTATTTGAAAATTGGGCCAACCCGAAGGCCCATTTTCCAGTTTCAAATTGTTTCATTAATTTATTAATATCTTATTCATGAAAATGGAGTTTTCGGTGATTCCACCTCCCTATCGACCCTAAGAATCCCAGGCACGACCCCATGCCCTCCTCCCACAATTTGGAGCTCGATAGAGTCGCGAAAATAGTTGAAAATTTCTGGATTTCAGAAATCATCCAGATTTTGGAGAGGTAAATTGATCATTTCATAACTCCTTCTATTCTTAATCTTTTCCCTCCATTCCAATTCCTAAATGACCTAATAATTCTTTTGAGACCATCCCCTGAGTTTTGGCCGTTTTAAATTTCAGATACTAGTGTTTTGGGGAGATTCATTCTAGATTTCTCAAGTAAGTTTGTCCATTTCTTTTCCCCTTTCAAATTGATTAGGGTTTCATTCTATTTTTTTAGGGTTTCCTCCCTTTTTATTGAAGTAAACAATGACCAGTGGGTAGGGGTTCGAACCTAAGGTTTAACCTTGGGTTTTCTTGGTCCAATTTTCTATTTTTAGGTTTGATCTACCCTTCTTGAGGTGCGGCGGTGGTGCGTTTGTGTTTTCGCACAAAGGATTCAATGGTTTCATTTGATTTGGTAGGTGATTCCAATGTTGATGCAATATTTGTGTATTAGCATGATTTATTTATCATATTTTCAGATTTATATAATTTTATTATTGCTACAAAAATTGGTTCTAATGATGTTTTCATTGCAATTGAATTTAAAATGCCAATTTGGTGTGAAATTGGGGGTTTTCCAAAGAAGTGTTTTGTTTGTTTATTTGGGGATGCCCTATAAATACTTAGTTGTTTTTATTGATCTGTAATAAGGAATAAAATACTGTTTATAATGTTTATCCCCTTTGGTAATTTCTGCAAATAATGAGTTTTAATTGTGCTTGTAAAGAAAGTGAAGTTTTGGTTCCACTTTTGTGTGAAAATGAAGGTTTTACAAAGAGAAAACTTCTTGTTTAACATGAGGATGACCAAAAATTGATTTGTTGTTTTAATTGATATTTATTGGGCTGACTTTACTGTTTTGGTAACTTACAGTTGTGAACATCGTGTACAAGTGGGTTTCTTAAGGGGTTTTCTGTGCAAAACTACATGAGATTTTGTGAAATTGATTTATTCAAATTCAAAGAGTTTGTTGTGTGTTTTAAGTGGTATAAAATGAGATATCTACTGTATTTGGTGTATGTGACCAGTAGTGGTGTTTTACATTAAAATGGTTGTGTGTTAAATCCTGAAATTGTTTGAGCACAAAGGGGGAAGCCCGGGTACCTAGGTGGGGCGGATTTGTACTAGTACGGCTAGTGGACCGGATGGGTTTTGTCCCTATTTCACTTAGCATTTGGATAACGACAACTCTAACTAAACTATGTGGATGATGGTTGGGGACCACTAGGTTATGGGTATGTTCCCTACTAGTGGCTCATGCACGAGAAAGGATTTTACTATGGTTACATTACACTGAGGTACGAGGTACATGGGGCCTGAGACTATCTAGTGCCTAGGGGTGTTCCCGGTTTTGTTGCTCAGTGGATTTGTGGTATTTGACCTTGTTTTTGGGTGTCTTTAGAATTATAATGCAGTATCTAATATTCCTATTTAAATGTGTTAACATTCTGAAAGTTTTATCTTGAAAAATGTTTTCAATTTAAAGTTTCATTTTGTGGAATTTTTCACCGCTTTTAATTGCATATTAAAACTGCTTGCTTTTTCACCTTGTATTGCATGAACCTTGGAATCATAGGGTGGTATCCTATTGGGCTTAGGCTCACACTCTACTTACACCCCTTGGGTGTAAGTAGACCTTTTTTTTGACCCAGGTAAAGGAAAGGCTAAGGGTGATGGCGGTTCAGGGTGTTAGTCCTCATCCTTGGGGCGGAGTAGTGGAGACGACTTGGGGGTGATGACCCCTTGTCATGTGGAGTCCATAGGGCTATTTTGTTTCTGTTCCATTGTGTCTTTGGACCTTTTGTATTGACTCTAAACCAATGTATTCAGTTCTGGTTTTTGTTTAAACATCATTTGGTATGAATTTTCAGACTCAGTTTATTGATTGTTTTTAATTGTTTATGACTTCATATTCGGGTAAATCGTTCCCAAACCTAAATAAATGATACCCGGGCACTTGTGCCATCCCGTGGGGATAGGGAACGCCCTTCGGGTCATGTCACGGGCTGGGTTTGGTGCCAGTTTGGGCGGCGACCAGATTTGGTTCGTGACAATAAAAATTAAAAAATGGGTAAAAATAAATTTAAAAATTGAAAATTGAAAATTAATAACATTCCTGAAAACATTTTAAAGAAAACATGGTCATGTAAGAAAAAGATTCTTGAATAATAAGGAAATAAAGTATGTGTTTCTTAAAAAAATTATAAATAGTTTAAAGTAACAAAGAGAGATAATTGGTAATATTACTTAAATAATTAATGAATAACTAGAGGAGAATAAAATTAAATGGGTTTATCAGATAAATATTATATAATTTTCATCACTAGAAATTCAATCATAAATATGCCTGATTAAAATGAGATTGAAATATAAATCCATTACCTTAAGTTTGAATTTCTTTGAAAGAAATATAAACCATTGTATAATCAATTTAAATTTATTATAATTCAATAAAATAATCATTTAAATTCTTATAATATCATATATGATACACTTATAACATTTTAACCCCGATTTATTAATATTTCATTATTAAAATCATTGGTTTTTAGTGTTAACTGTTTTGTTTTTCAAGAATGTTTCAATTCAAAAAATCTTGTCCTTGTTATTTAATCATGGTAACATTTTCTATAGAATATTAATCATGTTTAATTATTATATATATTCATTATATACATATTTGTAATCATCCAAATATGGTAGAGATAGAAAAATTATTTACACCGTCCATTGAAATGTTGGGTTGTACGTACGCATGAACATTGTTTTCATTATATAATGAAAATAAATAAATAAATATAAATAATATTTTATAATTAAAAACATAAATATAACACAAATATCATTAATAAACATTAAATCCATCATAATAATCAACCATGAAATATGGTGATGGAAAATGAATTATATTGTTGCGTGGAGGTAGTAGTCCACACGTACACATGAGTGATGCTTTCACTTATCATATACTTTATAGATAGGGATATTGAGAATATAATTAATAAAAAAAATTCAATATAGGTTTCTCAAAGTGGTGTAAAGAAAATAGTATAGGGGTTTTCTTAAATAAGTATGATAGAGGACACCCTTGGAATTTCATAAAAGATTAAATTATAATAATGTCCTACTCAAGTCAAATGCATCCAAATGGATAGGTATTCTAAGTTATGATAATAAAGGGTAAAAATATTAACATAAAATATAATTTACACACGTTTAATTGAAAATATTACCATTATATATTTGTTTAACCACCCCCCTGGTAAACTTGTTTTAACTTCAACCAATGTAACACAATTTTACTGTTTTTGTTATTCCTTATGAAAACAATTAAGTTGGACTTATAGAATTATGTTAATTATTCTAATTTCAAATATATAATCCATTTACAATATTAAATTTCTATAAGTGGTAGAAATTCAATTTACAATAAGTGAGAAAACTCAAGATATCCATTTTTAAAAAAATGTATTTTTAAGCATAAAATTGTGTTTTCCTTCATTTATTTCTATGTAAAAACTACTAGATGATTTTTAAAATATTTTATTAAATACATAATCTATAAATTTAATTAAAATAAAATATAAATATGAATTAATTTAATTTATTAAGATAAAAAACATTACATGAATAAAAATTGTTTTTTTTTTGAAAAAACAAATCCTTTTACCTTAAAATGATTTTATTTTTATTTATAACCAATTTATAACTAATTATTTACTTTTATACATGTGTAAAATTTACTTTTATTATTTATTTATTACTATTAATTCCCTCTAGTCCAACGACTAGGTGATAACCATCAAATTAAAAAATAATAATTCAATAGTATATCACGGTTTATTTGAACTCACTGTTGTGTCTAAAGAAAGCTATCAAATAAATAAAATTTATTTAAAGATAAATATATCCCAAAATCTAAACGTTTTATAACTATAAAAATTTTATATTCAATTAATTTAGAGAATAATTTTATAAATTTCATAAACATTATTTAATACCTTTTCAAAATTTATAAAAAAATTATAAGTAATATAATTTAATTTTCTTTTAAAAACTATTTGTTTTTTTTTTATTTTTTATAATTACTCAAAATAATTCCCATTTTAATTTTAATAACTTCAAATTAATTAGTTATGAACAATTCAAAATTTTAAATATAAAATTATTTATATTTTAGCCTTACTTTATAATTTATAAACCTTTTATAAATTACCCTTTATGATATCTAAATGAAAATTTTATTTCAATATCATAAACAATACAAAATAATTTTTCAAAAGGTATTTTAAATATTAACATTTAATAAATGGAATATTTGTATTGATAAATGTTTCATAAAAATTTGTATAATTAATTGAAAAAAATTTATAATTAATTGATTTATAAACCTTTTATAAATTAAAATATTCCCAAAATACCATTTTCAATGATTTATAAACAGTTTATAAACCATAAATATTTTAAAATAGTTATCAATTAACCATAAAAATTTTATAGATAATTAATTTATAAAACACTTATAAATTTTATCAATATTTCAAAATATCCTTTCCATTATTTATAAAAAAATTATAAATAATATAATCCAATTTATATTTGAATTTTATATATTAAAATAAATTATTCATTTATTTTAATAAATAAAAGTAGTAAATAAAAACTTTTAATATTTTAGAAATTATAATAAAATGATTTTTAAACCTTTATTATTAATGTCATTCCCACTTTATAAATTGTTTTATAAACATGAATAGCATGAACTATTAAATAATTAAATATATATTTTATTTAATTATTAAATATAAATATGAATTTTCATATATATTTCTAGGATTGAAATATCCCATTTTATAATTTGAAAAAATGTGTTCTTCATTAAATAATTAAAATGAACTTTTTGATTCATCAAAGAAGCCTATGCTCTGATACCACTATTGGTGACAAAATCTTTATTCTTCATATAAACATATCCACAATGAAATCCATATGAACCTATAAAATCACTCCATTAACCCAAATATTTGGTCTATGAAACTCTTTGAATCAAAACTATATCTCCTAAGAAGAGAGCCACACTTCATCATCATTCATGTTTGGGAGTTCCCAAGAATCAGTTAATAATTTAACCTCTATTCAGATACCACTATTTTATTTCCATTTTCTATCCTAGAGACATGAAATAAAGAGAAAACCCCAAATATATATGATTTATATTTAGTAAAAACAACATGTAATAAATGAATAAAAAATGTGAACCTAGATTTCAGCAAGATCCAACTTTAAACATCAATATAATATGCTTGATAAAGATCACAAGAGCAGTAAAAAAATCCCACAACCAAAGGTGGTACATTGGCATATGGATCCCAATATTAATCAGATGAATCACATGTAATTGAATAGTTTCTAGTGTATAAACCAAATTATATTAACATTATTTGATAATGAAGTGGGATTAAATATACGTACATACAATTCGTTTTCCAAAACATGAGGGATCTCAAACCTTTATATTTCTATCCATGAATAATTTAATTTAATGATGTGTGTAATCCATATTCAATTTATCTATATAAATTTATTCTCATTATCATTAATTCATGGAATATTATTCAATAAATATTTAATCAATTAAATCCATTAAAAATTCTTTAATTACTAAAAATAAATTTTGTGGAATGAGGTGGAAAAGGAATGCATTAAGTATTCATTAAATAAGGTGAAATGTATATATATAATATACATTTTAGTGCACATATCCTATAAAACAATGTATACAAACCATGAAACATGAAAATACCTTAGAATTTTAGAAAAATTGAAAGTAAAATGGAATAAGACCTTAAAAAATAAATTAAATAAATAAATAAATAATATTTCAGTGCTCGGGGTGTGACAATAGAGATAAGATAACATGTATTAAGAATCCTTGTCTTCATGAAGCTTCCATTGCTCAATATACTTTGATTATAACATGAGATAATGGATATAAAATGCATAATCCATGTGTTATCAGAATAAATTCTTCTCTTCCATACTCACCTTGTCTGATAGATCAATATAAATAGGGGACTCTAGCATATATAAATTTATTTTCTTATCATAGTATAATTCATAAATGTTTATACCACTCCTAGATATTCACACCAGTTTGTAGATTATCTTTCTCCAAGTTGAATTATATGGAAAGTGGTGTTATCAAGTTACTAGTGATTATCTATACCAAAAAAATAGTCATGAATGTATCTTGATTACTGATTTTAATACAATTTGAATATTTAAATCATTAGGACATCCAATATTTTATATAATATCAATATCCCTCATAATTGTATTCATAATATAGATTTTCTAGTATATTCTAGTGTCAAGGATTTATATTTAAGTTTATATAACCCAAACTATGTTTATAAAAATGATTTGAAGGTATTTATAGTTGTCTTTACTCTTTCTAAATGAATTAACTCAAAACTCCTTGATCCGTTGAGTGGACTCCCCGATCATAAAATCCTATACAAAAATTTCCTAAAAACTTGTATACAAATTGTATTAATTTTACTATGGATTTTATTATTAATACAAATTTGTTTAATCAACCCATTAGCTTCATTAAGATTCCCCAATATTTGGAATTTACCTTAATTATAGAAAAACCAACACTTCAAGCTATGGTTGTGTAGTAACTTAGATAATGGGAGGTGGTAAATGATACAATATTTTTTTATAGATTTTTATTAACTCATGTGTAAATATACTTATTTTATCCTTCATATTCTTGTTAAAATTATGTGTACTTACATAAAATTAAACATTAATGATAAAATAATTTATGCATTTTATTTTTTTATTTTTTACTTTTAGACCAAAATTTGGTTCTATTTATCATTATTTTCACTATGTGATCACACTCATAGCTTAAGCACGCATAAATTTAAAAAAAATATAATATTTTTATTTATTTTATCAATTAATTCTTGTTAACTTATTTTATGTGATATCATATAAGAATTCACCACTAAATAATTAACCATGTATCAAAAAATATATAAACTAAGATTTGATCAGGAGCTATTGTGTGATAATATATTCACAAAGTTGATTATGGATCAAATGGGGCCATATGGGAATTTCTTAAGTAATATAATTTCTCAAATTATAGTTCATAATCATTATTTCATGAATTTCCCCTTGTTTGGTTCAATTCCAAGTCCTATATCAAATTAGGTCATTGTATGGTCCATCATTAAAAATTTATTCTCATATATTGGTGAAGGGAAATTGTGTGTGGGTACTATATTTAACTATATTAAAATTTGGATACACAAACCTTTATACATACTTAGGAGGGAAAATCAATTTGATTATATCTTATTTAAATAATTAATAATTAATTTTTACAAAACATAAACCATTAGAATAATTAAATTAAATAAATAAGAAAACAAACATACATGAGTTAATCTTTCATGATCAGTCTAAATATAATAAAATTAATTTATAAAAATTAAACAAGAAAAAAAATCTACTTGAGGGGGTTTTTAATAAATTAATATTGTTTTAAACCATTTTTAATTAATTAGGGAAATGTCTTGTATCCGTTGAAGAATTATATTTAAATTCTAAACATCTAATTTTTTTATGAATTTATTTCTACATTTTTTTATGTCCAACTAGGTCCAAAATAGGCCCTCAGAAGTGGGGGTGGTGCCCCCAGCTAGCATCACTACTTTTTCTAAAAAAAATGTGAAACCCTGTTTGAAACAATTCTACCCCAATTAAATATAATAATAATAATAATTAATACTAATCATATGGTTATTATTAATATAAAATTAATGTGATTATTTAATTTAAAAAAACTAATATAAATATTAAATAATAATAATAAACACTAAAAAATCAATTGATCTTTGGATGACCATAACATAGTCATTCAACCTATGATCGATGCGTTATTAGTGATTTTGGGACCATATCATCTCACTTTAATCAAATTATAGAAAATTTAACTTAAAATTCAACATAAAAAATCACATGGTTTTTCTAATACCTCCTAAAGAAATAGGGCTAGTTTAAATGTGTGAATTTAAAAAAAATACATCAAATTTCTCATGAAATGAAAAATCCAATGTAATGAATCACATTTCATCCCATGGATCACGTTTAATTAATTCAAGCATAAAATAAATACGATCAAATGATACATTGTTTTATAGAAGGGATGACATATGTTCCTCTTTTGTGTGATAAAATAAATCTAAACATGAACCCCTTAGTTTTGATGTTTTCATTAAAAAACAAAATTATAAATCCCCAATATTTACAAAAATGTTCTCTATGAAGCTTCTAAAACATTCACTACTACAAATTATTCCTTTAACAGTGCTATTAGAAGGGTTTTATCAGCGCTTCAAAAGTGCTAATATTGTGAGTGATGTTAAAATACAATCTTTAATAGTTCTAAAAAACTCTTTCAAATTCACCCTTTAATAGTGCTAAAAAGCATTGATAAAAGTAACCTTTATCATCATTTTTTTAGTGCTATCAAAAAATTTAGAAAAAAAATTAGTTTTTAATTCACCACAAACACCCCCTGTCCCAGCCCTAACAGCCCCCCATTCTCAGCACTTTCCACTCCCCAACCACCATCACACACCCCACCCCCTACCTCAATGCTATACGGCTACTCCAAATACTTGTGCACACCTGGATTTGATATCAAGAACTCCCTTTTGCAACTAGATTCTCTTTACCACTATGTGATGCGTGTTTTGTTGTATATTAGATGAATTCTCTATTTATTTTTATATATTTAAAAAAAATTGACATATATATATATAATTATATTAATTTAAATATTTTATATATTAATATTAATTTATATATACTATAATATATATAGTGAGAGAGAGAGAGATTTATTAATACGCACACATATGTATATATAAACATTATATATACATATTAATAAATTTTTAAAATATAAATAAAATGTATATTTTTTCAATTTCAATAAAATGAATAATAAATATTTGTTTTATATTTTTAAAAAGTTAATTTTTATACAAATATGTTGATATATGTATTTATATAATTGATTTATTATTAGTAAATGTAAAAAATATTCATATATATAATTTTAAATAAAACTACACTATGAAAAATGATTAAACATTAAATCCATAATATCAATATGAAAGTCAAATCTAGGAATAAATTCAGTTTCCATAAAAAAAAATCAATAAGACAGCTTTAAACGAGGATAAAATTCCATTGAATGTTAAAAAATTTGATTACCCCGATGAAAACTCGGTTTTGGATACCTTATAGGCTTTTTGGCCTTGAAAAACATGAAAAATGGTTAACTAAGTCACTAGGGTTTATATCTCATCATAGGCTTCAATTTGATATGTGGTAGAGTCGAAACAGACACTTGGATCAAAAGTTATGACCGTTTGAAGTTTAATTCATGTTTTCAACCTATTTTAGACCATTCATTAATTCATTTAATTTTTATTCCATCCAATTTTAATTAAATTGCTATTACTTGATCATAATTAGTAACTTAATAATTAATATTATTTTTAAATTATTTTATAATCCATTTTGACTAAATGTATTATATATTAAGTGTAAATACATATTTAGCCTTTTCTAAAACATATTTAAAAAGTATATATTGTATTTTTATTGATATAAATATACTTATATATTAATATAATATTTTTATGAAATATAATTTTTATATTATATATATCCTTTATTAGTGCTATAAAAATCCATAATAAAGGGTGGGTTTTATCAGCATTGATAAATCCCCCCCCCCCCTTATTAGTGATTTTTTTACAAGGGATGATAAAGGCTCCCCTTTATTAGTGCTTTTTTTATAGTGCTGATAAAGGGATCCCTTTATCAGAACTTTTTTACAAGAACAGATAAAGGGGGACACTTTATCATCACTATTTAATTATCACTCATAAAGGGTGCCTTTATCAACTCTTTTTTAGCACGGATAAAGACACCCCTTTATCAGCCGTTTTTTATAACTGATAAAGTCTCCCTTTATAAACACTTTTTCTAGCTCATATAAAGGGTTCATTTATTAGTAATTTTATCTAGCTCTGATAAAGACTAGAATTGTTAATGGTTGGATCTATAGTAGTGTTCAATCTTCAAATTAATTGTTCTAGCATAGGGAATCAAATTTCCTTTTAACATTCATTGAACATATGAAAAAATTATCTATATATCTTTAGAGAAGAAAGGAGATAAAATTATATAATTTTGTGTTAAGAGAAAATGATAACAAAAAAATAAATGTGACATAACATCATTATTTAGAGATAGGTTAAAAATAAAATGAATTTTACAATGGACCTACTATTTTATTTAACAATATAAATTCCCCACACCACACATCCATTAAATAAGAAAAAAAAAATTCTAAAATGTGATGAATGTTATATCAAATATCATTTAATAAATATTTATTTATTTATATTATTTTATTTCATACACTAAATCATGAAAATCAATTTATTTCCACTCATAAATAATAACTGAACCTTAAATCATATATATTCACTTTATAAAATAAATATTACATTCACACGTCTTGTGAATAATTTTTATTTATTAATATGATCAATAAAATTTTTAAAAAATAATATTTATACACATTGAAGATTTAGCTATTTATGATATTCTAGATACACTTGTGTGCATCCCTCTAGAACCCTTTTTAATAGAAGTAGTTAAAACTCATCTGAAGTTCACGATCAATAGATAACAACACATCAAGGCACCCATAGTGAAGGAATAAGTTAAAGACAAAACAATAAAAACCTCTCTATAGACACTCATCATGTAATATAATCCCTTTATCAATGGATATCTCATCAAGAAAGATGTATACTTGTGTCATCACCTTATAAGAACAATATATATTTCTTTTAATTTCCAAAATAAATTTTTCAATAAACTACTTTGTCTATGGATTTATATCAAGAACTTATAATCTAATAAAAGTGATAGAGGTATATTCTTAAATTAACTTGAAATTTAAAAAACATGTCATGGACATTAAATTAACGTCTTATCACTTATAACTCACCCAATGTATGATACATCTCTATGAGAATATTTCATCACAGTTTTTATCCATACATCAAAGTGTACAATTCACTATACACATTGATAATGATCTCTAGTATAAGGACAAATACTTATGTTAATTGATAGGAATATCCAATAACACATAAACAAGTGTTATTTCTATTGGTAGGTCTACCTCTATGACCTACCTTATTGGATATCACTAAGTTTGAACTTCATGAGAATAAGTCTCAGTGTCTTATGATCCTCCAACACCTTATAGTCAGACATTATATGTGTCCCATTAGAATAATTTATCTAGATCGCATGATATATTGATGTAAGAATATATTTTTTACATATTTATTTTCTTGTTATATTTTCAAATTCTTGTAACCCTTTTATGTGAAAAATAAACCAAGGATGTAATCACATATTAAAGTTATATATAAGAATAATCATTATGTCATAATAATATATATATTCAGGTAAGAAAAGGTTAAAAAATTTAGTTATATCTAGGTAACAAACTCTAAAAATATAATTATATGATCATAAGATAAATTTTACTATATGTATTATGATTTCTCCATTTTGTAATTATGATGGGATGAATGGAATTAACATAGAGGAGTAAGGGAGGGTATTTGAATAATTTTATATGAGAATAAAACATGTGTAATTTAGAATGTAAATAAATGAATTCATTTATGAATAAGGGGAGTGTCTCACAGATCTCATCTATTATTATCCTCTCCATTAGGTTATCTCTATTTTTCAGTTGCCAGTATAGATTATGATAAATTAGTATTTTATGTCAAAGATTTATAAGTATTATCATTGTATGTAGAATAAATTGTTTATTATGTTTTGTATGAACTATCTAGAGTGCTCAGTGACATGCCAAACTCTAAATTTTGACATTATTAATTTGGAGGTATTAATTGTAATTTTATGACTATTGGAATGAGGTCCTTCCATATATTTTATTTTCATTATTCGATATTTATCTTTGTAAACATTAAAATAGTGTGTTGTGTAGGGTTAATTTCACTCACTAGAGGTTGTGTACTCCAATTCTGTGAGCTTTATGGGGACCATGAAAAAATATCATGGTCTATTCCAAACATGAAAAGGGATATTCTAAATGTACAAAACCCATTATAAACACATTTTAATGTAGTTCTTGTTTATTTGGTTTATAAAATTTATTTTTTTTAGGATTTTGGTGATAATACATGTTGGTTTATCTTGTAAAGATCATCAGTTTAGTAACTTGTTAAGGAAACACATATAGGTTGGTGGATTTTATTATTTTTTATGATATTTCATAATCTATTTATAATTTTTTATTAATTATGATCTAAAAATGATTTTATTTTTGGGTTTTGTGAGAAATATTGATTTTTATTTAAATATGTATTTTATTAAAAAAAACTATATTTTATGAAAATATTATTATAAAGGGTCTGATTTTGATAAATGATTTTTATTTTATTTAATTGAAAATTCTAACACAATGTGTTTGTGTGTGTTTATTTGTGGGGATGAGAAAAATAAACATCTAATGAGAACTATTTTAAAACTTCTAAGATACATTTTTCATAAACTAGAAACTTAGAGAGCATGATCTAAGGTGACTAATGGTTATGATAACTAAATCTATATGGAAACACTAACTCTTTAACATGGTAAAGAAAATTGTCAAAGTTTATCATCAGAATGGGTGAGTGGTGGATCATATTAGGTAGTTATCTATCTTTAGTTTAATTATATTAAGTACTAAATTTTTATTATGTCAAGTAGAAATATAGGAAACATAGAGTTTTTTATAATGATTATAGGAAAAAATAAGCTTCATATGTAACTTAGAAAAAATGGTGAAATTTTCAAAAATAAATTTTTCAAGAATAAATGAAAATTTCAAGATGGACATGTGTATATACTTAGATCAATAATATTAGAAGTTAATGTGTTAAAGAGAAAATTATAATGGCTCCAATTGAAGAGAATATGATTGTAACTAGATTAAGATGGTTTGGAAATGTTATAAGAAGACATAGGGATTCACCTATTAATAATGTAATCATAATGAAAAAATAACTTATTAAAATAGGTAAAAGTATCCCTAAAATAGCCCTTAAAAATTAATTCAATATGGTCTTGTTCTAAATGGTTTCAATGAAAATATGGCCTTTAATGGATCTAATTAGTGATTTTTGATCCATATAGCCAACCATGTTTAATTGGGTTTTAGTATTTTTTTTATTTTTTTATTTGTTTTATGTTTTCAAGAATAAAACATTGATAATAAATTGATTTGAAATCATGGATTTGATTTTTTTCTAGATAATGTGGTCATTGAAATGATTGTTTTTTATTGAAATATAGATTTTGTAAAATAAATTGATGAGTCAATTTTTTTTATGAAAATTCATTTTATTTATTTCTGTTTATTAACATTATATTTATTGTTTTGTTAATGAATTGGGTAATATTAGAGTCATTGCGTGAAATCCTACTGATTTTATACTCATCCCCTAAATATACACTTTTGTGTGCATATATTCATTATGTAACAATATACAAAAATGGTATACTTCATTATTTATCAGTCATAATATATAAATTCATGTATGAGTATAGTGGAGGAGTTGATGGATTAGGGATTAATTCACTTTATTTTATTTGAGTCATCATATAGACTTGTTTTTTTATTTTAATGTTGGACTTTTAAAATTAAAAAACGTTTCATTATGGATATATGTTAAGTTGTTTTTAGTAAAATGAGATTTATATCAACTATAATTTTTCATCCACTTTATTTTATGTATTTTGACGATAAATATGTTCCCAAATGATTTATTTTATTCCTTCATACCATTTTGTATCCTCTCATAGTTGGGGAACTTTCTTAAGGCTATGTGAAAACCCGAATTGGGTCTTAAGTTTCAAGTCCCTAGGCTAGGGAATTATAATTTGACTAGCAGAAGAAAATTTGAAGGAGATATATTGATATATAACATTTTTTCAAAACATTTTATGAAATAAATCATGTGGTTGGGGTTTTAACATTTTATAAAGTATCCTTGGCACAAAACATTTTGGATAGAACATTTTTAATCACATATTATTTATCCAAACATAATATATTTATTTATTGAAATTTCATGGTTAATTGTTTTAGGAGTTTATTTAAAATTTATCAATATATTTATATTTATACCATTAACTTTATGAAACCATTTCTAAGATAGAAAAATTCTTTATGAAACAAATATATTAGATAAAACATTTCATTATACTATGATTTTCTACATAAATAGTAAATGTCATCCTCGGATTAAATAGAGTGAAGGGGAGTGGAACTTTTATTGCTTGATGTTTATCAAGAACAAAAATTGGATTGTAAGGAAAAATAAAAAATAAAGGAATATTTAATTAATCTTATCTTAATTATATTTTAGACCCATGATACAGTAACTTGTTTGGTGGGGGAGTGGTACACCAAAAAAACATGACTTGTATGGGGGTATGGGGTTTCTGTTAAAATAAATATTTCATAGTTTTTATATGGAAATTGAATTGAAATATTTTATTTCCTATAACAGTTATTGATTAATTATTTCCTTTGAAAAAAATTAAATAAGAGCCTTATATTTTAAATGTATTTTTGGTGAGATGTCGATAGTCTGGGAGATCATAATTCTTTAAATAAAGACAATTCTCTTAAAAAATCAAAAAAGGTTGCTCTATTAATGCATAGAATTCCTATAGTGTGATGTTAATTTTCTTCATTATTTTGGTTTCATTAATATTATAAATGGGATAGATTATAATAAACTTTTTATATACAATTGATCAAGGTTAAAGGTTGATATATTCTCGAATATTATCATTTACATTATGATATTAATGAAATATCTATAAATTTGATGATACTGGTCATAAAAGGACATGGTCTGTCACATTAAGGATGAACCATGTAAATAATTTGTGTTCATGTGTTATCTATAGATTATTTATTTCTTCTTGTTTTACGGCATAAGTATTTATTCTATAACATAAAATTGGTGACCAATTTTTTACAATATAAAGAATTATTATATCCTAAACATTACACCCCCAATATACTTATGTCATAAAAAATCCCATTACATCGTAAGAGGTGCGATGCAGTTGGTCTTATGATGTAGTATCTATTTCTGTGTCGTTCACTACAATAGGAAGTGATAGACTTTAGGGGACTTTTGTAGAGAATTATGACCATTGTTACAGTCTTAAATCATGGAAATCCATTTCAAGAATTTATGAGAGGTTTGTTAATATTCCTCACACTGACTGAACCCTATATATACACTTTATATAGCTATCATACTTCATCATTTGACATCACCTATAATGATATCTCCAAAAGGCTATAGAGGAAACACACTATAAACAGACCTTATTCCTTTATCACTATAAAATAATGTGACTCCACAAGGTTCTTTACTGAAGAAATTCTCTCTACATGGTGGTATCCGTATAAAGCATCATGAAAGTGGACCCCTACACCGAGGAGTCCACACTTCTCATTTTATATACCAAAATAATTTCATATGTTTTAATAATCATTAGGTTGGTTTTACATCATAATACACCCACTTACATCATAAAATGTGACACCAAAATCCTATTCCATTATTCATCCACTTAAAATGTAGCATAGAACTCCTCCAGTTTTCTAGAAGATTTTCTTTGACCATAGGTAAGTTTATCTCTACCCTTTGGTCTCATTTCTCAAATCCTTTATCTAGAATCCTTAATTTGATGTTTTTTATATTCTTGGAATTGTTGGAGTGTAATCATTTTTTAGTTGGCATGCGATTGTAGTTTATGTGATGATGTCCTTGATGAACCTTTACAGTGACATTAACAATTATGGGGTAGGAAGTTCCTTACATTCTTGGTCTCTTGTTTACACTTATTGACATTATATCTATCTATGTGTTTTTATTTGAAACCATGATTTATTTTTATCACATTTTGGTGTGTTTTTAGACAATGACATCTTTTTGATATGTGATTCTCATTAGTGATATTAGATTAACCTATTTCTAGGTTGATTATTTTCCCATGATGTTTTATTGCTACTATATACTCATGGTGTAATTTTATGTCTTCATGTGTGATAACCCTAGATATATGTTACCATTTACTTGGATTATGTGATTTTTACTTGATATAGGTCTACCATCATAACATATTTTTCCCTTAGAGGGGGAGTTCATTTGTATGAAACAATGGAGATGAGGGACCTGAACATAGGGTGATGGTGCCAGGTATCTATGGTTCATGTCAAGGGTGTTCCCTAGGTAGCATTGATTTTACAAGTTTCATTAACCTATGGTAATCCTATTCGATTTAAGTTACTCTTTATGTGATTATTCGTAGTGGCATGGCCCTCTAGATGGAGAGATGATATTGGGTATTATCTCGAAGACACGATGAGGATTCCATACAGGGGCTAGTTTGGTTACTTTTGACATCATATATTAGTAGTCAGGAATGAAGCTAAATTAGTTATTATTGGGGGTTTGTGGTGGCTTAGTCAGTGCATGGGTGTGGAGTTATGGGTATGGTCATTCGATGAGAGAGACCTCATGAGTGGCCTTCACGGACTTTTTTTTTCAAAGAGTTCATCATCGACATAATAAAGATTTACTGAGTATAAGAGTTCATGGAAATAAATTAGGTTTCCATAATAGTATCAACATACTCTCACATTTTACTAATCTCATTCATATTGCATCACCTTTGTCCGGTAATGAGAATTAGAAGTCTAGAAATTTTGAAATCATACTTTGACCCAACCTTAGACATCTGGTCTATAGTTTTGATCTAACTTCATACGCAATAGTTCTGAGGAAGTCCTTGACCATTAAGAGAAGTATATAGGAAGGAATAACCACTGTTATTTTCATACCCTTTATTACTTAGAAAGTCAGACCCCCTACTCCTTTTATGAGTGCATCTTCTGATGGAGGGAAGAGGAAGTCTAGGGACATGTAGTGGGCCAGTGTAATGCAAGTATAGCAGAGCTCAATCTCTTCAGCTCTAATTGGAGAAGACCAACAGTTCTTCTACTATGGTAATTTTAGACACTATATTCAGGTATGTATAGCACCTCAGATTCAATGTCAATAGTGTGGCATAAGTAGTTTCTAGACTTGACCTACTAGTCAAGATATCTTTTTAGTTATTTTCCCTTAATATGCTATTGGATATGAAAGTGGGTATTTATTAGTGATGCATGAACTTCCATTTAGTTATCATTAATTATGGACATCTATATGAGTTCATGATATTGGAGATGAAGAACTTTAATGTGATAGTTATCATGGGTAGGATGAATAGATTTTTGAGAACACATATATTATTATCCAAGGTGAATTTCATTCCCTTAATCAAATGGGGAGAATTTCTTGATGATTGGAGAGTGGGAACTGGGAGAAAGAAGAGTTGGATCAGACGTGAGTCATCTTAGGATGATTAAAAAATAAATAGAGGGCTTGGATATCTCAAGAAGATCAGTAGAAACCTCATCATCTCTCCCCTAGGTCATTGATCTCTATCAGGACATCTTTCCTATAAAATTTTTAAGAATCAATCCTAATAAAGGAATTGAATTTGAGTTAGATCTCATATCAGGTTCACAACCCATTTTGATACCACCATATTGTCTTTAATTGACTATGCTAAGGAATCTTAGGGTACAGTTGGATGAATTGAAGAGGAAGGTATTTTTTAGGATAAATATTTCACTATGGGGTGGATTTGTGTTATTTACCAAGAAGGTGGATGGTAGCCTTCTCCTTTATGTTAATTATAGAAAGATGAACTAGGTGATGTTGAAAACTAATATATTTTTCCCATTATTGATGACCCATTTTATTAGTTATATGGTGATAATTGGTTCTCCAAGATTAATCTTGGATCATGATATCCTCAGTTTTGAGTCAGAGAAGAGGATATCTCGAAGACAGTGTTTTGGAGTAGGTAGAGGTTGTATGAATACTCAGTGATGTCGTTCGGGCTAACAAATCCACCAGAAGAGTTCATGGACCTCATGAATAATATCTTCCACCCATACATGGACTCATTTATCAACGTTTTAATTAATGAAATACTTTTCTACTCACCAACCCTAGAACCACATGATCGGAACCTAGATATATTCTTAAGTATGCTACGAGCACATCAACTTTATGATAAGTTATTGAAGTGTGAATTTTTATTTAAGAGGTGAAGTTATTAGGAAATTCGGTGTCTGATATAGGTATATCTTTGGACCTAGATAAAGTTAAGGTATTCATGTCCGGAAAATGTTCCCACAACTTGTTTGAGATTATGATCTTTTTGGGGTTAGCAAGATATTGTTGATAGTTTATCCAAGACTTATCCTGACTATTATAACCCATGAGAACAATAAAAAATAAATGATTAATGTTCCTACGGTCTGACCAATGTGAAAAATAATTCCTTGATATAAAGGGAAGGTTGATGAAAACTCCATTACTGACATTCTCTATGTTTTGGGATTGTTTATACAATGTATTGTGATGAATTAGGTGTTCTCCTTGGAGTTGTGATGATGTAGAGAGAATAGGTAGTGTCTTATGGTTCTCATCGTCTATGACCCCGTGAGAGGAACTACCATAATCTTGAATATAGCTGGAATCCATGTTCCATGCTCTAAAGTGTTGGATTTGCGGTCTATTTGGTGAGAAATGTTTTGTTTATATACATCAAAAGATCCTCTATTATATTTTCACACAAAGAGACCTTAACCTATGATAGAAGTTCTAGGTTTATTATCTACAAACATTCGACTTTGATATGGAATATTCACCGCAGAAAGGTAACATCATTGGGGATTCTCTTAGCCATAATACATAGGCTAAGAAGTTTTTGGTTAGTGACCCTCAGAGGATATGTGGAAGTTGATGTACTTGTTGGTTGATTTAAGGATGGATACTTATAAGGATCAGGGGTTTGAAAATTTTACTCCTTCAGTGATCACATACTCACTTTTGGACTAAGTGAAGACTGGTTAGGAGTCTAATCTAGAGTGTTTTGTGATGAGGGAATATCTATCTAGAAGATATATGATACTTGGGTGGTCCTTGAGTGACAATGATATAATCATGATGCATGGGAGAGAATTAGTTCCAACTTACATCATAGAGGATATGATATGGTATTACTATAAAACTATATGGGAAATGAAAACTATAGTAATTAAGTTGTATCAAGACTTCAGGTGGTAGTTCTGGTCTCTATGGATGAATTTGGGCATTAAATGGATCATTTCTTGATGGATTACCTATCATAGGGTGAAGGTCAAGTATCAGAGACCTGGTGGTTTTCTCCAGCCACTTTCATTACCCTTGTGTAAGTAGTAGGACATTGTGATGGACTTTGTGATGGTATTACTCGGGACCTCGAGGATTCTTAACATTGTTTGGTTGGTTTTAGAATTGTTTACAAATTTTTTCCACTTTTACCAATCATAGAGATGCTCTCTACAGAGGATTTTGGAAAGACCTATTTTTTTGAGACCATACACTTGTACAAAGTTACCTGGAAAATTGTATCAGATATGCATGTTTTACATCACAGTTTTATAAAGGATTACAAAAGTACCTAGGGACTCATTTGAGGTTGATAACAGTGTACCATTCCAAGACAGATAGATAGTCTGATCAGACTATATGAATATTGGAGGATACTATTTGAACTTGTGTCCTAGACATTGGTGGATAGTAGAATGATCATGTATAATTGGTTTATTATGAATATATAAATAGTTATTAGGATTCGATTTAGATGTAAACTTATAAGTCTCTATATGGGAGGTCATGTATCTCACCTCTCTATTGGAATGAGGATGGTGAGGCATCTGTTTTGGACCCCATTGTGATACAGGAGACCTTCGAGAGAGTGAAACTGATATAGAAAAGTTTGATCACCATTTAGAGTAGAAAAATATCTTATTATGACCAAATGAGGAGACCTTTGGATTTTTCTATGGGTGATTGGTTTTTCTTGAGAGTGACACCTTGATTAGGGCATAAATGTATGAGGAAGTAGGTCAAGAGATCACACGTTTTTTTGTACATTTTTAGACCACATAGTAGATAGGGTAGTAAAGTATCCTCTTGACCTTCCTCTTAACTACTGAGTTATGCACAATGTGTTTCATGTGTTTTAGATTCTAACATATATACCAGACCTTATGCATGTTATCGATTATGAAGATGTTGAGCTGAACACGGAAGTATCTTATAAGGAAAATATGGTGCAGATAGTAGACTTCAATGACAAATTCCTTTAAGAGAATATAGTTCCACTATTCTGGATTTTATGGAAGAATAGATAGACCTAGGGGGAGACTTGGTAGTGAGAGATTGATGTTCGAGCTCAGTGACCTAAGTTGTTCTAATAGAATCCATAGATATGATTATCAAAGATAATAATTCCTTAGAGGGGAAAAATTTTAAAGCCCTGATTTCATCTTTCTTTATTATATAAATATTTCTTTTAAAGAATAAAATTATCATCCAACATTTTATGACATAATGAATTATTACATCATAAAGTTATACCTTGATATACTTATATAGTAAGACATCCTATTATGATGTAATAGGAATGAAACAACTGATATTACACCACAGTATCTTTTTCCAGATCTGTTACTATAGTTGGAAGCACATGAATTTAGAGGACTATTCAGAGAGATATACAACCACCATTATAGTCTCAAATAAGGAAAATCCATTTTAGGAATTTATGAGAGGGGTATTAAAGTTTCTTATTTAGATTCAACCCTATAGATACACTTAATATACATGTTCCCCTTCATCATTTGACATCACCAATAATAGTAGATCTAAAAGGCTTCAGATGAAAATAACTTCCAAAATACCTTCCTTTAGTACTATAAAAGAATGATACTCTTCAAGGTTCTATATCGAAGGGATTCTCTCTATTTTTTGGTATCCTTATGCAGCATTTCAGAAGTCAACCCATGCACCATGGTGGTCATCCCTACACCAAGGAGGTTTCACATCTCATTTTTTATGCCACAATAATTTCATAAATCATAATAATCATGAGGTGGGTTTGAAATTGTAATACACCAAATATTTTTATAAAAACTGTAACCCATATCCTATGCTGTAATTCAGCCACTAATTCCATAAGAAGAGCACTCCTCTATTTTTTAAGTGCCTTTTCTTTAACCTAAGGTTAGTTGGGCTCTACACTTTGGTATTATTTATCTTAACCATTCTCTAGAATCATTGATGGGATGTTTGGGAGGTTTTTTTATTCATTGGCATGTGATCATTTTTTGTTTAGCATGTGAGCGTGGTTCGGGTGATGGAATCTTTGAAAAACCTTAGCGTTGACATTGAAAATCATGTGGTTGGAAGTTTCTTACCTTCTTGGGCTCTCATTTACACTTTTTTTCCATTATTTTTATCTATGTTTTGGTATTTTACACCATGTTTTATTATGATTGCATGTGGGTGTGTGTAGAACAATATATCTTTGTGATATTTAATTCTCATGAGTGATATTAGAGTATCATGTTTCTATGCTGATTATGTTCACATAATGTTCTGTTGCTGCAATATACATAGGATGATATGATATACCTAATTGTGTGATCAACCTTTAGGTATATTACCATTACCTAAGATGTTTTTATTGGTACTTGATACTGGTGTACTATCATGACATGTTTATCCCTTAGTGGGGGAGTTCACTTGATTATAATGATGTCAACAAGGGACCTGAACATAGGGTGGAGGTACGAGGTATCTATGTTGTCATGTAGAGGGTGTGCTCTATGTGTCCCTAATTTTCTAAGTTTAATTTATATCCAAGAAGCCTAGTCAATGCTAGTTACTATTTATTTTAGGATTCTAACTGACATGTTCCTCTTGATGAATAGATGACACTAGGTATCACTGTCATAACATCGTCGGGATGCTATATAGGGGCTAGTTTGGTTCCTAATAAAATATTCCATTAGTATTTAGACATAGAGCTGAATAAGGTATGGTTAGGGGTTTGTGGTGACTTGGTTAGTGCACAACTACTCTCTTTTTTTCACTATGTGTTTATGCCTATTACAAATTTATTGTCCTTGTTGGAATACACATTTTATACATGATCTTATTAGTTAAGGATGCGTTTTTGGTGTCCTACTGAGTATTGTACTCACACCCTACTATAGAATTTTGGAGGCCTTGTTGATTTAATAAGAGATCTAGTGAAGGGAAAGGGCATTATGGAAGATAGATGAGTAGATGAGGATTTATCTAGAGTGGACCGAGATAGAAACCAGAGGGCCCGGTAGTTCTTTTATATATATTTCTTCCTTCATTACTCTACACGTCTTACCACATTGGGAGCTCTTATTTATATGACATGTATACCATATTTGTTATTCCTCATAATTACTCTAATTATTTATGGTTATTTATTTATTGTTATCTATTACTCCTTTAAAATGACATGACATAGAGAGTATATTCTCTCTATTTTCAGACTTAGACCCACACTGTTAGTCATCATCCTCTTTCATATGGAGAGTAATTCATGAGGTCATGTGAGCTTCCAGTTCAGGCTCAGTGGTTTGGGTTGAGATGTTACATAATCATTACTTTATTTGGCATGTAAAAATTTGAATTAAAATAATATTAGTTCATTTTACTCTAACATGTAAATAGATTTTAATAAAAAAATATTATTAAAATTGGGAAATACTAATCCCCCCTCAAAGTGTTTAATTCATAAGATTTAAAATAACTTCAAAAAATAAACAAAATTTAATTATTTTGTATTTTTAATATCAATATACTAAAAAGAATTGAAACAAGTTCTAGATCATGTGTAGATTTTGGGAATTTAAGTTTTTTTCATCACTTGGGTTTTTAAGTGGAAGATTTATATTTTCTTATAAAAATAACAGGTTTTATAATTTTCATATAATTCTAATGAAGCTATAATCATTGAAAACCAAGTTTTATATCCGTATTTTTGACCAAAATTTTGACTATGGATCTAGCTCACCCCACACGATGAAAACATCAATTAAATTTTTGAAAAACAAGCACAATATATGGATTTGAAATTATCAAAGTTATTGATTTTTAAATTATTAAAAACAAATTATAAAATGATGATAATGCATAAATAAAACAATAAATACTTTAAATATGGGAGATTAAAATCTATAATAAATGTCAAACATACGTATAATGGTAAAAAATAAATGATAAATCATTATATGATTAGATATCTAATTGAGTTATCAATTTAACATCATGGATAACACTACATAATGGTGTAATATAGGTATGAAAATTTTATAAATAGATCAAATTGGATAGATATGAATTATGAATTTGGGGTATATTAATAGAGTTTCAAACATGGGATTTATTTTTCATAATATTTAGAGTGTTTCTGAAGTCCCTTCATGATGAGTGTGTAAAGTGAAAAGTAATAAAAATTCCTCACATTCTACATTTGTGAGATATTTTCTTTTCTTATGTGTAAACACCAAGAAAGTATGCGAAAATAATTTATTTGAGTTTGGGATATAATATTAATGTTTAGTGATTGATTTATGTTATAATTTATTTAATTATTATTGATTTATGTTTGAATTTTCATTCATTATTCTAAATTATTTTTTTATTTTCATGGAACTTTTCAATTAAAATAATATTTACAATTCAAAATAAAAACTATGTATTTTTTCTTTACTCATGGACATTGAGTTAATTTTATTATATATACTTAATTTAAATTTAATTCACCTAATTATTTAGGAAATTTATCATTTGGTCCAAATATGGAATAGATTTACTAATTTGGAAATAATTATTGGACGAAAAATGTATTTAGATATATTTAAAATGAAAATTATTGTACATTTGTTTTCAGATATACTCAATCATGATCATTAATGTCGCTCCATTGACTCTATCTTCTCTTGAATTTTTTTACATCAATTCATTATTTTTATTTAGTATTTTTTTATTTTATTTAATTTTATTAATCAATCGTGAACAATTTAATTTCATAAATATTAAATTCTATGTAGTATTCTAATATTCATTTCACTTCATGGTATCTACCCCTTGATTCTATTATAATACTCTTAAAATAACTATATATAAATAAGGACACACACTTACAAATTCTAAATTTGGATGAGTGTATTTTAACAATGCTACAACAAAATTTAAAAAAAAATATCTTTTCGGTTTTTTTTTCTTTTTTATATTTATTCCTTTTAATGATTTGGTATATTTATTGTTATTTCAAGAGATTTTGGTGTAGGGGTCCTCGACATGAGAAATTATCACTCATTTATGAAGAATTTTCTTTTTTTATCTAAGGTTTGAGAGGACATTTCAAATGAAAATGACAAAAGATAATATTACATAAATTGAACAAAATAGAAAAAGGGTTCAAGTGTTATAAATATTAAAAAATAATGATTAAAGTTAATTGAGTGTCGTTCATCCTTAACTACAAGAGGAATGATTAGCATTATAGTTTATATGATAACTACTGATATTTTTTAAAAAATATTATCAATTATTGAAATGATGTAAAATATCATTTTATTTGGAATATTATTATAAGAATTCTATAGTGCGCACTAGACAGGTTTTCTTGAATTATGTGAAATTTTTCTATGAATGGAGTCTCACATGATGCAATAGGATTTATATTGTTCAAGTTTTCATCAAAGGTTTAATGCTAAATGATGGATTCAAAGTATATCATTTTATTTACTCGTTACCTGGGATTAGATGAAAAAACATTTATTAAAAGAAATATTTTCCTATATCAAAATCAATGAGTTTTTGTATCAATATATTTAATTTAAATAAATATTATATAGATTCAATTTATTAATATTGAAAGAGACTCAAACAATTGTTGATATGGTATGTATATTAAATATTAATGATATGGTTGTTGATTCCAACTTTTTAAAAGTATTATATTAAAGGAATGTATTTATTTTTTATAATACTATGAGAGGATCATTGATGGGAAAAGTATCAAAATAATCTTTTTAATTGTTGTAAGAAATATCTAAAGATAATTTTTGATGTAAATAGAAGATAAATAAAATTCATGGTTGTAAAAATGGATGTTTCCACAAAGAAAATTGATACACTCAGGTCATTGAAACAGAAATAACTTATGTATATAGAAGAAGATATATTCATTGTTTTTTATTGAAAAATAAATTTTCAGTAAAATAAGTAAGTCAAAATCTAATTATATATGGATTGGTTGAGATTATAAACTAAGAATGGGAAATACATGATTTTATAACATTATGAAAAAATAAGAGAAAATTTTTCAATATCAACAAAGTTATTTATTGGTGGACATGTTATAAAAATTCATAACATATGAATAATTTTAGTTCAATAATCAAGTCATGTCATTAAAAAATTCTAGGTGAAAAGGGATCCCCTTTTATTATAATTAAATGAAATAAAACAAGGAAATTTACAAAATAATATGAAGGTTAAGCAATAGGAAGTGTTGAAAGTTATCACCTCAAGAAGTGGAAGGAAACCTGAAGAAAAAGAAGCAAAAGAAAAATGAAATTTATTAGTTTTATACTGGAGTCAAGGTGAGGAATTATAAATAAGAGATGAGATTAGTTGAGAAATAAACTAGATTAAAAGGACCACTACCCTATGAACCCAACCACATTTTTTATATATATTACATTAGATAAATAAGAAACAAAAACTTGATATGTTTTTTGAAGTGTGAGTGTGTGTGTGTCTAACATTAATTTTGATGAATCTTTAGAAAGTATCCCTTCATATAAAAATTTTATAAAGGATTTTCCATCTTATAATAACAAATTTATATAGTTATAAAAAGTCTGACAGGATAATTATCATTAGTTTTTTCCAAGATTTTTCCAAAAAACGAAATAATACCTGGATAGTTTTTATGATAAGTTTTGTATTGCATATTATGAATTTAAAAGTTAATTGTGTGATTTTTATGAAATCATGAGTCTTATGTCATATTAAATATTCAATATATTAGGGTTAAATGAAATTAATACCACAATTAGTTCACACAAAATATTTATCATTATATGGTATTTATATAATGTTTAATAGAATATTATCTTGTAAACAAGAATGAATTTTATTTTATAGTGGATTTTGTGGAATCAGATATTTAGGATATAAAACACATTTTATTGTTGAAAATATTTCCTAGTTATTATAATATCAATAATTGATATTCAAAATGAGTATTTATCAGTGTGAGCTAGTGAGGATCATGTGAAGTTAAGTATCCTTTAATAAATACATGATAAGGTGGATGGAGGAGATGAAATAGGATAAGGAAAAGCTATAATTTTAAGAAATATGTTTTTCAATTTACAAAGGTAGAATAATTTACTCAAAAAATAAATACTAAAGAGAGATGTTTCAAAAATTTGAATTAATAAATATGATGTTAAGACGAATTAGTTCAATAAAGATAAATGGGTTTGGTTAGACCGAGATTTAATGTTTTTTGTTATAATATATCCAAAAATAATTTCATATAAAATAATGTGGTCTTTTAAGGATAATAATAATTAAATAATATTCAAATATCTAAATTTGGGGATATCTTTTCAAAATTTAGATGAAATTTTAAAGATGTTCGAGGAAAACAAATTAAATAATGTGTTTAAGTAAAAACCTGAAGTTTTTTTTAATAATTTATTTAAGGTTGTTTATGATTTAGTTTTCAATAATTTTTTTATTTATTATGTTTAATGGGAATAAAATTTGTGCTATAATGGGTTTCAACTTCATAAATAAAATAAGTTGAAGGATGAATAATTAATGAAAAAATACAAAGTTTCATGGAATGAGAGTTTTTAAAATTTAATAAACTTTATATTTATTATATTTTGTGATTTTTAAGTTTTCATTCTTATGTTTTATTTTCTTGATACATTTTTTACTTTTGATACAGTAATTTTTTATAAATAGCAACATGATTTATTTTAAACATCATATTTAATGAAACTAAATGAGAAAAAAATGCTCTATATTTTTAGGGTTAAAATTTATTATTTAATTTAAGAATCGTTATTTTTATTCATTTATTATTTTATTTAAATGAAATTTTTTATAATTGAAATTTAATAAAAAAAATTATGTGATAATTTATTGGATTATTTTTAGTATATTGTAACTAGATTATAAAATTATTAATTCATTTTTGTGTAACACCCCAAGATTTTGAGGAAGGTTTTTTTTAAATAAATTTAATCTCCTTAATAGACTATGGTGGATTCAACTATGATATTTTAAAATAAAATTAAGTTTGATAGAGTATATAACACGCAACATTGAGTTTCAATACACTGTGAAATAGTATTATTTAAATATGACCATTGTAAACTAACCATTAAATTGGAGGGTATGAATAGGAACAAGCATATTATGAAATATATATTGGTCCTACTCAATAAAAAAATATGAATTCTTATAAAATAAGTACTATATTTTTTTAAAATCAATTTATTCTTAAAAAATATGTTTTCTTCAAAAATTATTTTTATTACTTTTTGTGAAGAAATATTATGATTATTTTATTTAAATTTGAGAAAATATATTTGATAAAATTATTTTTATTTTTAATATCATAATACCAAATTATCTTCATGTGTATTTTTTATGTTTTAATGAAAAGATTAATTTTCTAGTGAATTGTGAAAATACTTCTTTTTATAGAAAACAATATTTTTGTTTCAAACATTTACAAAGTCTCATTTTTTATTAAAATGGTTTTGAAGTAAAATTAACTCATTAATATCATTAATTATCCAATTAATTTATTTATAATCTTTTTTAGGATTTCATTTAGTATAAAAACATTTTTATACTAAAGAGGCATTTTTATGGAAAACTACTTTTCATTGTGTTTTGTGTTTTAATCATAAATTAATTTTTGAAACTTATTGGAATTTAATATTTAAAATTTATTCCATATTTCGAATCATGACATACTAATTTATTAAAAAGGTCACTTTTAGTTTTTTATTATGAATAGTAATCATAGTAAAAAAAATTACCATGATAAAGGGTTAATCGGGTAATTAAGGTTTAAAATAAAATGTTAAGGACCAAAAAATGAACCTAATACATGATGAAATTTTATACTATGATTCAATTCCATTCATAATAATACAATATTCATTTATAAGGCCTTTTTTCCATTATGATGAGATTATCTCCCTTATAATATTTTATCTAAGGAAAAGTTAAAAATGTCACTCTTATTTGTAATAACTATAAAATTTTTAACAAAGGGATAACCAGAGGATATGTTTAGTTATAAATACTATTTTTAAATATAAATGATTTATCTTCATCATGGTCATTTATTTTTAATTTTTTTTAAGAAATAATTAGATTCAATTATTACACAATGCTGATAGAGTAATTATATAATTAATTGAAAAATAAAATAAATGATATTAAAGTCAATAAAAGTAGTATAATTTAAAATAATTAATGTCACCCATGAATTTTATAGATAAACATGACATATTATATAGGTTTTATGAATTTTATTATAATTAATTTGTTTTTTTTATGTTATTAAAGTCCAAGTTAATGAATAGTTCTAAAACTGACATCATTGATATTTAAAAAAAAAATATTTTATTAAATGATTTAAAACTGATAAAAATATTATATTCAGAAAAATAAATGTGATATGGTTAATTCCA
The DNA here is from genome assembly GCA_963277665.1 of Viscum album. Lineage (NCBI taxonomy): Eukaryota > Viridiplantae > Streptophyta > Magnoliopsida > Santalales > Viscaceae > Viscum > Viscum album. The sequence continues at coordinate 717,122,157 of OY728160.1, forward strand.
TCTACCATAATCTAATTATTTGTTTGTATGTAATTTTATAGTATAATTATTTACACTTAGAGGGTATAAAATTTGAATAGTATGGTAATTGCAAAAGGGTTAACGGGGGGTAAAACTAAAAGATAAAGGTGAAAACATATCCAAAAAAAATTAAAATTTTATTGGATAAAATTATTTCAACTTATATCCACCTTATATTCTAATTATATTAATTTGGATCCAATTTAACAAGATAAATTATTTATTTTGATTTATTATTTTAAGAAATTACAAAAGTTCCCCTCATCCAATTATAAAAGGGCACCTCCTCCCTCACTTTTTTACATCAATTTGAGCCATCTATATCAACCAAATCCTGAGAATTTATCTTATAAAATTACTTATCCATATTCTATAGATTATTTCCATCAAAAAATATCAAAACTAGGATCCTTAATAAGAGATCCGAAGAAGTTATTTCAAAGAAGATGTAATCTCTCTAAATGATCACTTCCTTTTTACTTATTCTACATCCTATAAATCTTCCATATTTATCATAAAATGGTAAAATAATTATCCTATATATACTTAATTATTATAATTATTATTAAACCACCATTATCCACCCTCTTTTCCATAAAATTCTAAGTTAAAGTATCATTTTCATGTACATACGGCTTACCGTCTTCATGTGGCTATACAATTTATTTTTCATTATCTTATGCTATGGATGGGAATTACGATTCGTTTAATGTTTATATATGATATTTATAAAATAATTACACTTATTTAATGATAATATCATATCTATATTCTAACATTATAAACCACTCGGAAATGATAAAATATACTACAATACCAGCATTTAAAAGCACTGGTATTTATCAGCACTAGAAAAAATCACAAATAAATGTCATCTTTATCAATGCTAAAGAAAGAGCTAATAAATTTAACACTTAATCAGTGCTTTTTTAGCACTGATAAAGGTACCTTTTATCATCGCTATATTTTTAGCGCTCAAACAGGAGTCTTTTATCAATACTTCTTTAGCACTGATAAAGGCCCGAATAAATAAAATGAAATAATTAAATAAATAAAAAAATAAAAAATGAGTTTATTAAAAAATATTACAAATTTTATTAATTAAATAATTATTGATAAAAATGAATAAATTGATTATACTATATATAAATTATAAATAATAATAAATAGTATGTATTAAATATATTGATATTCAAAATGAAAATTAAACAAATTAAAATTAAAAATAATTAAATTGAGAAAAATATAAAACATTTTATTAATTATATGATCATTGATAATATAATGATCCATCCTTATTACATTGCATAATCTTTATTTTTTTTCAAGAACTCAGTTCCTTTCATATTGACAATATTTTCAAGTTTAGAGCTTTAGAGAATTGGCTTATAATACATACATAACATTTCACATTAATATAGAGAAGATACAACAAAAACAATATATTTATTTCAAAATGTAAGACTTTTTGAATAAAACATGTGTTCTTTGAAAAATCTTCATAACATTTAACTTGGATTCCTTCTTTATTTAACACATCCTTACAACCTGTGAAAATCATTTAAAAACATAGGATGAGCACAAAAATCTAAGTAAGGGATATAAAAAAGAAGGAAAGAACACATTAGTCTATGAATACTTGTAACATATGAAATCATTTTCAAAAAGACATAATTGTCACCCATATAAACTTACTTTGTGAAAATTGATATTTCCATGAGATTTTCAAAAAACATAAATAACATAAATAGAACCATAAAGTTATCTTGGGGCATTACTTACATAATCTTGTAACCATATCAGCTACCTTATAATTTTTAACCGTCGTGGCTACATTACAATGTAACCCTCACAATTATCTTATTGTGTAACCATCGCAGTTACACATGGAGTGACCATACGTCCGACCTCCAACTTACACATAACAAATGAATTGGAAGGAGATATAGGTCACACTCTTAATCATAAACAATTTCCAAGAACCAGAACACAATCATACAACATGAATAATTTCATAGAATATTTCTTTTGCATTTGGTAAAACAGAATTTTAAAATTGGATTTTAAAAGAAAACTCCATTAAAAATATCATATAATTGAAGTGTGACTTAATATAGTGGATGTAATATGTATATAAACTGAAAATGCACATAAATAAACATAATATAAACAAAATTTATCACACAAAAAATTTTAATACCACATAAATAATGAAGTATAATGTTAACTTAAAGAATGGAAATCAGGTTAAAAATTTCATTACCTTGGATATTTCTTAATTAAAACTCATTTAATCCTTATGTATAATGATTTAAATAGTGTTATTAATATCTTAAAGAAACATATTCATGTTTATAACACCTAATATAAACATTTCATAACATCATTTCACCCTTTAATTAATATTATTTTGTTCCTTCCATTGTTTTGGGTGAGTTCATTACTTGATTTCCATGTCCAGTTTGTATTAGATTTTAATATCATATGGAAATGAAACTCCCAAATTATAATGGAATGGTATTTAAATATTTCTAGAACTAAAAATTATTCCATTTATAATTTTTAATTCTTACATGAGGTTGATTGATAAGTTAAAACATTATTGATATTTGTTTAGGTCATTTTGGCGATTCTTCTATCATAATGAACTCATTTTGTTTTATAAATTAATAAAATGTATAAAACCTGATTCTATAACCATATATAAGATATAAAAAATAAATTATAATCTTTTTTGACCATAAAATGGTTTCATGACCAGTCTTGAAGGTATTAAAAGAAATTTAAATTCCATTGTCCACGATGTCGGTAAATTAACACATCACGGAAGGTGTTTTAATTTCTTGAATAAGTGGGAGAAGAGAAGAAGTATAGTGGTGAGTCTTACATAAACATTATTAAATCTATAATATGTAATATTTTTTATCATTCATTCATTTTAAATAAAGTGAGGTGATGAAAGTAGAAGAATAGAAAATAAAATGAAAAGAAAAGAAAGAAAACAAAAGAGGATGTTTACCTCTTTATCTCTTCTCCTTGAGATCCATCTTAAGGCCCTTGGTTTTGGAATTTTGGTGAGACCAGCAGGTCTTGGATGGGGGGGAAGGGACTTAGAAGGAGTATTGTGCATAATTTATTTAATTATCAGGTCTTGGGAGGTGTGGGAGGAAGAAGGGAATGAGGATTGTAATTATAGTGGAGGAGAGGAGGGGTTTAACATTATTTTAATCATTAGTTTAATTTTTTTACTCAAGAGTATGAATAGTCTTGATTCATGTGACCAAAAATATTAATAAGTGAATTTATTTTCTAACCAAGTGGTATTACATCATCATGATTTCAAAAATAGTGTATTTAACTGATAATATGAATATATGGTATTTTACCGTATTTCACTATTCATAAAAAATTCAAGAATTTCATAAAAAACCCAAAAAATCACCCTAACCATTTTTCTATGTGTTGAATTAAAAAATGAACTCCATTTTTGGAAAATAATTTTCTAAATATTATTAATTTAATTTTTAAATAAAATCATAATTTATTCAAAAAAACAATTTTAAATTTATAACTCATTTTTTAACATCTTGAAAAATTAATCAAGTTGTCATTATCCTAAAGAATTAAGAAAAAAAATAATAATAAAATTTATTATTAATTAGGATCATATTACTATTCATAAGGGTGTGTTAATATTCACCAAAAATCAAGTTGGTTCCATTAAACTTCAAATAGCATACTGATAACAATTTTAGATGACCGTTTTTTGAAATTTAAAACTTAGAAGTACAAAAATTATGTTTAAAGGACAGTTATAAATATCAACTTAAAAAAGTTTTTTCATTTCAATTTATTTTTAAAACCCTGGTATGTTACATTAACCCCACCTTCTGGAAATTATTCCCTCACAATTTTATTTACTTATTAAACAAATGAAGGTACCTTTCCCTCATAGCATTTTCAGATTATCATGTTGCTTCTTCAACCATGTAGTTTCTCCACAAAACCTTTACTTGGTGGATTACATTATTCCGTAATACTTATTCCTTTTGATCAAGAATCTAAATTGGTTTTTCTTTATAAGAAAGGTTCTCTTCTAGCTGAACTGATTCTAGTCTCAAAACATGAGATGAATCTGGAACATAATTTCTCAACATAAAAACATGAAAAACATTATGTACCTGAGATAAACTCATAGAAAAACTACTTGGTTGGTTAATGGTCCAACATTATCCATGATTTCATAAGGTCCAATGAAACATGGACTTATCTTTCCTTCCTTACCAAAATGTATAACACTTTTCCATGGTGATATTTTAAGAAAAACATGATCACCAACCTCAAAAGAAAAGTCTTTCCTCCTATTGTCTACAAAACTTTTCTGCCTGCTCTGAGCTGTCCTCATATGTTGCTGGATCATCTTCACATTCTCAAAAAAAATCCTCTACTAATTCTAGTCCCATCAACTTCCTTTCCCGGACTTCATCCCAAAAATCTATAGTTCTACACCGCTACTGATACAATGCCTCAAAAGGTGTCATCTATATACTGGTATGAAAATTATTATTATAAGAAAATTAAAGTAAATAAATATGTTGATCCCAACTTCTTGGTAGTCCATTAAACAAGCTCAAAGAATATCCTCCAAATTCTAAATCATTCATTCGGACTACCCATCTGATTGAGGATGAAAAGTTATACTGAAATTTAATTATGTGCCCAATGACTTCTAATGGCCCTTACAAAAGTTAGAAGTGAACCTGGGATCCTAGTCAGATATAATGGAAAGAGGAACTCCATTTAACCTAAAAATCTCTTTGAGGTACTGTCGAAAAATATGATCTAACAAAAGATTGTCCCATATATGAATGAAATGTGAATATTTAGTCAGACGATCAACAATAACACAAATCACATTGTTACCTTGATAGGTCTTATGTAGTCCCACCAAAAATTTCATAGATATATTCTCCCATTTCCACTCTATAACTAGAAGTGGCTAAAGAATCCCCTTTGGTAACTGCCACTTTTCTTTAACCTGTTGACATGTCAAATATTTCATGGTAAAATCTGCAATATCTATTTTCATTCCATCTCACCAATAATAATTTTGAAGGTATTTGTACATCTTAGTACTTCTAGGATAAACTAAAAATGGAGAACTATGAACTTCACACCAGAAATATTTCTTCCACTGGAAATCACAAGGAACACACAACCTTTTACCAAATCTTAAAACAAAATCTTTAGCAAGGTTAAATTCTGAAAACTTACCCATTTAACTAATTCAACCTTTTTTTATAGTTCGCATTTTTCCTTCTATGCTTTCTTAATTCTGTTTGATAACAATGACTACACTAAAACCTAAAACAAAATAGAGTTATTTCCAACACCAAAAACATCTAAACCAAAATTCATCAAATCATTAATCAAGGGATCATGTTCCAAATGTAACATGGTTAATAATGAATGATGTTTTTGACTCAAGACATAATCCAATTTATTTACTTTTCATGGATGGTAATTGATCATACAATTATAATCTTTTATCAATTAAATCCATCCTATTTAACTCATGTTTAATTCCTTATGAGTGAATATATATTTTATACTTTTATGGTCAATATATATTTGACATTTGGATCCTTATAAATGATGCCTCTAAATTTTCAAAGAAAAAAATCACTACTGCCAATTCTAAATCATGTGTGGGATAATTAAACTCTTGAGGTTTTAGTTATCTTTAAGAATAAGCAATTACCTGATCATTCTGCATCAGAACACAACCAATTCCCTTTAATTAAGCATCAATATAGATGATAAACTCACTATTTTGGGAAGGAAATGTTAAAATTGTAGCATTCAGAAATCTCTTCTTCATTCCCTGAAAACAAACATCAAATTCTTCTATCCAAATAAATTTAACCCATTTTGAAATTAAATTAGTTATAAGTATAGATAATCATGCAAATTTTTTAACAAAATGTCGGTAATAACCTGATATTCCAATAAAACTATGAATCTCTATTACATCTTTAGGTACTGGACATTCATCAACCAATTTTTTAGCAGGATCAACTGTTATTCCATATCCATTTACAATGTTCCCTAGAAAAGAAATTTTTTTCCACCAAGAATCACACTTTCTAAATTTTCATTACAGTTTATTTTCCTTTAAGGTTTTAAAAACAAGCATTAGATGTTTTTCATGCTCTTATTTACTCTTAGAAAATACTAGAATGTCATCAATAAACACAACTACAAACTTATCCAATAACTCATGAAATATTTTATTCATAAGATTCATGAATATAGTAGGTCCATTAGTAACCCCAAATGGAATAACATAAAAATTCATAATGCCCATATCTAGTATGAAAATTTGTTTTGGGATTTTATCCCCCTTCACCTTCAACTGATGGTATCCGGATCTCAAGTCAATCTTGGAAAAGTACTGAGCTCTATGGAGCAGATCAAATAAGTCATTGATCTGAGGAAAAGGATACTTATTTTTAAGATTGATTTTATTCAAGGCTATATAATCAATGAAAATTCTCATAGAACCATATTTATTTTTAACAAACAAAACAATAGAACCCCATGGTGTAGTTCTAGGTTGAATGAAGCCTTTATTAATAAAATCCTACAATTGTTTTTTCAATTCAAGAAGTTCCATTTGGGTAATTCAATATGTGTGTTTTGAAATTGGATTAGAATTAGGAACAAATTCAATTATGAATTTGTCTTCCCAATCAGGTATGACATTGGGTAACTCATTAGGAAAAACATCAAGGTATTCATTTACCACTAGAACATCATTAATCTGAATAGTTCCCTTTTTTCAACAATATGAGTAAGAGAACTTTAATTTCCATCATTCAATTATTTCTTAGCTTTCTTATATGTTATCAATTTTATGGTTTTGTTCTTGTATACAAACTAAAACTCTTTATAAAAAACATCTTCTTTAGCTCTACAGTCAATCTTAACATGATAAATAGAAATCCAATCCATTCCTAGAATGGTATCAAACTCTAATAAGGGATAACAAAAAGGTTTATAGGTAAAGTATTTACACATACCATAATAGAAATATTCTTATAATTCATATTTTATAAAATATTTCTCCCTATTGTTTTAACAACAAGTTCTGGTCTCATTTTTTGAGGTGATATTTCAAATTTACCAGAAAATTCCTCATAAATAAAGGAATGTGTAGACCCTATATCAAAACAAAACATTAGAAAAATCTGAGTAAATAGACAAGGTACCTGATACAACTTCATTGGATGGCCCAAAATCTGCTTATGTAGTCACAAAGGATCTCACTATACATTTATACCTATAGTTTGGCTTCTTTGCATCATTCAGATCTCTCTTTGAGAAGGCATTTTCACAATGACCCATCTCTCCACATTTAAAAGACTTAACAATTTTCTTATTAGTATTAGTCTTAGGATCATTTTCATTACAAACTTGGGCCATATAACCAAACTTACCACATTGAAATCACTTCTCAGTTTTGGTAAGTCATTCCCCATTGAGCTTTTTACCACACTTTTCACAAACTAGAAACTGGAATTTCTTACCATAAAATTTCTTTGGATGATTCTTACCCATCGTTTTCCATATAGACCTCTTATTCTCTTTATTTTCAAATTGCATATGATCATTATAAAACTTCATATCTACACTCTCATCACATTGAACAATTTTATCAAAACTTTTGAATTCACAGGAGTCCAATTCTCTTCGATACCTTGGCTTTAATCTTGGGTAAAAGCATTTTATTTTGCTATCAAGATCCAGAATAAGATTTGGAGCATAGCTCTCCAGTAGAGTGAAGTTCACTTCATACATTGACACTTAATATTCCTCCATTTTCTAAAACTCAATGAATTTATTCTCTATCCTAATTCACACAACCTTAGAAAAATTTTATTCAAGGAAAAGACTTTTAAATTAAACTCAATATAAGGCATCAATATCCTCTCTATCCCTAATATTTTTTGACCATTGACCACCACTGGTCAGCTTCACATTCAAAATGATAAATGGAAAGACTTAACTTTTGATTATCATAACATCCTACAACATTGAATATCTTTTCAAGGGCTTTAATCCATCCTCCAGCTAATACTAGGTCTGAAGATCCACTAAATGAAATAGGGTGTTGTCTCATAAAATGTTCTGTAATAGTCATGTTCTCTTGTGGTACCTCTGGTTTTTATCTTTCATGGATGACACCACCATTTATTGTGAGCAGTATCTGATCCATTACTTTCACAAAATTCTCGATTCCAATCCCTACCATTCTGGGCTGTAGATTCGGAAGGATATTGTTATGTCAGTGCTTCTCCCCTTCAGTTTCCTTGTTTCTTCTACAGAAAACCATTTTGAACAAACATATATTAGTTGAAGAAACATGGTAATATTTAAAATCTATATAATTTCAAATTAACCATAGAGTAAAAAACATTTATTCTATTCAATTATCATCATCCAAACCCGTAAAGTTATCTAAACCATCCTCTGATACCAACTATAAGGACCTGGCCTTATTACATTACATAATCTTTAATTTAAGTCAAGAAATCAGTTCCTTCCATATTGAGGATATTTTGAAGTTTAGATATTTATAGAATTGGGATATAATACATACATAACATTCCACATTCAAATAGAGAAGATACCATAAAAAATATCTATTTCTTCCAAAATTTAAGACTTTTTAAATAAAACATGTATTCTTTGACAAATCTTCGTAACATTTAACTTGGATTCCTTATTTGTCTTACAAATCCTTATAACCTGTGAAAATAATTTAAAAACATGGGATGAGAACAAAAATCTTATTAAGGGATATAAAAAAGAAGAAAATAACACATTATTCTATGAATACTTGTCACGTATGAAATCATTTTCAAAAAGACATAATTGTCACCCATATAAACTTACTTTGTGGAACTTGAGATTTTCATGTGATTTCCAAAAATATAAAGAACATAAATAGAACCATAAATTTATATTTGTTCATTACTTACATAATATTGTAACCATCTTAGCTACCTTATAATTTTTAACCCTCACGGATACCTTACAATGTTACCCTCACGACTACCTTATTGTGTAACAATCGCAGTTACACATGGAGTAATCATACGACCGACCTCCAACTAACACATAACCAATGAATTGGAGGGGGATATAGCTCCCACCTTTAATCATAAAAAATTCCCAAGAATGAGAACAAAATCATACAACATGAGTAATTTCATAAAATATTATTTTTGAATTTCGTAAAACAGAATATTAAAAGAGGATTTTAAAAGAAAATTCCCTTAAAAATACCATATAATTGAACTGAGACTTAATACAGTGTATGGAATATGTATATACACTATAAATACACATAATTAAACATAATATAAACAAAATTAATCACACATACAATTTTAATACCACATAAATAATGAAGTATCAATTTAACCCAAAGAATGGAAATCGAGTTAAGAATTCCCTTACCTTGGGTTTTTCTTACTTAAAACTCATTTAAACCTCATGTTTAATGGTTAAAAGAGTGTTATTAATTTATTAAAGAAACATATTCATTTTTATAACACCTTATTTGAACATTTCATTGCATTATTTCACCCTTTAATTATTAGTATTTTGTTCCTCCCATTGTTTTGGGTGCGTTCATTACATGATTTCCATGGCCAGTTTGTATTTGATTTTCTTTTCATATGAAAATAAAACTCCAAAATTGGAATTGAATGATATTTAAATATTTTTATAACTATAAATTATACCATTTATCATTATTAATTCTGACATGAGGATGATTCCTAAGTTAAAACATTATTGATATTTATTTTGGTCATTTTGACGATTCTTCGATCATAATGAACTCATTTTGTTTTATAAATTAATAACATATATAAAAAATGATTACAGAATCAAATATAATATATAATACATAAATTATAATTTGTTTCAACCATAAAAATGGTTTCTTGACCTGTCTTAAAGGAAGTAAAAGATATTGAAATCACATTATCCATGATGTTAGTAAATTGACACATCATGGACGGTGTTTTAATTTCTTGAATAAGTGTGAGAGGAGAAGAAGTATAATGGTAAATATTCAATAAAAATGATTAAATCCAGAATATTTAAGATATTATATCATTAATTTATGTTGTATAAGTATAGGTGAAGAAAAAAGATGAATATAAAAGAAACAAAACAAAAGAGGATGTTTACCTCTTGATCTTTTCTCCTTGAGATCCTTCTAATGGCCCGTGGTTTTTGCCTTTTGGTGAGACCAGAAGTTCTTGGATGTAGATAAGGGTCTTGGGTGGATTATTGTGAAGAACTTAGTCTAGGATAAAGTCTTGAGAGTTGTGGGAGGAAGAGTGGAATGAGGGTGGTATTTATAGTGAAGGAGAGGCAAGATTTTACATTATTTTAATCATTAGTTTAATATTTTTGCTCAAAACTATGAATAGTCTTGATTAATGTGAGCCCAAATAGTAATAAGTGTATGTGAGTTCGAACCAAGTGGGCTTACATAAGTGATTATGTCAAAGTATAGTGTATTTAACTAATAATTTTAATATACGGTATTTTATCGTATTTTACTATTCATCAAAAATTCAAGAATTTTAGTAAAATCCCAAAAAAACACCCTAACCATTTTTTGATGTGTATAATTTAAAAATGTTCTCCAATTTTAGAAAATAATTTTCAAAATATTATTAATTTAATTTTTAAATAAAATCATAATTTATTCAAAAATAAAAATTTTAAATATATAATTCATTTTTTAGCATCTTGAAAGATTAATCAAGTTTTCATTATATTAAAGCCTTAAGAAAATAAAATAATAATTAAATTTACTATTCATTACGGTCATATTATTATTCATATTATTTTTTATAAGGGTATGTTACTATTCACCAAAAAAATCAAGTTGGTTCCATTAGACTCCAAATAACTTACTGGTCATAATTTTAGATGACTGTTTTTTGAAATTCAAAACATAGAAGCGTGAAAATTATGTTTAAAGGATAATTATAAATATCTACATGAAAAAAGTTTCATGCATTTCAATTTATTGTTAAAACCATAGGGTGTTAGAGATAAGGTTAATAAATAGTATATCCTTAATATATATATATATAGATATATATGTACTAATGTATATAAATATGATTTATATATTACAAAATATTAATACGCTTTAAATTAAATCGTCATGTGTTTAGTGAAGAATATATTATAATTAAAAATTAATATGAATTAAAAATACTGACCAATTGCATAGATTAATTAACATATAAATTAATGTCTTTTGATTTTTCAATTTAACATAGATTAAACGTGTGTTATATTGATTTCACATATACAAAATTAATGCATTATTATATACAATGCACACACACAAAACTTATCCATTTTTTCATTATTATTAAAGTGTACTTATTTTTAATTTATTCAATTTCACTCATTTATAACATGCATGCACTTAAAATTAGATATTCATTAATAATGTTAAAAAAATATGTGTAAAAAAATATTTATAAAAAAATATTTATAAATAGATATATTTAAAAATATACATACTATATTTATAAAATTATATATTTATAATTGTAAATAAATAAATATTTTTTAAAAATTATTTATATAAATATATATGTTTAAATAATTTTTAAATGTATCGTAAATTTATATAAATAATCAATATATTTACTATATTTATATTTATATATATTTATTAAATATATATATAATTATATAAATATATATAAGGTTATAAATATTTTATAAAAAATATTTATATAATTATGAATAAATAATTAAATAGTTAAATAATTATAAAATTATAAGGAATATATTTACTATATATATATATTGATTAAGTATATATATTTAAAAAAAATTATTTGTAATTATAATTATAAATTCTTTATGAGCGCTTAAGTAATAAGCGCTAATAAAAGAAATCTTTATCAGTCCTTTTTTTAGTGTTGATATAGTTGAGGATTTTTCCAAGTTAAAACTTTAGAGCTGATAAATATGGATTTTATCAATGATTTTTAGTGCTGATAAATACCTACCTTTATCAGCACTAAAAAACACTCATAAATATTCCTTTTATCTGCACTTAAATAATAAGCACTAATAAAAAGACTCTTAATGAGCGGTCTTTTAAAAACACTGATAAAAGTGTCCCGATCTAATTAGAAAACCTAACCTTTTGCTAAACTGTCATGATATCAAAAACTTTTCACAATACGTTGAGTTATACTGAAAAATAATAATATACTATTATTTTAAATGGTAGTTAATGTCTAGCTGTTATAATGGCGGGAATAAATGGAACTAACTATAATATGATTGTACAGGTTGGTTAAATGTTTTTACATTTATCCAATAAAAGTTAGAGACTTAAAATTTGAAGGAATTTAATTTAAAGCATAAATACTCTAATATTCATTAAATGGTCAATTTACCACCTTTTGATAGTGAACCATCTTTAAATATAGTTTTGGTAACTTTTATAAGTTCTATTTGAAAAAAATAAAATTCTTCTTCAGAATTGGGACTTCAAAATTTACTTTGGGTAAATTTTTAGTACTTTTTTGATAAAATTCATTTTTTAATGAATAGTGAAAAATACTGTATTTTAATTCAAAACTTCCTTTTAATATAACTTATTTATATGGTTAGATTATCTTTTAAGATGTTTTTATAGTTTAATTAGATTATATTTTTACCATTTAATCCAATGTTGGTCATTGGAAGAAATTTCCCTTTGAAATTGGGCATAAACAAGTAGTTATTATTTCTTAAAAAACACGTGTTTTGTTTTGACAACGAGAATTAATTTTAAATTTATTAATCCAAATTATATGTATTGAATTTGGTAAAATAGATATAATTTTCGAATTCAGAATATCAAATATATATTAGGCTGAATTTTTGGTATTTTTTTGAAAAACTTCAATTTTTGATGAATAGTGAAACCACTAAGTACTGGTTAAAAACTGACTTTTTCATTTAAATGAAAGTTTACCACTTCTGTGAATTGAATTTTTAAAATCCAACATAAATGGTTTTTATTAGTAAGTAAAATTCGGTTCAATAAGATGAAAATACTTTTTTATGAATAGTAACTTTTCACTTTTGTTTACCACGGTTAAAGGTAAATAGGGTAATTCAAGGTAAAAAGAATATCATGATAATAAAACATTACCTTAAAACTTATCCTAGACTTATTGGATGATTCATTTCCAACCATGGGCATCCTTGGGTATATTTTGGGACCCCATTTAGCCACTTAAGAGTGATAATGACACTTTATTTTAATTAACTTAAAGTAAAGGAAAAAATGACATAAACAAATATCTTTTATTAAATTTACTTTTACATGGGGTTATATACATTTTATTTTGTACTATAAATATTTTTTTGAAAAATAAAAATATTCCCTACATCGTGGTATTTTTTTATAATTTTTAGACAACAAATAAATTAAATTATTTATGACACAATAATGATGTTGTGTTTAACTCATTAATAAATGATTTAAATAAATAAGATTATAATGATTAAAATTATATACAAAACCTATAAAATTCTTATTGTGTGATCTTATTTCTTCCATTAGTCATCTTATCTTTGAGCTTAATGAATTTTGGACCTTTACAAACCAAAAATAATTATATAATAAAATAATATTTTCACACTTTCCTAAAGAGCCCCTCTTCCCCCTTATGAAAAGATCTCACTTATAACACATTACTCACACTTATCAAGCACCTTGTCTCGTCCAAAATATGACCAATTAAGCCCCATACATCCCTCTATTACACCAATAAGCCTTGCCTCAGGAAGAAGTCACTTCAAGAAATTATTTTGGTTCAAACCAAAGGGAGTTACCCGATTTTATGGAAACGTTTTCTCTTAAGTTCTTTTCTATTATTTTACTTATACAACCCCTAAAATCTTTTTATTACTTTATTTTATAACAAAAACAGAATCATAAATATACTAGGATTTTTTTGTAAGGATGATTCTAACTACACTTACACACGCCTCCATCTAATGGGTAAAGAATATGTTTTTTCTGTGGATGGAAAACTAACGCCTCACAAAATGATGATTGTTCAATTGTCTCCTACCGCCACTTATGGTGGACATTATGATAAAAATGTATTTATATATGATATATATTATATTTATGTTTTCTTTATTCTTCTTTATTTTTAATTTATATCATACCTTTATGGTTTCCATTATGAGTAAATGTGATAATTTCATTTGAGGATGTGCGGACTACAGCCCCCTCAAAGCGATATGAATCGTTTATACCATATGTGGGATGTATAAAAGATGGAGTTATTGAACTTATATATGATATTATATTGGAATTATAATATAACTATGTATCATTAAGTTTTCATTCAATTAAAATATGAAATAGAAATGAAAGTAGCATTTATGAGTACGTATAGCTTACCATCTCCATGAACGGTGCATTTCATTTCTTATCTCCAAATGTTATGTACTATTATAAATATATATATATATATATATATATAGGATATATATGATATATATGATATCTAAATCATGAATATAATCCTTGACATAATGGACTCTTGACCACATGGACATCTTGTAATTATAAGATGTTCATTTTTTACTCAAGTACCAAATATCAACAAAATGACCATTATTAACATAAATGATTACATAATGTTTATAACATGGTAATAAGTGATATAAAAGGAATAATTAAATTTAAAAAGGGTTCTTAATCAATTATAAATTAACTTAAGTTTATTATTCAGGAAGAATAAGGAACAAACAAGTCAAGTCGGACACGAGGTATGGGATTTCTTATCTCACTTTTAATTCCATGAGATTTCCTTTTTTTCACCACTTATTTATTGCATGTGGTGTATTTTGTACTGCCATTTGATATATATTATAATGATTCTCTTTATATTCATGGTATTATGTGATTTATTTGGTGGTTATTAACTTTTGTTCATACAACTTGATTGATTACATTGTGGTAAGAGGTTTTCATCTCACTTTTATTTCTGTGAGATTCATGCTATATTTTCCACTATTTCATTTTGGGTGGTGCATGTACTACCCATGATTGCATTCTTTTTGTAATATACTTTAAATTATGGGTATTTACATCTTCATTGTATGATATTTCCTTCATGGGGTGTATGTTTCGTAAGTTACCAAATCGTTAAGGGAACATTTCACCATACTCTTTAGTCAAAGACTTATTATTTGTTAAGTCTTTTAATTTACATTATCTTATGTTGGGTTATGTTATTATATATCATTATTTTTGTAAATTTTATTTCCAAGTAATGAGATATCATTTTCTCTCTCATCAACTCATTTTATGATTTATAAAGTGACGCTATTAGGCTGTCGAATTTCTGTAAGAGAACTTCTTAACCTAATTTCATTTCTTTGGGTTAAACTTATACTTCTTGATTATGTCGTACTATGAATATGTGTTAATTTCCTCTGATTATTTTACACATAATATCCACTTACATTGGGTGTATTCTTATTTTTCACACATAATTATGTAATTTATTTAACCTTAATCTAAGGATACTGTCTTTATAAGGGATTTCGTCTCAATATAAATTCCCTTAAGACTTCATTGTTGTTATGAACCAATTCAATTTTATATGGTGTATATACTATCCTTTATAATATTATATCATGAATACCTTTATTCTCATGATATTATAAAGTTTTGATGAAATATTATTCCTCAATTATTTTTATTCAAGAATCTCTCATTTGGTTAAGAACTCCTTAACTAAAATATTATTTTAAAGATTTATTCTTCTAAATATTTCTCAGTAATGTCCATGTTTTAAAAATTATTTTAAGGATTTATTTATATGGACATTAATGTTTTCAAATTTTAATTCCTTTAAAAGTTTCAAATTGGTATGGGACACTTTGATTCAAAAATCACTTTATTAAATGTTTTAAATGGTTTTTTAAAATTTTTTGATAAATAATTGATTATGTCAATATATTGAAATAATATATTGTGATAGAAATGTGGAAATGTTATCTTTCCTTTATGCTTGTTTTATTTGTTATGACTACGTTATGGTTATTCAGGATTGTTTACGTATACGGGTGGTTTCGTGATAAATATAGAGCGGGCGGGCCCGAGATGGCTCTCCAATGCATTGGGTAATGTGATGGAGGTAAAAATTAATGTTTCTCTTAAGAGATTTAGGGAATATAATGTGATGGGTATTCCAAATGTGACTCCCAATGTAGCTGTGATAGCTACAATTTAAGTATGTTATGAATTACATAATTTACCTTTATGATTTATGATTTTTGTGTGTTATTCATAAATCTTATGATTTTCTAAGGTATGTTATGATTAAAAAGTATTAGTTTCATTGATTTGTATTTATTGATGGGATAATGTTTTCCTTCCTTATTTTATAACCCTTACTGAGCTTTTATACTCATACCAAGTTTTTAAAATGTTTTCCATAGGACATAAAGATGAATAGGGTCAAGGATGGGATCAAGGAAAAGTCATGTTCTCTAAAACATGGAACTAGACATGTTTCTTTTTAAGAGATTTTATTTTGTGAAAAAAAATGGAAACTGAGTAGAAGTGTCTACTTTGTAATTTTTGAGATGAAATGTAATAGTTATGGCCTAATTCTATAATACTCTAAACCTAAAAAGATCCTCAATGTGAATTATTCATTTAATTCAAGATTATGTAATGTTTAAGGTCGAGTCCTTATAACCTCTCCAAAATCTTAAGTATGGTTCAATTCGTATTAGATGGTCTCCCTATAGTCCTTAGGTTGCTACATAATTTGTTCCATAAATAGAATGGAATTTGTCAAATTATATATATTATAAATTATTTTTTGGTATTCATCATTTTAGATCTATAAATACAATTTAGTTCTATATATACATTTAATTAACTCTAATATAATTTATACTTAAATAACCAATAAAATACTGTAAACTCATGTTACTTTCAAAATAATAAAATTAGGTGACTATATATACATTTTTTTGAAATAATTAAACTTTATAAAATTTAAATAATTATATTTTATACACAATTACCTATAATAATAATTATTTATAATTAATATAATTTAAAAATTATTATTATTATTATTTTAGTTTCATTATAAAAAATAGTATTATATATATATTTAATGATATATTTAATATTTAAAGAAATTTAAATATGATAAATAATATACATATATATATAATTATATTAAAGTAAAGTTACTAATATCATACATATATATAACATATATATATAATATTTAGGTAGATTCACTTTATTCATCTATGTATCAAATGATGAGTGACCTTCATTTTATATTTTTTTATGGTGGAAGGCGTAAACCACATTCAAGTTTATTGCCTATCAAGGTAAGTGTAAATGAAGTACATGAATCCATCAACCACTTTTTCCATTTATATAAAACCCTATAATTTTTTTAATAAAATAAAACCTATTAAAAACCCAAGTTTTATAAAAAACATTATAAAAAAACCAATTATTTTATTAAAGTTTTAATCAAATATTTTTTGATATATTTGAGGATAAAAAAGAAAGTAATTCATCATTAACTCTACATCTATGTCAAATAAAATAAATTAATTTCAGTAACATACACTCGTCAGCTGAAATTACACTGTAGAAACCCAAGACCCCTAGGATGCATAGCACTATAGTTGTGTATTCTGATTCTTTTGTCTCCACCCACTCCATTTCTTTCCCACCCTTTACTCTATCATTTTCCTAGTTGTGTGGAGATTTGTTCTAGAAGGATTTGGTGTAAATGGATGCATCAAGTTAATAATTAGTTCCAATGGTGTAATTATCACAAATCGAAGGCATTACCCCATTTTAGATAACATAATGAAGTATAATTTTCATCCTCGTCAACTTCATCTCCTGAACAATTATTATTGAATTTGTTTTCTTGAGACTCATCCCTCATATATTTTATTTTTCTTGTACTACTCTGAGAATTAGTCATCACATGGATGATTAATACTTAGAGTATTTCAAGAATCATAGGTTCATATCCATAAGAGATAGAGGATGTGTGTCAAACAACAAAATACAGTGATAAATGTTCAAGAGATGAGCTGATGAGGATAAAATTTGTCTATAAATTTCACCTTTGAATGAATTCAGAGGATAACACCTACCATAGTGGAGAAATTTTCCTCATCCTCCTCACTCATTGATTGTTTGTTTGGCACGATCTATTTTCATTTTTTTTATCATCATTCTTGCATTATCATCAGCATATCCCTATATTCAACAACGTTTTCATAGTAAAATCTTTATCCATAGAATTAATGTATTGTTTCATATTTATGTTTAATTTATTTCTTTTAATTATTACTAATATAATAATTTTTTTATATAGGTGGATACTTTTCTTCAAGCCTGCAACTGAGATAATAAAAATAATTAAATGCATCAAGAATGCATACAAGCATTAGAAAAAGGTGAATTCCTACTACTTATTTAATTAATTTTTTCATAATTTTATCTAAAATTTTGAAATTAATTTCTTTATCGTTTTTATCTAATAATTGTTTAGTTTTTATCACAGACCTTTTGTGAAGTCATATTTTTCTTTCAACTGTCCACAACAAGCCACAAAATAGATAAAATGATTCTTTATGCTAATGTTTCAACATTTTCTACTTTAATTTCCTTTTTTTGTCCAACTTCCAACACTACATATTGATTCAATATTATTAGCCGAGAAACCATTCTTGTTGTTGAAATCCTCTTATCTTAAGAATTTCAACAATGAGAAAGGTTTTTCGGCTAAGAACATAAATTCAATATGTAGTTTAGGAATTTTGGCATTGAAAAAAAAAATTACGCATGGTAAAATTGTAAGTTTGGATTTTTTTTGAAACCTTGGGATGTGTAGGAATCAACCACACCTAAATATAACACACAGTGTGACCGGTATGACTGTAAGTGCTTATTTTTATTTAAAATTGACATTAATTTTAGTAAAACCAAAAATTTAAAAACTCAAAACCAAGAAAACATATTCTAATTGCTTTGATACTTTATGTAAACAATCCATAATTCATTTTAGACATGTAGTAATTACTTTCACCTCAATTCAATGCATAGTGTGACCGCTATGACTCAATGTGTCTGTTATTAGTTTAAAATCGACAGTTTATTTGAAAAATGTAACTCACTAAAAACAAATAAAACATGCTTGTATTTTCTTGATAATTTAGGAAATTGATTCAAAATTCCTTTGTGATATAAAGGAATTGTTATCATGATAAATTGATACATGATATGATCAGTATAGGTCAAAGTCCATGTATCCAGTTTAAAATGAAATTTTAGTAAAAAAATAAATGGCATACTCAAAACTGAGAAATTCATTCAGATTGTTTTGATACTTATATAAAATGATCCATAAGTAATTTTATATGTCTAAGAATTAATCATACCACAATATGATACATGGTGTGACCGATATGACTCAAAGTGCATATTTTTCATTAAAAATGGCATGAATTTTAATAAAAATGACAAATGGCGTACTCAAAACTAAGAAAATACTTTTATATTGTTTTAATACTTTAGGAAAATGATAAATAAGTCATATTTTATGTGTAGAAATTAGTATCACTTAAATTTAATGCAAAATGTGAACGATATGACTCAATGTGTATGTTATCAGTTTAAAATTGATAGTTTAGTTCAAAAAATGTTACTCATTGAAAATAAAGAAAACGCATTCTAATCTAATTGATAATTTAGTACATTGATTCTTAATTAATTTTTTAAGTGTAGTAATTATAATCCCATAAAACCAATACATGATGTGATTAGTATGAGTTAGAGTTTGAGATTCCTATTTGAAATGACATTTTTGTAAAAAAGGAAAGTAATGTACTAAAAACTAATAAAATGAATTTGAATTGTTTTGATACTTTAGTAAAATGATCTATATTCTATTTTTGACATGTAGAAATCATCCACACCATAATATAATACATGATGTTTCTAGTATGACTCAATTTGTTTGTTAGTTTAAAATCAACATTTTCGTTCAAAAAGTGTCACTCATTGAAAATTGAGCAAACACACTCGGATTGCCTTTATAATTTATGAAAACAATCATAAGTTATTTTTGACAAGTAAGAATTGGTATCACATCAAACCTACACACTATATGATAGGTACGAGTCAAATTATGTGTTTCCAATTTAAAATGACATTTTAGTAAAAAAAATACAAGCGACTTACTCAAAACCAAGTAAACACATTACGATTATTTTTATATTTTAAGAAAATAATCCATAAGTCATTTTAAATGTGTAAGAATCATCCATGCCACAATTAGATGCAAGTTATGACTAGTATGACTCCACATGAGTTTTTTCAATATATAAGTATCATTTTAGTTTAAAGAGCGCTTCAAATCGCTAAAACCAATCAAAAAAGATTAGATTTTTTTTCTCTTCATTTAAATTCTGTATTCATAATTTATTTTTCTAATTTCATGGTGTTTTTGGTTCTTTGGTGTGTTGTTATAGCACACTACACTGGTGGGGAAGTGTGTTGTAGCAGCACATTGTATTATGCGCCTTTATCAAGGCTTCTATAATTACTGATAAAATACTCAAGATTTTAATCTCACTCCAGTAGTCAGCACTTCTCTAGTGCGGATAAAGTCTATTTTTAGCACTATTAAACACATATTTTGTAGTATTGAATGTTACTTGTGCGTATGTGTGGACTACCACCTCCACGTAGCGATGTGATTCATTTTTCATTTCTATTTTAATTAGATGGTAATGAGAATGTATTTTTTGAGTATATCTGATGTATATGACATAACAATAATTTTATAAAGGCTAATTATTATTTATATTTCTTTCTTTACATCCATAAAAAATTGAAAATAGAATTTATGCGTACGTATAACCTACCATTTCCATGAACGGTGTAGTTAATTTTTCTATCACTAACTATTTTGGATTAATATAAATAAATATAAAATAAATATATAAAATTTTTATATAATTATTAAATTTCTGAATATTATGGAGACTTGATCAATGTATAAAGACCAAAACTAATGAACTAAAACAAACATGAAAAAGAAAGAAATTTTTACCTGAAACAGCAATTTTAAAAAATAATTGTTAATAAATTAGTGATAAAATATTATATGTAATTCATATTTGGTATGATATATAATATTTTGTTTATATAATATATTTATAATAAATCTGTATTTATTATATAGAATGTTTTTTCACATACAAAGGATGTTGGACCTGAGGTAAGGGTTTTTCATCTCACTTTTACATCTATGAGACATATATCAAATTCATCACTTATTTGTTTTGTGTGATATATATACTTACCCTTTGATATATTATAACATAAATCTATTTTTTTTCATTATATTTAATTTTTTATTTGAATTATTTCTTCCATTTTTATTACAGTTCAAAATAAACCCAAGTGGAAATGGTTTAATTCACAATATCATAATTATTCATGATTTTCTATGTTTAAGTATCCACCGGGAAATATTTATCTTCCATATCAATTTTTAAAAAATATATTTTAAAAAAAATTACAACTATATTATGATTGTTGAAATTTATTTTTACCCGTGTTTTACTTTTAAAAAAATGGTTTGAAAAGTATCTTTTTGTCGTTTTTTGAATGAGTTACCTTATGACATTTCCCAAAAAAATATGGAAGGAATGTTCTTATAACTTATAAAGCATGAATAGTTTTTCCTACCATTATGAATTATATTTTATTTAAATATTACTTTATAATTTTATGAGTTTATTTCAAAATAAAATGTTTTCCTTCATATTTTCAAATTTTTTTAAAGGTATTTTCAATGTAAAAAAATGTATTTTCCTCAAGAAATATTCCAGTAATCTCTTTAAATTATTTTCATCTATATAAACATTCTTTGATTAATCTTATATTGATAATGTAATCTAATGATAATATTCATCATGTTTATTTAGATAGTTCTTGATTAGTTTTATTGGATAAAGTATTGATATTATGTATGACTAGTTCTTCCAATATAAACATTTATTGGTTTTCTTTATGGAAAGTTGATTATATTGTATTGTTTATTCATTTGAAGAATGAATTAGACTTAGTAAGTGATAGATAATTACTTTTATATCCCCTCGATTAATTGGTAATTATCATGATAAAAAATTTATTGGGTTTTGGCTAAGGCCTTACCCATTTATGTAGATTTCATGCCACAAGGCCTTGATTGTATTTTTAGATGTCTTATTCGAGGCCTCAACGATATGTTTTAGATGTTTGGAATTATGTATTCCATTAATATGAAATCAGTTATTGATGTGATTGTTTTATTATTTATAATATCAATAGATAATTTTAGAGCTCATGTGATTATTTATATGGATTGTTTGATCATCCTTTATTAATGACATATTAGGCTCAAGTTATTATTTAAATGGCATGTGTTTCAGTTATTTACCTTTTCATATTTTATTCTAATTTATTCATGATATAATCTATTATATTCATACCCTTACTGATCATATAAGCTTACCCATTTCTTATGTTTTATTTTCCTCAAGATTCTAGGAAGTGTCTTATGATTGATATATAGGGATATGCTAATGGAAATAATGGTGCACTCAAAGAATATACTATTTTTTGTTAAGTTTTCAAATGTAATATAATATTTAACCATGTGTCTAGTTTTTAAAAACTATTAAACTATTTTGTCCTTAAGGATATGATTTCTTGTATCTAGTGTCTATATAATAAAGTAACCACATACTATGGGATACTATATTTGAGGTCTTTATATTTGGTATTAGAGTAATTTTATTCAGAACCTTAGGGAACTATATTTAGGAAATTTAACTACCCCAAACCTACACTCCCAGATTCGTTGCTAAAATCATAAACATTACATTTTCATCTTTGAAACTGATGAAGTTGACCCAATTTTCATTATAAAAAACATACAATATCAAAATAAAATATTGGATCACTTACATTAGCAAATACCTTTTTGGATTAGAGTTTTATAGAATTGGGAAAAACTCTTACATAAACAATAAACATGTCTTTAAATGATAATTTCTTCCAATTAATTCTAATTTTATTCTTTAAAATTAAGTCACTATAATTTTCCATATGAAATATTAAATCCTATTACTTTTTGTTATGTGTTTTCAAAACATTGATTTGATCATAAATTTACTGAATCTTTCATGGGTTGTTTCTGATGTTTTTTCAGTTTTTTTTTTAAGTTTTTTGGGTTTGTTTACAGTTGGTGAATGGTTTTACAGACCATGCATTCAAACTGTGTTGTATTTCCAGTAGCCTAAGTAGGGTTTCCCAATTGGTGCATGGTTAAACAAAAAATACATACAATCCATGAAACCTAAATAATAAAGGTCACATGTTTTGTACAGGGTTAAACAAACCATGAATCCTAACCATGAAACTTTTCCGGCAACCTAGAAAGAGGTGCATGATTGGCACGTGGTTAGTACTAATTGTGATAACATGCACAAGAAATCATGCGATGGGATTTTAATACCCTTAAAATATTAATTAAAATATAAAAACACCCTAATTAACCCTAAAATCATCCCACACAAACCTAATTCAATCAATTGTCTTTTGGGATTCATCTAAAGGTTTTTTGGCCCTCACAACCTCATCTCTAGGAAGATTGAAGTGAGGATTGAAGTGGGTATCCTCTTCAAGTAAGTTATTCTCCTATCTACCTTTGATATATATTATTATATTGATTAATTATTCCTAGAGGTTATTATTTCCTTCTGTTCTATTGGGTCATGTTTTATTTATGTGGAATTATGGATCTTGGGAAGTTTCTATCTATTCTCTTAAGATCAGCCTTCCTTGATTCAGTGATCACCATCGGAGGTGACACATCTCAGATCTATTTTGGTTGCATTATGGATTTCCAAGTAAGTGTGTCTATGATTTTACTTCATTTTTTAATTCATTATTTGTGGAGAATTTATATATATGTTCCTCCTTCTAACAAATGTTCTATAATTGTTGATCTTGAATTGCCTTACGAAATCCTCTTTGATCCTATTTTATGAAAATTTAATGTAGAATGATTTCTTTCACATAGTTTTAAAAATTAATGAATTCTATGTTTATTTTAATTCCCTTTCAAGGAGTTTTTAAAGGTTACCTTATGTAAAGTTAGGTCTTAGACCTTCTTTTTATTTCGAATGTAAAATAATTTGACTTGTATGAAATGGTTTGTAATACTTGATGATTTCCATAGAGTTTTGATTACTTGAATTTTTAAAATGATCAAGATCCATCTTTGAATTATTTTATCCTTACATTAAAATGGTAATTCTTGGGTTGTTTTAAATGAGAGATCTATTCACATGGAAAGAGGGTGTAAATCCATCTTTCCTAATGACCTTAATCCTTTTTAAATTATAGAAGTATCTTGAATGAATTTGATCTGTTTTGATAGAAATACTTATTTTAAAGGCATTTTTGGAAATATTATTATTATTTTTAAGGGAAGTGGATATGTTTATCCTTCTTAAAGGTTAAATTTAAGAAAAGGTTTTGAATTGAATTGATGATGTTTGATGGCCTAGTTGGAACTTTATAATGATCCTCTCTTGTAATAATCTATTAATGTAACTTACTTGATTATTTTATTTTGCACTCATGGGTGTTGAAAAATGGATTATTTGATTCAAGGTATATTTTGGTTTAGAGTGATGTTTTATTTTAGGTAATGTTACCATGATTGAAATTTTGATGTCATGATCTCTTGATTGATATTGAAAAGGATCCATAATATGATCCTTGTAACTTGATTATCTCACTCGCCTCTTTTGACTAGTCATGGGAACTTTGGTAGTTAAATGATATTACCAAGATATATGATTTTATATTATAATAACACCCCATCTAGTTGATCTTTTTAAATCATGAATGTTCCAGGCTATACACATTTAGCTACAAAAGAGGGTGTACATGGATCTGGTTTTTTTGAGACTCGTAAGATTGGATGTAAACCCAATGATTAGTCATAATGTATTTTGATTATCTTTACTCCATTGAAATTTAAATCATATCTAGGTTATACCCAATACATCCACATAAATAATATTGGATACATGATAGCATTCATTGTCAATAATTTTCACCAGAGTTTCCTTTCTGGTTTGATTCCTACATTTGATTGATTTGTTTATTAAAGTAATGCACCTTAACCCTATTATATTGAATCTTGTACAAATCCTAATATCAAGTGAATTTTATTAATTTTATTGTTTCATTTAAATTTTTATTTTGAAATGGTTTTCAAATATTTTCAAAAAAATGTTTAGTTTTTAAATTTTGAAATGGAATGTTTTATAGATTTGGTTTGATAAATTATTTTTAAACGTTTAAAACACTTTTTTTAAAACTATGATTTATACTCTATTTATGGTACACCTATCTTATCATATTATACTTACCTTATGAAGTAACTGTATATAATATTTTGTTTAATCCTAATAATATCTATATCTCACACCCTACTAGTACCTTTTTGTGTTTGAAACCTTTTTGATCTTAAAGTTGGTGCTTGTTCTCTCATATTCCTTTTTGTTTTCATGCTTGGGTGACTAAGGACGGGTGACTTGGGATATGGTGGGTGGTTTTGGACCACTAGAATACGGGTTTTTGTTGTTATGTTCCACTTTAAATTTTTATATCAGCTCTTTGTACTTTGATATGTCAATATTGATTTGTTTATCTGAAATTTTTTTGGTAATGTACTTTGATTACTATTTTCTTTTTTGGGAGAAATCAATCCCAACGGTTATTTCTAGATGCTCAGGTTCTTTTCTTCATACCATGGAGATCTAGAATTCCCTTCAGGTTAATGGAAAATCAACTCGGTTATTGGTTTATATGGTACTATAGGTTGGTTTGTCACAAATGGTACTAGAGAAGGTCATTACTTAAAAATAAATCACATTTCCTTGAGAGACCTTATGTTATTTAGGGTCAATCATGGTAGAAAGAATATTTGGAATGTTTCAATACTCAGGAGGTGGTTCTTGATTAGGTTTTGGATCACCACCTCATCATGATTAGACTTGAGTTTCTAATGAAAGTGTGGAATGGAGTTTTTATTTTTATTTTTTTCTGATGATAAATGAGAGTTATATTCCTAATAATATTATTATTGACTTTTGTAATATCTTCTAAGTTTTGGGTTGGAATGGATAGATGTACAAAATTTCATTGTACCTATATAGTCTAGTAAATTGTGTGGAATCATTGTGACTATTTGATAAGTCAATCCAAGAACTATTGTGAGGTTGTTTCATTGTTTACAATCACATGTGACCAATCCATGCATTGGTCAACTCTAACCCAAACATGGTTCCCAATCCATTATTTCTATGATAACTTCAAATGTGTGAGTATATTTAAAAAGGTTATGAGTGTGGTTTGTCGCATTATCTTTTCTGATTTTTTCAACTTTAATCATTTTTTTTCTTATTTTTAAATAATTTTTGAAATTAAAATTTGTATATTAATACAAGTTTTTTTGTGATTTAAAATGTGTTTTTAATTACCAAAAGGTGTGTACTTATGAAATGTTTGGTTGGGAAAAAATAATTTTCAATGACTCTTGTGTGATGTTTTAAGAATTTTTGTTTCTAAAAGATTTAAAATGAAAATTATTTTGGAAATTGGAAAATGGGATCAATTTTTTTTAAACCGTGCATTAATTTCCAAGAGATGAAAAAGAATTTCAGAAAACATTGATGGATTTAAAACAATATTTTCCATTTTTAAAGGTAATATTAATGTTTCATAAATAGTTAAATCTTATCTGTTTTGGAATCAAATATTCTTTTATAAAGTGTTTTATGGATTGATTAAAATATTTTATCTTTCTTATATTCTATTTTGGGTTTTTTGTTATGCCTGATTTGTTGAGCCTATGTTTTATGATTTCCAAAAATGTACCCCATGAAGTTTTATACGAAATATTGAATGTTTATTCTTTAGTTTGGTTTTAGATCCCCCCCTTGAGTTTTCTAGAAGTGGCATCTCTTGTTGATAACTCTATTAAGACACCATATAGAGTGGTGGATCTAGAGACCTTCCATCTATTAGATCCCATCATTTACTTCTTGAATTTTCATTCACCTTCTTATAATGTTTAATGAGGCTCTCTGTAGGTAATAAAGTGGAATAAAGAATTTAATGTCAACTTTGATTCTCTAAATACTCTTGATTATCTTAGAGTCGATTTTATCAATTCTTTGATTTATAGACTTGGCCATGAGTGGTGGGAATTTATTATTCCCTCTAATACACATGAAATAATTTCTTAGGAATTATTCAAGTTGATATTCATTCAGTGGAAGTATCCTAATGAAGTGATTAAGGAGAAACTTTTCAAGTTCTTGGTTTTTAGTCAAGATGATAAATCTATTGAAAATTATACCAATCATTTCTCAAGTATTATATGTTTGTTACCTAATATTTTTAGTAAATAACTTCATAAGGTAATTTGTTTTTTAAAAAAAGTCTTTACCCATACCTTTTAACAACCATTTTTTAGGACTAGTTGATTTATTTTTGAGAGATGCTCAATTGGGATTTTTTAGCTGAAGAGAATCTAAAAAAGGACACTAAGGGAAGAATGACTTGTTTGTGGTAAAGGAAGGATAGTATTCATGAGGAAAGAATAGGCATGGTGTGTTCTTTCAATGTGGAGAACCGGGTTATCCTAATAATTTTTGTTCAAAATAAATAAGGTTTTGTAAATGGTGTGGCCATTTGGGTCACCATAATAGGTTCTTTAAGTGAGGATACTAGGAAGGTATGTTTAAGTTTGGGATCATCATATCTTGACTATAGGTGTAGCGACCCGACCCTAGATAGCTTAGAGCTAGTGTATGCTATTAATTACATTTTCATGACTACAAGGAATCAAATCTCAAAGTATCAATCAGTTTAGTAGTCTTAGAAAACCAGATAGATAAATGAGTCTTTTATTACAAATGAATACACTAATTACAATATTATTTTTTTCTTCTTTCTAAATAAATAACTTCTAGGATAACTCTAATCCATCTAGTAAATATATTCATATCTTTCATAGTATGCTTCTTAGATTCCTAGGGAAAGAAACATAATAAAGGTGATATCAAATACTTATTAATATAAAAATATAGTGGAATTAATAATGAATCAATGATAGTAATAAATATGGAATGGTGAATAATAGAACACAAATACCATCTAATCAAAAAACTGATAAGGAAGTTCATAAACAGTATAGAAATTTAATAAATGGAAACACATTCCATTCAAATAACTAGATAAGTAAAAAATCAATATGTAAAGGTAATAAACTAAAACACATTACATTTAATCAATGAACTAAAATTAAATGTATCTGTAAATATGTCAATAAAAAATCTCATGGAAGAATAATAACTAAAACTAAATAAGGTAAAATACTTAATTATTAGACACCATTTTTCCTAGTTATATAGATTCATTACCTTCAAAAGACAATTTACCTATTCCAATTTTCACAAAAAATTCATCCCATGAGACTATTGATGCATTGGGGGGATTGCATTAACTGGTCCCCAACCCATAGGGCTTGCCATAAATAGTCCTCAACCCATGTATTTCATGTCCAAAGCATTACTCATATATGGAATAAATAATTTTCCTTATCAAACATCCATATTGAATAAAGAATATAGATTTATTGATAAAACATCAGAAGAGGATAATTACAAATATTTTTTGTAGATAATGATGAATGATATACCATTGAAATTTCATTAAAACAATCTTGAGGGAAATGACATTTTAAATATTCCAATGTGTTCCATACCACCTTGAAACATTTAAATAATAATCCCCCTAAAAGAATAATATTAAATAACACTTATAATATCATGATAGTAAGTATATTCAAGATGTAACATGTCAAAGGTCTGTAAATTCACCAAATAAAAGTGAATTGGTACATAATAACAAATAAGTCCCAATGGAATGTAAATTGAGAAAGAATACCTTACATATGAATTCAATGACCCAAAAATAATAATCAAAAAATAAAACATTTAAAAATTAACCTTTTAAACATGAAATGTAATCTTCTAATAAATTATGGTAGGTTAATCTCTACATCCCTTATTAGGTAAAAATAATATTCCTTTTTGTTTGGTAAAAATGTTAGAAAATGCCTTGTTCAAAAATCAACAAGAATATCCCATTGAAAACATTGGTTAAAGAAAAAAGGGGTATACATATCTTTTCCAAATAATTTTAAAATAATTTTTTAAAACATTTTAATAAAACATGGTTTTTAGAAGAAAATAGGTTCTCCGACTAAAGTGAGAAATAAAGTTAGGTTTTCTTAATAAAAACATTTTATAAAACATTTTGAGTACCAAATAGTGGGAAAATTATACTATTACTTTAAAATGGTTGTGAATGACCATATAAGAATAAAATTAAATGGTTTTTTATAAAATAATTAAATAATTTCCTCGGATAGAAATTCAAATGTAAATAATCCTGAAAAAAATGAGATTGGGAAGTAAACCCTCGAAAAGAACATAACGTTGATGTGAAAATCAATAAATTAATTGATTATGTGAATCATATGTAAATCCATATAAAATAAATGTAAATAAAATAGTTGATAGTAAAAATGTTATTATATACAAAATCATAGAATATTAATGACAATGAGGACGTAGTATAACTGAATGAAAAGAAATTGGGTTATGAAGTTCTTTTCCACTTAGTAACTTTAAATTCAAATACCCTTAGAAGAAATAATTCAAATTAAAAATAAAAACAACATGGATATAAATTATTTCATTGTTTGATATATTAAAATGGTCAGTATATTCACCACACAAAATAATTAAGTGGATAACATGAAATTTATCTCACAGATGTAAAAAGTGAGAAGAAGATCCCTTACCTTGAGCTTCCTTTTGGTTGAACATCCATTAAATTCCTATATAATAAACTTATTTTAATTATTTACTTTTTTAATAAACTTTTTTATGTTTATCATTACTTTTATTTCACTTATTACTATATTTTATAAAACTACTTAAACAATTAAATTTAAGTCAAGTGTTTGGGCCAAATTCGGTTTATGTGTAAAAAACAACTATTATTGGTCAACTATGGTCAAAGGGGTCATATATAACATATCTAGAATAATAAAAATGACATAATTATCATATTTATAAATAAATTATAATTTTAAAATCAATCATTAAATATGGTTATGAAAAATGAACCAACATTACAATCATGGAGACGGTAGGTCGTATGTAGGTAGGAGTAACATTTCCATTTTTCAATGATCATTTAGGAAAGAAGAAAATTAACTTAATTATTTATAGAATTATAATTATATAATAATAAAATATTATTTAATCATATATATTTATATATATATATGATTCTTTTTATGTAAAAGGGATCGCATTGTGTCGAGGAGGTGGTAGTCACACGTCCACGAATTATGTTATCACTTTTTAAGTGTATGAAAGGCTAATAAAGAAAATGATATATATTATATTTCTAGAATGATAATTATTTCATTAATATCATATATATTTTTTGAATATAAAATATTTTTAATTAAACTCAACCATTATACATTCCATTTATAGTGTGAATGAATCACATCACTTTGGGGGTGGTTGTCCGCACTTCCACAAACGATGTTATTATTTTTACACAAAATGAAAAGTATAAAGATATGTGTTGTAAAAGAATTACATAATTTTAAATACATAAAAAATATTATATAAAAAATATATAAATATATTTTCTATCATAATGGCCACCGTCATAGGTGGTAAAGGAAAAAATGAACAATCATCATTTCGTGAGGTGGTAGTCTGTAGTACATGTAAATTGTATGTTCATTACCCATTATATGAAGGTGTGTGTAAATTTAAATCAAAAACTTAGAATAAAAACATCCTAGTATATTTAGGATAATTTATTTTCTATATAAACTTGTAATAATAATATTTTAGGGAGTGGATGATGGAAATAATACTAAAGAGATTTAGGAAAGACATTGCCTCTTAATCAGATAACTCCTTTTGGTTTACACAAAAATACTTCCTTGAAATGATTTCTACCCAAAGATGAGTATTTTTGGGAGTTAACTAGGAAGATTTTGGATGAACCTAAGTGTTTTGAGAGGTGTGAGTAAGTGGGATGAAAGGAGGCCTTTTATAATGGAGGAGGGGTGGTACTCTTGTAATATTTTTGATGAAAGGAACTCCACAAATGTTTTTTTATTGAAATTGGATCATTAATGGTCCAAATCCGATCCAAGAAATTATAAGGTCAAAATATGTTCAAATAAGGGATTATGGAAAAGTTTATTGGTCATTTTGGGTCTTACAGTTAAGTTTTAGTCCCTTATTAAGCTTAATTTAACCTTAATCATTATAATTAATTTTAATTAATTTCACTAATATTTTTGGTCAAAAAATAATTTAAACTTATTATAAATTATAAATTATGAAGATTAAAAATATGTAATCCATTTTTCTAAATTAAAATTACAAAATTGGTGTAAATTAAATTAAAATTAATCTCGTAGACGGGATGACAATGCTTGTTTTTGAAGTAAAAATGTCCTAAATTTTGATAAGTTTGTGTAGGTAATTTCAAATTGAAATTGATTATAATGGACTAAATTGGATAAATTGATAAAAATATTATCTAATTAAACTTTAAAACAAATTTAAATTATGATTTAACCTTATAAATAAATTATATGTAAATTCATCTTTGACATAAATTTCAGTATTTTTCACTATCCATTAAAAATGAAACGTCATAAAAAAATACAAATAATTAACCCTAACGTAATTTTTATGTTAATATTTCAAATATTAAGTTTATTTTTACAAATAATATTTATAAAAGGGTCAAAATTGGATTTAAAATGGGTTTTCCATTAAAAGGCGGTAAAAGTGCCTTAATAAAAATATAGGTTTTTATGTGTAATATTGAGTTTCTTTTTATATTATGTCTATCAAATCTATTAGATGATAATAAAAACTATTTATTTAATATATAAAATATATATTTCATTAATACAATTAAATAATTTTAATTAATTTAATTTATTAAGACAAAACTCCTTTGTGAGCATAAAAATAATAATATTTCCTTTATATTCAATTGTTTTATATTTTATTTCTAATTAATTGGTAACCTATTAATTGATTTTATATTTTTATAAACCATATATTTTAATCATTTAGTTAATATTATTCATAACCTATAATTTAAAAGCTTGTTTAAGTATTATAATAAGATTTTAATAATATATTATTGTTCGGTAAAACTCGATCTTGCATGTAACACAAGCCATTGAAGAAACTCATTGTTGAGTATGAAATACAAAAATTCATTATCACGTGTATTAAAAGAGATATCATATATTTAATTTATTTAAAATAGTAAATATATTATAAAATCTTGGGGTATTATATTCCCATATGTGGTTGGTGTTACGTGTCATACATGTTATTGAATATAATATTCCTACTTTAGATTTTCAGGGCATTACAATGGGTTAGATAATGCTTCAAGATAGTAATTAACTAGCCATTGGACTTGGTGTGAAAATTTTCATGAAATGGGAGGAGCTTATAGTGGTGGTTTATGTTGATCCAGTTTGTTTTTTATGATGTTGGAGTGGAAACTTTTAGAGTTTTTCCTTATTATGGCTTGTCTATTTTTAGAAACTATTTTTTTAGAGATCTTAGTGTCCTATTTTAGGATCATTTTGGATGATCTATTTTGAACAATGTTGTGATCATGTGGATTTTTTCTTTTTCTTGATAACTCTATTATTTTTCCTTGTGGATGTGCACTCTCCAATACTTAACCTTCCTTTCAAACGACTTTATTTCCTTGATGTTTATTGTGCTCCTAGTGATGGAGTAAAATATTTTTCTAAGAAAAATTGAGATGTTTGGGGTTTTTTTGCTTAAAAATATATTTTTTTTTCTTCCATGGATGTATTCTTATGTTTAGTGTTATTTACAGTTTGTTTTGGATATTTTTCCTTGGTATCATCTTATTTTTCCTTGGGGGTTAGAGCTCAATTTTGATGTCATGGATGATCTACCTTGTGAGAGTATAGTTCTGTATTATAAAATGACCTTGATGTTTGATAAATTTTTTGATGGACTTGGATAGACCTTGGAAAGGTTCTTGGGTAACTAGGAAGATCTGATTCCATGATAGACCAGACACCCAAAGGTGTTGCAGTGTGATTTGATGAGATCATCGTGGGGTGAGGCTCAATGCTAAAACTTGTAGGTTACCATTGAGTACTTACATAGGGTAGAAATATTTGTTAGTTTTGTTCCTTTATTGTGGATTTTTGATCATATATGGATCTTGAGAGTTTTTTTTTCTTATGGAAATCATGAGTTTTTTAGATATGTCTATAACTTAAGGTTTTCAGTGTCAGCCCATAAATGTTCTCCTTGTAGAGTGCTCAAAGTAACTTTTTTATATTGAAGGGACTTTCCTTTCTCATGTTACATCATTTTTATGAATCTTTAAATAATGGGGAGACCTATTCTAGATATCTATTCTTAACCCTATTTAAAATCATGTGATTATCTTGGTTTTATTATCTTGGAGTTGTGTGTGATTTTAGACTTAGGGTGACTCTCTCTTCTGGAATGCAGACCAATGACCTCATAGGATGTGTGAGGGAGTTCTTCTTATTTTTTCATTTTCTATATTTCAGATTAGAATATTTCTAGGGATATAAATTTCTATATTGGGTAGGTTTTAATATCATGTTAATTTTTTAGGTGTTTTAACCAATTTATTTTAGAATCCTTTTATTGGATCTATTCATGTTCTATTTCTAGTGTTTTTTCTGTGTTTTTTTCAAGCTTGTTGGTCTTGGGCATGGTTGGTTCTTGGTATGAAAAAAATACAACAAAACTATAAAACCTTTACAGTATCCCAAGTAGGTAAATAAGGTTGGAACATGGTTATAGAAACCATGTATCTAAAGTATACAACCTAAACCGAAAGGGATACACAGTTTGCACATGATTAAACAAATCATGCAGCCTAACCATGCAACTTTTCCAACAGCCCGGAAAGAGGAACACAGTCGACAAAAGTTTAGTACTAACCATGTGACTAGTCCTAGGAAGCCATGTGATGGGATTTTAATTCCCCAAAAATTTAATTAAAATCCCAAAACCCACCTAATTAACCCTAAACTTCTCCCAATAAAACCAAATTTTATCCATGGATTTTGGGATCCCTCTAGAGGCGTTTTGGTCCCCACAAACTCATCTCTTAGTGAATCAAAGTTCCCATAGAAGTTGTCATCCTATTCCGGTAATTTCTTTTCCTCTCATCCTTTTATCTCTCTTCTTCTATTGATTCATTATTCTTAGATGCTATGATGGCCTTGTATTTCATTGGATCATGGTTTATTTATGTGGAATTATGGATCTAATGTCCTTTCTCTCTCTTATCTCAATATCCATATTCTGAGAATTGTTGGTCACCATCATATGCGAAACATCTTAGATCCATTACAGTTGGATTCTAGATTTCTTAGTAGGTGTTTCTATTCTTTTCCTTCATTTTAAAATTCATTGTTTCTTGATAATTTATAGATATTATCCTCCTTCTAACACATATTCTATAATTTTTAATCTTGAACCGCCTTGAAAAATACTCTTTGATCATATTTTAAATAAATTGAACATGGTATGGGTTCTTTCTCAAGGTTTTATACGTTGATGAATTAGATTTTTATTTTAATTAAATTTCAAAGAGTTTTTCAAGGTTACCTTTTGAAAAGTGATGGATTAGGCCCGATTTTTATTTATAAATTGAAATGATTTGAATTGTATGAAATGGGTTGTAATATGTGACTCTTTCCATAGATTTTTTATTGTTATAATTTATAAAATGAACAAGATACCTCTTTTAATGATTTTATCACTATTTTTAAATGGGGACTCTTTGGTTATTTGAAATGAGTGATTTATTCACATGGAAAGATGGTGTAAACCCATGTTTTGAAATGACC
The DNA here is from genome assembly GCA_963277665.1 of Viscum album. NCBI lineage: Eukaryota > Viridiplantae > Streptophyta > Magnoliopsida > Santalales > Viscaceae > Viscum > Viscum album. Next base: position 717,157,469 of record OY728160.1, read on the forward strand.
TTAAGCCTTTTCAAATTATGAAACTAACTTGAATTATTTTGGGTTGTTTTGAAAGAAATTATTGTTTTAGAGGCCCATTTATCATTATTATGATAGTGGTGAAGTTAAGTGGGTATTTTTACCCTTTTAAAGGATGAATTTAATAAAAGAATTTGAATCGAATTGATGATGTTTAATGGCCAGGTTGACACTTTATGATGGTCCTATCTTATAATAATACAATAATGTAACTTAATTGATTATTTTACTTCCCATTAATGGGTTATGAAAAAAATATTATTTACTCTGAGGTATTTTGGGGTGAGATTGAGATATTATTTGAGGGCATGTTCCTATAATTGAAATTTTTTGAGCAAGTGCCCATGATTTATATTGATAAAAATCTATGTTGTGATCCTCATGACTTGGTTATCTCACTCACCTCTTTTGACTAGTTATTGTAACCTTATTATTTAGATTATATTACCTAGATATATTCTTTTTTATAGGACTCACACCTCATCTAGTGGATTTGTAGAGAACACAAAAGGTTTGGGCTATAGATGTGCGTCTATGAAAGTAGGTTTGGTTGGAACTGGTTTTCTAATGACCCATGAAACTAGATGTAATTCCAGTGATCAGTAATGATGTATTTTGATTACCTTGACTATGGTGGACTCACTATCTAATCTAGTTTGTACCCATGACATCCACATACATGATACTCAATTCATGACATCATTTATTGTCACTAATTGGAACTGGATTTTCATTGCTTGATTGATTCCTGGTCTTGATTGATCTTTTTATTAAAGTGATGCACCATGACTCTATTATATTGAATCTTGTACAACTCTTAATATCATGTGAATTTTAATACTTTTTTTATTTAATATAACTTTATCTTGTAAAATGGTTTTAAAATAGTTTTCAGAAAATGTTTAGTTTTAAAATTATGAAATGGAACATTTTATGGTTTGATAAATGATTTTGAAATATTTAAAACTCTATTTTCAAAATATGATTTATAATATATTTATTATGAACCAATATTATAATATTTTACTTAACTTATGAATTAACTAGATATAATCTTTGTTGGAATCACACTGGGCTTTATATCGCACAACCTTCTTATACCATTTTGTGTTTTTGGCCTTTTGATCTTATAGCGAGTTCTCTTACTCTCATTTTCCATTGTAGGGTCATGGTTGGGTGATCAAGGGTAGGTTAATTTGGATATTTTGGGTGTTCACAGAGTACCAGAATATAGGTTTTGGTTATTATGTTACACTTTCAGTTTTTATAGCATCTCTTTTTACTTTTAGATGTGTGTATTGATTTGTTTATCTGATGTTGTTTCCAAAAAGTACATTGATTATTGATTTTTTTGTCAAATTATTCCAAAAGGTTATTTCTAGATTCTCATATTCTTTTCATGATCTAGTAGATATTGGTAATGATATTTGTTTTAGTGTAAAATGGACTCAGATAACGTTTTAGACAGTACTCTAGGTTGGTTCATCACAAGAAATCCTTCTAAACATAATTCATTCAATATCATTCTTGATAACCTGAGGAAAATGAAACATAAGATGGGTGATCTCAAATTCTCAGTAAGTGTAAACATAAGAACTAAAAATTGAATGAAATCAATGATCATAAGAAGTGCATAAGGGTATTCCCACATATTCAAAGTTCATGAGAGAATCATAAAAGAACTCATACCCATAAATTCATGAATCATCAATAATGAAACATGGTATTAGGATTTAATAAAGTAAAGATCCATAAAAATCAATAATCATGAGCCATGTGATATCAATATTGGTCAAATGAAACATTATAAACCCATGGAAATCAAAGATACAATGTGTTGGTGTCTTGGAACATCATCATCATAGAACCCAAACTGACCCTTTACAATTAGAATAACCATACTCCCAACATTAAATATTATTATATGGATAAAATAATCATTACCCATTGAATTGGAGTGTTATATGGGTGCACCGATCATATAAGTTGTATCAGGATCACCTGGTTCTATCTAGGTGCACCCATCATAAAAAATATCCAAGAACCATAAAGAAAGTTCATAGATCTTGTGTTTCATCATAAAACTCATAAAAACAATCATTATCCCTTTCATAACTTGATTAACCTATAGAAGAGAAATGGGTTCCATGATAACCTCTTTAAAACATGATTAACCCATGGAAAAACAAATGGGTTCCATAAAAATATCTTTGAAACCTGATTAACCTGTGAAAAAAAATTTAATTACAATATCTATGAAACAATATTAACCTGTAGAAAATAAATGGATTTCATAACAATTTCTATGAAAAATGATTAAATCATGGAAGGGAAATGGATTCCATAACAATCTCTTTGAAATAATCATAATCCATTCAAAGAAATAATGAGGATGGAATCATTAAAAAATATCCCCATTGAATCATATATAACAAAAAGTTTTATTGATTTTGATGAATGGAAATACTATTAAAATATCATTAAAAACATTTTTGAGTAAAATAACCATTTCATTTTGAATATCACTTATGAAAAATTAAAAACAAATTGTGAAAATAATTTTCTTTGAGAACAATCTTGGAAATATATAAACAAAATTTTAAGAAAAATAATGTAAATGATGGTGTGAAAATCCATTCATTTAATATATTCTAAGAATAAATATTATTTTCCAAAAAATTAAAAAGAGATTCAAAAGTGGCCCGTTTGGAAAAAAAAAAGTAATTTCCTTTTAAATTTTTCTAAAAGAATGTAAAATATCATTTAAAATGGATTTAGAAAATAATTTATTTTTATAAAATAATTATTTTGAAATAAATATATAAAACATGGATATGGAATATATGGGTACCCAATCTAAAAGAAAATACAAGATTGAGATCACTTACAAATGAATTTATTGATAATTCTTTAATCAATAAGGGAGGAGATTGAAATATAACATGTGAACCAAATTCAAAACCGGAGGATAATAATATGTGTTTGGTTTAATAAAATAAGATCATATTATTTCCTATAAGGTAACCTTAAATATAAACCATCCTTAAATAAAGGAGATTGTAACATAAAGCCTTTCCACTTTGATAACTTTTCAATTGTATTCCCCATAAAAGAATAACATAAATTTATAATTTAAATATAATTAAAATAGTATTTTTCATTATATAAAATTTATAAATGGTTATTAGATACACCTCATAAATTAAAATAGGTGTGTAACATTACAATTTGTCCCATTAAAGGAAAATTGAGACGAAGTCCCTTACGGATTTGGTAATATCTGCACAAAACCCCTTGAAAAGAGAGAAAGTAGTATGAATTTATAAATCCATATAATTTTCATGAAAAAAAAATTAAATACATTATTGTGTATTATATATACCACACAATAAAAATAAGTGGTGAACATGTCATATGTCTTATAGAAATAAAAGCATGATGAGAAAACCCTTACCTCGAGCCCAGACATTCCTTTTATATCCTTTAACTATTGTATAAAAAGATTAAATCAACAATTTTATTTCTTAATAAACATTTAAATGTCTAATAACTTATACCTAAATCATTTATTTTATTTCTTATTAATGATATATTCAAATACATAATCAGTTAAGACCATGTTGGGTAATTTGAGGACGTACGGTTCATTATTTCAAAACGAATTTGGTTGTTGATCGTGGTCAAAGAGGTCATTGTTTACAAATATACAGAATAATAATAATGAAATAATTATCATATTTATTCATCATTTATACTTTTAAAATCAAACATTAAAAATGGTTATGAAAAATTAACTATGTTACGATCATGGAGACGATAGGTCATATGTACGCATGAGTGACGTTTCCATTTTTAAATGATCATTATGGAAATAAGGTATGTATTATTTTATCTTTACATAATTATCATAATATCATAAATAACATGTTATTTATTTAAATATACTTATATATCATCATTTTTATGTGGTGAGGAAAAAAATCACATCGCTTCATGGAGATGGCAGTCTACGCGTACAAGAATGATGTTGTCATTTTTCAGTGTAAGAAAGAAAATGATATATTATATTTTAAAAATTATAAATATGTCATTAATTGATTTATTATTTAATTTATATAACATATATTTAGAAACATTATCCTTATCACCTTCCATGTAAAGCATTAGTGAAAAAAACCACATCACTTCGTGAGGCGGTGGTTCGTCGTACACACAAGCGATATTATCATGTCCCGCATGAAATGTAAATTAAGAAGGTAAATTTGATATAATAACTCAAAAATTATGAAAATATAATAAATATAACCTATATATTTTAAATAAATCATTATATCAGTCCATTAGAGGCAATGATGGAAAAAATAATGACATTGGTTAGCAAGGTGGTAGTCCTCCACACACATGAATGAAGATTTTGTATCCCATTTAATGGAAGAGGAGATGGATTTAGTTTATTCCATTATAATAATAACATATTGGTATGTATTATATTTTGGTGTTATTATATGATCATATTTTAATAATATTTTAATGAGGTAGAAAAATAAATAAAACAAAAGCATATAGTTAGGAATTTAACCTCTTATTTTACCACATCTTTAGAATTACACCTAAAGTCTTCCAAGAATTAATTTATTACCAAAAAATACTTTTAGTATGATGGTAGGGAATTTAGGAAGTGATTTTTAAAGTTAATTTATTAACTAAAATGGTTTAATGTTTGAATAGGAGATGATATAAGATGGCCTTTTATAAGTGAGGTGAGTGGCACACTAGTAATTTTTGAAAAGAAAAAGGTGTACCCACATTTTTCACATTCAAAAAGGATAAAAAGGATACCATTTTCAATAAATAGACATTAAAATGTATAAATATAGACATAAATATTTTTTATAAAATTTTTAGGTCATTTTAAACCTTATCTTTTTAGTTTAACCACTCGATGAACCCGTTTTCACCTTAACCACAATAATTAATTTTTAATATTTTCACTATTCATTATGGTCAAAAAATAAGTTGAACTTATTATATAAAATAAATTATTATAATTAAAAATATTTAATCCATTTTACCAAATTAAATTCACTAAATTTGAAAATTTTAATATGAAATTAATCCCATAGTCGCAACGAAAAGTGGATTTCAAAGAAGTGTATTTTTCAAGAAAAAAGATGATTTATATTAACACTTTGACTAATAATAATTATTATGTTAATATAAATTAATATTAAATAATATTTAAATTTTAAATTTTATTTAAAACATTAGTCATTAGGTGTTTCTTTAATTAATTAAAATTGAGAAACATTATCCACTTTAAAATAGTTTTCAAAAAAACCAGTTTTTAAATCGAAAAATTTACTTATACTAAAATACAATATAGATACGATTAAAATTTAATTTAGTGGATTAAATATAAATAAATAATACTTTATTTAATTTAAATAATATTAAAAACAAAATGGTAATTTTTAAATTACTTAATTTATTGAAAGGAAATGACATTTTTACAGAAATTGATATTTTCCACTATTCACTAAAAAATCAATATTTTCTGAAAAATACCAAAATCTCACCCTAAACTAATTTTGATATAATTATTTAAAAAGTATATTTAATTTTATAAAATAATTTTTATAAAATTTACTAAAAAAATTATAATATTTTCTCACAAAAATCCATAAAAACTTTTTTTAAGAAAACATATTTTTGAAGAATAAAATCACTTTACTAAAATTTGATTGATTATTAACTAAGAATTTATCAATAATTTATATTGACAAGGAAATTTATATATATATATATATATATCATAAAGTAGTAAATAATATTAACAAACACCATTTTAATGTTTGGGTTTCAATGTTTATATATTTTCTGGGTTGTTTAAGCTCAGTGTGGCATGTTGAATACGCTATCGAACATAATTCTATTACTTAAAATATCAGGGTGTTACATCCTTCCCCATTTAATAAATTTTTTACTTACAATTTTAACTTTAACTTGGTAATAAAATTGTTTACATTTGAAAAAAAACTATTAGAAACACACATCGTAAAAAGGGTTAATAAAACATCCTCTTGATTGGAGAAAAAAGGGAGTATGAGGGTCATCTAGAATAACACATACTTGGATTAAAAATAGAATAACATAGGTGGGAAGTGAATATTTAAAAATTTAAAAAAACAATAAACTATAAATAAAGATATTTAGTGATATATATCACTGATCATAATAAATTTAAGGATCAAGAGAAAGTTGACAACCACAAAACTATAAACCAAAAAGGTGTTAAAAGGGTCATTAATATCATCATAAATGATGGTAATAGGAAAAAAATTTGTTTTAAGATCATTTTTATAGAGTTTTGGAATTAATTTACCATATATAATAATTTTATAAAAAAATATAATTAATTTATGAGTATAATTTTATCCTTTTATCTATTTCCACCACAGTCTCATCTTTTGCTTCAAACGATGATTATTCATAATGATTTTTTTCATGCCTGAAACACTAAAATCAACTTTTAAAGGACCACAGAACCATAAAATGTATAATAAACCTATTCCACAAGTCTTTATACATTAACCAAAATATATATGGTTAGAAAATGTTTACCATAATGTCTAAACTATCATAAGATAAAATAATAAATTAATATCCAAAATTAAAAAAAATACACAATGTTCAAAGAAAACATTTCTTAAATAACCTCAACAATAAAGGGTGTTTTAAACTAAAATTATATATCATAACTTTTATATTTAAATCCCAAAAATATGGTGATATATTTTTTAAAATAACATTAATCACTTAGTCACCAAATCACTTTTAAATTTTGTGGTTATCAATACGATAAAACATGTATTACCGTTATTACCTCAATACACAAGATCATATAAACCATAAAGGTTATAAATACCTTAAATATTATTTCCAAAAAAAATAAATTCATAATTCATGTTAAGAAGAATATTTACATATAACTTAAACTAATAAAATATCTCTTAAAATGTCATTAGTCACTTTATGGTATCATTACTTAAAACCACAAAGAGGTGTCTAAGACATTGAACTTATGATCATAATCAATCCTATATACCTATTATGGTATCCATAACTCTTAATATAACCTCACATTAAAACATATTAATATCTAAATTTATCAAAACCCACCTTTGATATCAACTGTAACAACCCTGAATTAGTGCTCCTAGATCCGGTAATGAAATCATAAACATTACATTTCCATCTTTGAAATAGATGAATGTGACCCACATTATTCAATCCAAAACATAAAATATCAAAATGAAATATTGGATAAATTACATTCTAAATTACCTTTTTATTTTTAGAGTTTTAGATAATTATTAAAAACTCTAAAATAAATAATACACATGCCATTAAATGGTAATTTTTCCCACTTAACGACTCTTTGCTTATTTCACATTAATCAATCATCATCATCTATATGAAATAATTCTAAACATAATTGTTTCAACATTATTATTGATAAAATAGGGAAAAGGAAATATAATAAGGGTGATCTAAAACAACCAGTAAGGGTAAACATAAGAATTAAAAATTTAATGTCATCAATGATCATAATAAGTGTGTTAGGGTATGATGATATAATAAGAGTGAATTATAGAATCATAAAATAACTCATACCCATGAATACCTAAATCATAAATCATGAAACATGTTATAAGGTTTCAAAAAATTAAATAGTTACAATAATAAATAATCATGATCCTTGTTATATTAATCTTGATCAAAGGAAACTTATAAACCCATGAAAAGTATAGATAAAATGTGTTGGTATCATGAAACATCATCATCATAAACCATTAAAGTACCCTTAAAATTATAATAACCATAAGAAAGACTAATAATATAATTCTTTAGAGAATATAGTTATTACCCAATGAATTAGAGCATTATCTTGGCAAACCCATCATATAAGTTATATTGGGCTCAATTGGTGATATATGGGAATACCTATCATATAAGCAATATCGGTATCACCTGGTGCTATCTAAGAACACCCATCATAAAATAATGTACCAAAACCATAAATGAAATACATAGATATTGTGTTTCATTATAAAACTCATAAAAATAATGATTATTCCTTTAATAAGTTAATAAACCAATCGAAGAGAAATGAGTTCGATGAAAATCTATATAAAACATGATTACCCCATAGAAAAAAAACGGGTTCCATAAAAATATATTTGAAACAAGATTAACCCATGGAAAATAAATAAGTTCCATAATAATATCTTTGAAACATGATTAAACCCTGGAAAATAAATGGCTTCCATAAAAATATCTTTAAAACATGATTAACTTATGGAAAATAAATCAGTTCTGTAACAATCTCTTTAAAACAATGATAATCTATCTAGTGAAATAATGAGGAAGGTATAATTAAAAAATATCCCCATTTGAGCATTAGTAACAATAAGGGTTGTTGATGTTGATTAATAGAAATTCCATTAAAATATCATTTCAACCATTTTTCACGAAAATAAACTTTTCACTTTTAAAATAAATTTTAAAAACTAAAAATTCACAAAGTTTTCTGAAAATAATTTTATTTGAAAACCAACTTTGAAACATATGAATTAAAATTTAAGGAAAATAATGGAAATTATGCTGTAAATATCCATTCAGGTCGTAGATTTAACAAAAATTAAAACATTTTGAAAAAAGGAGTCAAAAGCGATCAATTTGGAAAAAATTAATAAAATTACTTTTAAAACCCTTTAAAAGAAGGGAAAATATCATATAAATTTACTTTAGGAAATTTTTTATTTTTATAAAATAACATTTTTTGGAAAAAAAATTAGAAAACATAGATATTTAAGTGAAAGATATCTAATCTAAAAGAAAATACTAGATCATTATCACTTACAAATGACTTTCTTGTTGTTTCTTTAATCAATAAGGGAGGAAATGTAAATTAAATATTAGAACCGCATTCAATAATATAAGAGAATAAAATATATTTTTTCTAAGAAAATAAGAGCATATTATTTCTTCAAAAGTAACCTTAAACATAAACAATCCTAAAATAAAGGATATGGTAATATAAAGTCTTTGCCACTTTGGTAACTTTTCAATTATAAGACTCATGGAATAATAACATCAAATTATACTTAAAATATCATGAAAATAAGGATTTTCATGGTATAAAATATAAAAATGTCTATTATATACACTTCATAAAATAATATAGTTTTGTTACATTTCAATATGCCTTAATGAAGGGAAATTGAGATAAAGTCCTTTATTGCTTTATTAATATCTTGATAAAACCCCATGAGAATAGTGAAACTCAAGGATTTTTAAATAAGAATAATTTTCTTGAAAATAATCAAAAAATAAATTATTGTAAAGTATATACACCACACAATAAAAATAATTGGTGAATATGGAATTTGTCTCACATAAGTAAAAGAAATATGAGAAAACCCTTACCTCAAGCCTAAACTTTCCTTGTAGGTCCTTTAACTCCTGTTTAATAAGATTAAATAAATTGATTGATTTTTTAAGAAATTTTCTTTAATACATTATACTTAAATAATTTAATTTATTACTTTTTAATTTCATATTCAAATATATAATCAGTTAAGTCTATATCTGGTGCTTTCAGAACGTTTGGTTCATTGTTTCAAAATGGATTTAGTGTGTTGAACATGGTAAAAGAGTTAATTGTTTAAAAATATATATAATATTAATAATAACATAATTATTATATCTATTCATCAATAATACTTTTGAAACTAATAATGAAAAATTGTTATGTAAAGTGAACTAAGTTATGATCTTGGAGATGGTTGGTCATATGTACCCATGAGTAATGTTTCCATTTTTCAAAGATCGTTGTGGAAACAAGGTATGTGATATTTTCCTTTTATGTAATTATCACAATATCCTTAATAAAATATTATTTCTTTAAATATACTTATATATATCATCCTTGTGATGTGGTGATGAAAAGGAATCGCATAGCTTCGTATAGGTTGTAGTCTACATGTACATGAATGAATTCATCATTTTATAGTTTATGAAAGAAAATGATATATTAAAATTTTAGAATGAAAAATATTTCATGAATATCATTATGATTTAATTTTTATAAAATATATTAATTAAATTTATCCTTATTACCTTCCATTTAAATCGTTAGTGAAAAACGAATCCCATCACTTCACAAGGTGGTAGTTCGTTATACACACGAGGGTGTTATCGTATCCCCCGGAAAATGGAAATTAAGAATCTATATATGATATATAATTCCATATGTATAAATATGTTATGAATATTAAATATATATTTTTATTATTTTTTTATATTAATCCATGATAAGAAATGAAAGAAAAATAATGACATCGGTTCGCAAGGTTGTAGTCCGCCATACACATTAATGATGATTACATATCCAATTTGATGAAAGGGGAAATAGATTTAGTTTATTCCATTAAAATAATAAAATATAAGTTTATATTAGATACTATTTTTATTATATGATCATATTTGAAGAATATATGAAGTAGGTGTAAGAATAAATAAAACTAAAATGCATAATTTGGAATTTTACCTATTCTTAAACCACCTCTTTAAAATTATACATAAAGTATTACTATAATGACTTTTTGACCAAAAAAAGGATTCTATGATGAGTTCATGGAAGTTTTAAAGTTATTTAGGGTATTATTTTATGAACCAAAATGGTTTTAATGTCTAAATATGAGAGGATATTGGTGGCCTTTTATAAGTGAGGTAAGTGGTATATTTGTAATTTTAGAAAATAAAAAGGTGTTCTCACATTTTTTCACCAGAAAAATGCTACCAAAAAAGATCATTATAAAGAATTAGACATGAAAAGGTAAAAATATTTCCATAAAATTGATTTTGGACAATTTTATTAGGTCATTTTTACCCTAATATTTTTATTTTAACCACCATTAAACCTATTTTCACCTTAATTGCGGTAATTAATTATTATTATTTTCACTATTAATTATTGTCAAAAAAATAAGTTGAATTTATTAGATCATATAGATTATTATGATTTAAAATAGGGAATTTATTTTACCAAATTCAATTCACATAAGTGGAAAATTTTAATTTAAAATTAATCCTACAAACGTAGTAAGAAAACCGGTTTAACCACCAGTAAACCTATTTTCACCTTAATTGCGGTAATTAATTATTATTGTTTTCACTATTAATTATTATCAGAAAATAAGTTGAATTTATTATATCATATATATTATTATGATTTCAAATAGTTAATCTATTTTACCAAATTCAATTCACATAATTGGAAAATTTTAATTTAAAATTAATCCTGCAAACGCAGCAAGAAAACTGATTTTCAAGAAGTGTATTTTTCAAGCAAAATATGATTCTATGATAACTCTATGACAACTAATTATTATTTGATGAATATAAGTTAATTTTTATTGATATATAGTATATAAATTTAATTTAAATTATTCTATATTAGGTTCTTTTTTAATTAATTAAAATAGAGAAACATTATCCACTTTAAAACAGTTTTTAGAAAAAAATCATTTTTTAACAAAAAAAATACTTATACTAAAATCCAATATAAAGATTATTTAAATGTAATTAATTTTATTAAATATAAATAATTAATAATTTAATTAATTTAAATAATATTCAAAATATAGTGGGACTTTGAAATTACTTAATTTATTAAAAAAATGAAATTTTTACAAAAAAAATAGAATTTTCCACTATTTATTGAAAAATAAATATTTTATAAAAAATCCAAAACAATTCACCCTAAGTTAATTTTTTTATGATTATTTGAAAAATTAATTTAATTTATCAAATACATTTGCTAAAATTCTAAAAAATTAATTATAATATTTTCTCATAAAAACAATTTTTTTTGATGAAAATATATATTTAAAGAATAAAATGTCACACCCCAAACCGTTATTAATAATTTAATTTATTTAATTATTATTTTTTATTTTTGAGTTTTAATTTTAAATTTCTTAAATTTTTTGGCCATTTTTTCTTATTTCACAGTTTGTTCATACAGTTGTTCAATTTGTTCGGACGTCGTGTGGGTGAATGTGTCATTATAACATAATAGTTTCACACAATTATTGAATAATTTATTAAATAGTGAGACCAACATGTGTGGAAACCCGTTGTTACCATTAAAGGGTGAATGGTTCTCCCACGGTTTGGTAAACAGTGTATTCCCACCAGGGTTTTTCTTAATAAATAATAAAAATAAAAATAATAACAACAACAATAACAACAATAATAATAATAATAACCCTAAACTAAAATGGGTATCCCTCCATTTAGGCTAAATCCCTCCCCCAAACCCTCTCTTTCTCAAAGGCCACAACCCCTTTCCCCTCTCTGTATCGTGCGCCACAACCTCCCCTCGGACCACCATTTTATGGTTAGGGTTTTCTTCTACTTTTCAAGGTTCCCCTGACTTGATTTAGGTAGGTTTGGGTCTCACGCATCAAATGAAGAGATATCTCCATTTTTTTCCTTGTTCTTCATCTCTGGTCAATTTTTATTTAGGTTTTTAGTGATTTTTAATTTTATATCATTTTTATCTAGTGTCTTTTTGACCGCCGTTTGTAAGGGTGACCTACACACATATGCAAGGGTAATGCATGTGTGTGTGTACCAACTTTTTAAAATTCCATCATAGTGAGGGAATATATATATTACATGTAGGGTTATTTATACATATATGTATAAATGCATGTGAGTGTAACTGTAAAAGAGTGTTTTTAGATTTCCATCATCAGAGGCATTATGTTTTGAGGTATTATCCATATTTCAAACCCTTTAATTTTAAATTTATGATTTTTTAATGTTTTAAAAGTATTTTTTTCTTTTTGTATGAAATATGTATATGGTATGAAAATCATTTTTGGTTCTTAGAACAGATTTTTCATTTATTTTATGTAATATTCCTAAGATTCCAACATGGGATCTTCATTTTAAATTATTTTTCAAACCTTATTTTGAAATTTATGGTATTTTAAATATTCAATTAGTTTCCTAAATGATTTATACTAAGAGAAATGGTGATTCTAGAAGATGTTTTGGTCTTTCGATCCAATTAATCAATGACTCCCAGTTTTGAATTTGAATTATTTTATAAAAATGGAAAACCCTCTTAAGGAATTCCCCATTGATTTGTAAATGTGGTGTGTGATAAATGTGGTATTTTTATAATGTTATTAGTAGAGACTCTTGTATTTGGTTTGTGCGTGACTTAAAAAGGGATGCTCTTAAAGTGGTAGTTCAAAGGTGAGAAGGTGATATATATGTATGTGATACCTTGATAAAATTCACATTAATTTTAATTTTCATGGGTTTACTTGGGTATTTATGTGGTATCCTCGGCACACATGTTACACTGGTTGAGATTATACATTGGCTAGTAGCCTTGAGTAGATAAATAGACTGCTTCTAGTATGTACCCCTTGGTCAATCTAGTGAGCATATTTCTGAGTGTTAGGGAATTGTTTTGGATAAGCATTAATAGTATATATTTATTATTATACAGTATTATATATTTTTCCTAGGTTTTCTCATCCAGTATATAAGATCCCATGACACTTGTTTTACATGCATGCTACATTCCACTATTTTCTAGTATCTTTATAAACAAAAACCCCTGATTTGCATTCAATATTAAAATAATTTTTCTAGCATAGATTATATTTTAAATTAATTTAATTTAATCTATTATCATACTTTGGGAAAAAAATTAGATAATGGAAAATAGTTTTTTCTAAAAAATGGATGTTTGTCATTTATTTTTGAAAAGAATGGAAAAACCTTATTTTTATATGTCCTATATTCAAACAAGCATGACTTGATTTTATTTTTAAATGTAATTCATAGGTAATAGTTTAATTGGGAACACATAATCAGTTTTAATACTCATTCCTATATCACTATCTTTATTTTTAAATTTTGGTTCAGCTTTCATCTCAGACTCGGTCGCTATAGAGCGATGTTGGTTTAATGGTTGGTGATGACCCACAGGGTCACATATAGGTATGTCATGTGTTATTTATTTTCATTTATAGAATTTATTTTTATTATTTAGTTTTTATTTATTTATCTTTCTTCCATTTATATAAAAAATAGTTCCCACTTGAGTATATTTGATGCTCGGAACTAGTTTCCAGCTCAGGAGGATTGGGAACACCTCTCTCGCCTTGTTGTGGGGCAGCTCGGGTGACCTATTTAGGGTTAAACTGTGTTGGTTCCTAAAGAAATGGTATCAGAGTTGTCCTTTTTTATTTGGGATTTCAGGTAGACTGAATATAGGATTTTTGGGGATCGATAGGGAGGTCATGGTTCGGTTCCTAAACACCACCACTCGAGACATGACCTAAGTCATCATGGGTAGTTGTGTTTCGATCTTTATTAAGGGTTTTGAGTTATGTTGTTAGTGTTTGTTTAGTTTTATGAACTTGTGTATGTTGAAGAACAATAGTGTGAGTGATATAGTGATACAAGTTGATCTTACATGGTGTAGTAAACCATATGGAGCCCGTTGGCATGATTCAATATGTTTCCATTGATTGGTGCATGCTTAGTGTATAGTCTGCTAAACCATGTGATCAATTTATGCATGACCACTAGTTCCTTATTTTAGTTATTTTGGTGCGGGTGATTATTTAGTATGATTTTAGTAGGTGTTAGTATGTTTTTAAAGGAAAATGGTTTTTGAAAATGGTTTTTAAAGTGAAAAAAATGGGCTTTGGTGTTTAGGATGGTTTTAGAAGTGGATAATGATTTTAATTTCAAAAGGGGTAATTGAATTTTAAAATGGGTGAATTTTGAAGTGTTAATTTTTAAAAGATGATTCTTTTCATGTTTTGTGATGTTTTTTTGGTTTTGTTTCGACTGAGATCTAATTTTTTTTATTTAGTTTTTTGATTTTTTTAGTTCATTATCTTCATATTTGGTTTAAAATATTAATCAGTTGAGTTTTGGGTTCGATGTTGATTTGGTTTTGTGATTTACATTATTTATATTATTTTAGTCAAAAATACCCAGAAGGTTTATAAAGAGTCTCTTCCAGTCATTGGATCCTCCCAAACTCTTAGAAGATTGGTGGAGCTGATCTCTCTTTAATTGTAGCCTATCGTCTACAGTGATTGAGGTCTGTTAGAGGCTATGGGGTGGCATGAGGAATTTGAGAGTGTCTTCAAGTTTTTGGGAGCTATGTATGTCATATGAGTGTGAGTTGTATTGGGTATGCCTGAAGGACTGGGACTGGACCCGCAGAAGGTGATTATTCTATCCTCATTGCGAGTTGGGATGTCTTACACTACTACCAAATAGGCCTTTAACAGCATTGTCCTTTTTTATTGTTATAAAAAAAATGTTGATAAATGTGATCTTTATCAATGCTAAAACAATCAGTGATAAAGGGTACCTTTTATTAGTGCTTTTTTATTGCTGATAAAAGGTTCCCTTTTCCAGCACTTTTTTTAGCGTTGATAAAGGGTTCCCTTTATTAACGCATTATTTTTAGTGCAAATAATGGGTACCCTTCATCAGTACTTTTTAGAACTCAAAAAGGGATACTTTATCATGGATTTTTTAGTACTGATAAAGTTATGTAAATAAATAAATAATAAAAATGATTGTATTAAAAAAATATTAAATTTTTTTTAATTAAATAATTATTGATAAAAAAGAGTAAATTGATTATACTATATATAAATTATAAATACTAATAAATAGTATATATTAAATATATAGGTATATGTAAAATGAAAATTAAACAAATAAAAATTAAAAAATAAGTAAATTGAGAAAAATATTAATCATTTTATTAAATAAATAAGTATTTATAATGTTAATAAGTAGTGTATATTAAATATATACATATATATTTATATTTATATAAATATAATTTATATAATACAAAATATTTATGTTTTATATTAAATAATAATATATTAATGAATAATGGTTTATAATTTAAAAATTAATATGAATTAAAAATGCTAACCAATTGCATCAAGTAATGGAAATAATTGAATATGATTTGATTTTTAAATTTAACATAGATCAAATGTGTATTATATTGATTTCACAAATATGTAATTAATTCATTTTTATATACAATGCATACAGACAAATATTTATATAATTAATGAAATCTTATATAGAAACACATACACCTAATATTTATGTAATTTATTCAAAGTTTAGTATTCATTTTAGAATTTCATTATAACATGATCATTTAATATATCATTTCTTTAATCATAGAAAATTTTATTTATTTATTTTTAATTTTATTATAGTTAGGTATTAATTAATTTTTAATATGTTCTATTTTTTTCTTTTTTTTTGGAATTTAATCAATTTCTATTATTTATTTTATATTTATTTATTTATTTACTTTGTTTTAATATTCTCAATATGTATTCATATTTATTTAAAGATATAACCATATTTTTTAAATAATTTATATATAATTTAAAAATATTATCCATTTTTTCTATTTTGTTAAAGTGTACTCATTTTTAATTATTCAATTTCACTCATTTTTAACATGCATGCTCTTAAGATTAAATATTCATTAATAATTTTAAAAATATATTTGTAAAAAAATATTTACAAATGTATATTTACTATATTTATACATTTATATATTTATAATTATATATAAATAAGGATTATATTTAAAAAGATATTTATATAATTATAAAAAAATAATTATATATATTTTAATAATTAAAAAATTATAATAAATTTATATAAATAATGAATATATTTACTATATTTATAACTATATATATTTATTAAATATATATACAAAATTATATAAATATATATAATAATATAAATATTATTTTTTTAAAAAAAGTTTTATGTTTTTATAAAAAAATAATTATATATTTAAGTAATTATAAAATTTTAATAAATATATTTAAAAAAAAATATTTATAATTATAATTATAAATCCTTTTTATCACTTAAGTAATATGTGCGGATAAAATAAATATTTATCATTACTTTTTTAACACTGATAAATATGACTTTTATTAGTGCTAATTAATTTAGAACTAATAAAAGGGATATTTATCAGTGCATTTTTAGAGGTGCAGATAAAATTGTCCTGATCTATTTAAATAACCATAACCAGTCGCAAACACATCATGATATCCAAAGCTTTTTACAGAATCCACCCACTACAGGCGCTCCTCCTCGGTGAATCGAACCTCAAATCAAGGATCGAATCATGCTTGAATAATTTAAAAGCTCAAATATAAGATTATAACTATTCAAGGTTAGAAAAAATCCAAGGCTTGAATGTTTTCTAGGTTTTTTATATCTCTACTTTCTCTCAGATAATTAAAAGCTCCAATCCATGGTATCTTATTTTCTCCTCCTCCTCCTCACCCGTTGATTACCTGTTTGGAGATATCTGTTTTCATTTTTTATCATCATTCTTTATTTAACATCGGAATATCCCTATGGTCAACAATTATTATTGGGGATTTTTGGTGGAAATGAGATAGGATTGTTGGATATTGAGTAATAGTTGTGAATCAGTGTCTATACAAAATTCCTAGCCTCCTCTCTTGAGTTTCCAAGTGATGTTGGGAATAATATTTTAATTGCCGATTATTTTATCCTTCCATTTTATTTGGTCCACAGACCATGAAAATTCACTATATTTATAGATTGACATGAATTTTTATATCCATTTTCTTTTGATTTAATTTAACATTTGATGGAGATAAGGATCCTAATCAAGAGTTTCTTCACCATAATCCTCCATTGTTTTCAGGGGAATATGATCCTGAAGAGATAGAGGATTGGGTGGAAAATTTAGAGGATATTGTACACCCTCAAGATTCCACATTCCATTAAAGTGAAATGTGATGCATTTATTCTTTAATTTCCTAGCCAAAGATTATATGAGATGATGGTCAAAGATAAATAAAATTAAAATCTAGAATGGGAAAACCACTTTAGGGAAGTCCCATATTCCTTCAAACCTTACAATGTCTCATCTATATATTCCAGTTAAATCCTGCAAGTAAGTTGAGATAGAACTCAAATTTTAAGATCACTAGTTACATTAGATTTCCACAACCACCTAATAGATCATATCCAAGATAAAGTCTCTATAGGGGATGTACAAGGGTTATTTTATTTAAATATATAATTTATTTTTTTAATTATTAACAATCTCCCCTTCTAATTAGTAAAAAATATCTATCAATTTTATCTTTTAGTCATAAAAACATCTCAAACCACACTTTTTAAGTCAATATTACAATATATCATTATTTAATATGATTAATTTTTCACTACCACCAACCAATTTCCTATTTTAAACACAATTACCATAAATTTTTACTGACCCAAAATTAGAATATGGTTTGGCTAGTTTTTTATAACTTTGTAAAAATATATACATCTTTGAAATGATAACCCACTCATTAATACTTCCTAAAATCACTTTATTTCTTTCATTATACATCTAATAAACACTATGTATGTTTTAATTTAACCCATCTAAAAACATATCATTCTTTAAAATTTACTTTTATTTCCAACATCTATTAATTGTAAAAAATTTATCTTAAGAGATCCACCATTTCTAAAATAATAAGTAACCCTTTGAACTTGTCAAAAATATATAATTACATCAATTTAAATTTCATGTGAGATGAACAACCAATATCTAAAATGAAAGGATATTTATTTTTTAAATACTTTAGTGTGAAATAAATTATAAATTCCTATTAAATTAAATTATTTTTCATATAATACATTTCTAATAGAGGTAGGACTAGTCTTATTTAGATGATTAAAAGTATTAAAAGTGGGATTTCCCCAATAAATATAGAATTCATAAAGGCCTTAAAGATTTATATATCATAACATGTCCCCACTAAGACCCCTTTAATCATATAAAATAATGTTTACTTCCCTCAAATATCATCTTCAATATTCTATGAGTTAATAACTAGTGTCAATGGTGTAATTCTCACAAACGGGAGGCATTACCCCTTGTAAAGAACATAATGTAGTAAAACTATCATCCTCAACAGTTTCATCTATCAAACAGTTATTATTGTATTTTGTTATTTGGGACCCATCCTCCATCTATTTTATATTTTTTTTACTACTATGAGCATTATTCATCCCATTTATGACTACTTTTTAGAGTATTTCAAGAAACATAGGTTCATGTCCACAAGAGATAGAGGGTGCGTGTCAAACAAAAAAAATTAAATGATAAACGTTCAGGATATGAGATGATGAGGATGAAAGTTGTCTATAACTTTCACATTTGAATGAGTTCAAATTTTAACACCTACCATAGTAGAGTAATTATTTTCTTAAATTTAATTACCCATTTTCATCAAACATGATGAAATTCATTGAAATAATCAAATGTTGGGTTTACCTTATTATAATTATATATAACTTTTAGTTTTGATAATTAATACCTTATGAGTATTAATTTATTTATTGTACAAAAATAATATTTTATGAACAAAATAGGATGGATATGAATACAAAATGAATGCACGATAATAATTTAACAAAATAGTATGAAGATTGTGTAAAATAGTCCATAAAGTTTGCAGTAGAGAATGTATACAACCATTCTAAAATTCCTTATAGGTGTTTACATTGTTACTATTCAATAAAAATTAGTTTTAAGAGTTAGAAGAACATTTTATTTTTCACTTAATAAATCAAATTTATAAATGTGGGACTAACATGGGGGGAAACTGAATTTGCACATTGATTGGGAATATACTATGGTTTATATATCATTTGATATGAATACCAGTGTAAATGATGATGAAGATCTCATAGAATAAATGAAAATGGAAATTTAAGATGACCTTCATGATTGTAAAATGTTGTTTGAGAAGTTAAATAGTTTTTCTAAGAAAACACTTTATATTGGTTTCACTAAATGCACCATATTGTCAGTTGTATTGAAGTTATATAATTTAAAACCTGGCAGCAGATGGAGTGACACCAGCTTTATAGAACTACTTGGTCTCCTGAATGATATGATACCAAAAGAAAATTAACTACCATTTCAAACATATGATTATAAATGAATGCTATGTTCAATGGGAATTATCACTAAAAAACACATGCTTTTCCAAATTATTGTATGTTGTTTCGCAAGGAACATGAATCACTCATAAAATTCCTTAAGTTTGGTGTGGGTTGATACAAGAAAAATTAATCAATTACTTCAAACAATTTATGGTACTTTTATATCATTGCACGGTTTATAAGACTATTTGAATGTTAGGAAACCATGTGATGATTGACATGGAATGCAGATACAATAATTAAAATGGGAAACTACATCATCCATCATATTCTCCTAAGTGAAAGAAAATTTATTTTAAGTACCCTAAATTTTGAAATGAGACGAGAAACAGTCATCATGTGTTATATATATATTTAATAAATCCTTTTGGTGTACATAGTAGTACATATAGTACATGTCCTGTCATGTTGGTAAATTATAACTTTCCTTCATAGTTATTCATGAAGCGCAAATACATTATGTTGTATCTTCTTATATTTGGACCAAAGCAACCTAGTAATTATATTGATATCTATTTGGATCCATTTATTGAAAATATAAAATTTATGGGGGATACAAGTGCTACAATGTATGATTCTCATAGAAGAGAAGAATTCACATTGAGGGCCATGTTGTACGAAAAGATAAATGACTTCCCCACTTATGAAAATTCATCAGTAAATAGAATTAAAGAAATTTTGGGGTGTCCCATTTTAGAAAAACACACAAATTCGGTTCATTTGAAACATTTCTCGAATACTATTTTTTTAGGACATCATAAATATTTACCTTGATTACATAAATACTGATCTTTGATGACATAATTTGATGAGAATATAGAACAAGGTAGAGCACCATATCTAATAATGGGTGATCAAATGTTCAATAAAGTAAAATATATTGATCCTTTTTTCGGTAAATCATTTTCAAAAAACCTTATGAATTCAGATTGGAAGAATTTATCAATTTTCTTTGAATTTCCATATTTGAATTGTTTTTATGACATAAATTTTCTTGATGTCGTGCATATAGAAAAAAATGTATTTGATAGTATCATTGGCACATTAATAAATGTTACTAGAAAAAATAAAGATGGAATCAAGGCTAGGATTTACATGATTGACATTGGGATGAGGGAGGAGTTGGCATTGGTGAAGGGTTAAGGGTTTAATTTTATTCCTCTAGTACCTTACACTCTATCCATTTAGGAAAAATTAAAATTTTTTCTTTTCCCAGATAGTGTAAAATTTCCTTAGGGGTATTCATAAAACATTAAGAATGTTGTGTCAATAATGAATTTGAATTAATAAGAACTAAAATCAGAAAATTATCATGTTTTTTTGCAAGATTTGGTGCATGTTAATTTCCATTGCATTCTGCCTCAAAATATATGACATACATTAACCAGAATCTGATTATTTCTCAAAACCATATGCAGTAAAGTTATAGACCCAATGAAGTTTTCAATCATGAATATCTAGGTTTTAGTCATGTTATCTAAATTAGATATTTTATTCCCACCATCATTCTTGGATATAATAGTCCACCTGATGGTTCACTTGGTTAGAGAGGTACAACTATGTGGTCCTTTACATTACAAATGGATGTACCCCATTGAATGGTATATGAAGATTTTGAAAGGGTATGTTAATAATTGAATTCCTTCATAAGGTTGTATTGAAGAAAAACTTATTGTTGAAGAATATATTGAATTATATACTAATTACATATCATATGTTGACAGCATCAATCTCCTAATGTATCATCATAGTAGATTCCTTATGGGTGAAGGGATTTCTAGAAGATATGTTGTTACAATTACCTAAAGAATATATTTACATTTTATATAATAGTGAAGATGTTGAACCATACATTAAAGACCAAAAATAAATTATTATATATTTCAATCCATCAAGGGATGAAGTATGTATATAAAATAAACATAATCAATAGTTTATATGATGGTTCTGAGATCAAATTTATAAGGAGTTATCTGAAAATCGAGATTCAATTAATGAATGAATCATATAGCTATCTAGGGGACTGAATGAAAATGTAATATCTTACACTAGTTTCGGAATCATTGTTTATATGTTCTATACAAAAGAAAATTATGGCTGCAGTATGTTGCAAAATATTAGTGTTGTGCTTGTGGTATAAGCGATACACATTTCTGGTTCTAAGGATATAAATCCAATTTATACAAATATGTCATATTTTGGAATTATATAGTAGATATATGAGTTGGATTATACAAAATTTCAAGTGTCAATTTTCTATTGAAAATGGTTTGATAATATGAGTGTAGTGAAAGTTGATGAAATGGTATTTATGAAAGTGAATTTTAGTGTAGAAGGGAAAAAAATATAATCCATTTATAATGGAATCATAAGAAATTCAAGTCTTTTATTTCTCACATGCAGCAAATAAGAATTGTTCCATTTTCCTGTAGGATAATAAAACACTTTTCGATTCATATGAAAATTCAATTAAGGATGTACCTTTAATTGGGAGATCACAATCAGTTCTTTTCAGTCTAAATGTAGAGAATGTCTTATACATTAGAGGTGACCACAAAGAGGGGATTTGGATTCTCAATAGAGGAACCAATTCCGTAAAACCTTTAAAAAAATAAATAGAGTTCAATGAGAAGGTAAAGGTGTTTTTTAATATACTATTTTTTCCTCATATTATTATATTTTCTCTATTACATTAACATAATCAAAATTAAATGTTTGAATACTCATGCATACAATGTTTTTTATATAAGATGACGTTACCAATACCTCATAAGAACAAACTAAAATGAAGGAAAACCTTTACGAATATTTAAATATAATGTAATGATATACTTTCTTTATTTTACTGGAAAAAATATATAATGAAACATTGATTTAATTTTCATTATTCCTTAAATAGTTTGTTTATTTTAGAATAATTTTGTCCACCTTTTAGGAATTTATATACCAAAAATTCCACAGAATTATTCTCTCTAAAAACCTTTTCACCCATACAATATTTCATTTAAAACTTTCCTTTGATTTCCCTCCACTTCCTTTGTAGGAAGAGAAAAAATGTTTCCTCTACTCAATCACATGGTTAAACTTGATGTTTTCATAGTAAAATCATTATACATAGAATCAATGTATTTTAAATTTTTTATTTTTATTTTTATTTCTTTTTAATATTACTCACATAATAATTTTTTCTTCTACAGGTGGGTTATTTTGTTTAAGTCGGGATGGTCTTTCTATATTTCATGACTTTCTACACAAAAACTTCCATAAACTTATTCTCCCTCAAAATCTTTTCACCCCTGTAGTGTTTCACTTATCACTTTCCGTCAATTTCCCTCCACATCCTTTACAGGAAGAGCAACGATTCTACCTCTTCTCAATCATAGAGTTAATCTTAATTTTTGCACAATAAACTCATTATCTATAAAATTAATATACTATTACATATTTATCTTTAATTTATTTATTTTTAGTATTTCTTGTAAAAGAATTGTTTTCTTATATAGGTGTATTCTTTTGTTCTATTTGGGGTGGTTTTTAGATCTTTCATGCCTTTCTACACAAAAACTTCCATAGACTTCTTCTCCCTCAAAACATTTTCACACTTATAGTTTTAGCATTTATCACTTTCCTTAAAGTTTCCTCCACTAATCAATCATAGAGGTAATATTTATTTTTTCATAGTAAAATCATTGTCCATGGAATTAATGTATTGTTCCATATTTATGTTTAATTTATTTCTTTTAAGTATCACTCATACAATAATTTTTTTCTTATATAGGTAGATTATTTTGTTTGAGATGGGGTATTTTGTTCTAAGTTTCTCCTGATTACGAGAGATTGGACTTAGAGCCTACAACTGAGATAATGACAATAGGGAAATGTGGTAAGAAGGCATACAACCATCCTGAAAAGTTGAATTACAACTTATTATTTAATTAATTTTTTCATCATTTTATCTATTATTTGTAAGTTAATTTACTTATCATTTTTATCTAATACTTATTTAGTTTTTTTTACATATATTTTGGAAAGTCATATTTTTTGTTCAACTATATGCAACAAGCCACAAAAGAGATAAAATGTTTCTTTTTGTCAATGTTACCATGATTTCCATTTCCTTTCTTTATTGAACTTCCAAAATTGAATATTGAGTTGACTCTCTTAGATAAAAAAACCTTTCTTGTTGAAATACAGATAAGTAGAGGAAACTCTTGTGCCCATTGTAGTGACTTCTTATGATATAATGATCACATTATTTTCATATATTATTCTTTATTTTAACAAAGAGAATGGTTTTTCAACTAAGAACATTGATTTAATATTAAATTTTGGTAGTTAGACAAAGAAAGGTAATGTAAATCATTGTAACATTGGAAGTTAGAAATTTTTGAGACTTTTGGACATGTAGGAATTAGATGCACCTCAATCTGACACATATTGTGACCAGTATGACTACACGTGCTTCTTTTTATTTAAAATTGACATTAATTTTAGTATAAAAGAAAACTAACATACTAAAAACTATGAAAATGTATTCATATAGTTTTGATACTTTAATGAAATGGTCAATAATTCATTTTTGACATGTATGAATCATCTTCACCTCAATTTGATGCACAGCGTTCTTGGTATAACTGAAAGAGTATGTTATCACGTTAAAGTTGACATTTTAGTGTAAAAAGTGTTACTTATTGAAATATGAGAAAAAACAATTGTATTTTTATAATAATTTATTAAATTCATTCAAGAATCACTTATGATATTTAGGAATCAGTCTCACATCAAACTGATATATGATGTGATCAGTATGAGTCAAAGTATGTGTTTCTAATTTAAAACGACATTTTAGTAAAAAAAATACAAGTGATGTACTCAAAAATAACCAAATGAATTCATATAATTTTTATACTTTATTTAAATTATATATAAGTCATTTGAGATGTTTTGAAATCATCCTCACCTTAATCTGAAACATGGTGTCACTGATATGACTCCAAGTGTGTCTTTTTATTTACAATTGACATTAATTTTAGTAAAAATGACACTTGGCCAACTTAAAACCTTGAAAATGAATTCACATTATTTTGATACTTTATAAAAATGATCCATAAGTCATTTTTTATGTGTTGGAATCATCCTCACCCCAATATAATACACAATGTTCCTGGTATGACTAAATATGTCCATTATCAGTTTAAAATCAACATTTTTGTTCAAAAAGTGTCACTCGCTGAAAACTGAGAAAACATGCCCATATTTTCTTGATAATTAATAAAATGATTCATAATTCATTTTTTATGTGTAGTAATTGGTCTCACATCAAACCAACACACAATATGGTCGGAATGAGTTAAAGTGTGTGTTCCTAATTTAAAATGACATTTTAGTAAAAAAGAGAGGTGATGTACTCAAATATAAGAAAACACATTCTAATTGTTTTTATAATTTATTAAAAATGTCCATAAGTTATTATTTGAGACATTTTTTAATTAGACTAAGCTTAATCAAATGCACGATGTGACCGGTATGAATACAAGTGAAATTTTTTATTTAAAATTGAGATTAATTTTAGTAAAAAGTAAAACTAACCTACTCAAAACTAAGAAAATGGATTTTGGTTGTTTTATAATTTATTAAAATGATCCATAAGTCATTTTTGACATGTAGTAATTAGACTCTCCTAAATCTGATACATGATGTTCCTGGTATGACTCAATGTGTCTGTTATCAGTTTAAAATCAGCATTTTAGTTAAAAAAAGTGTCACTCACTAAAAATTGATAAAACATTCTAATATTGTATTTAATATTTATAAAAAATATTCATAATTCTTTTTTTATGTTTTTTAATTATTATTACATCAAACTTACACATGATAAGACTGGTATGAGTCAAAGTGCATGTTTCTAGTTTAAAATGGCATTTTAATAAAAAAGAAAAGTCACATACTCAAAACTGATAAAATGAATTCAGATTTTTTTTGATACATTAGGGAAAAAATAAAAAATTCATTTTAGATATTTTATAATTATACACATCTCAATATGATGCATGTTGTGACCGATGTGACTCCAAGTGCGTCCTTTCATTTATAATTGACATTAATTTTAGTAAAAAGGGAAAGTAACCCTTCAAAACCAAGACAACGAATTTGGATTATTTTGAGTCTTTAATAAAATTATACATGAGTAATTTTTGATGTGTAGGAATTATCCTTACCTAAATATTATACAATATGTTCTTGATATGACTCAATGTGTCTGTTATCAGTTTAAAATTAACATTTTAGTTCAAAAAGTGTCACACACTAAAAACCAAGAAAACATGCTCATATTGTATTAATAATTTATGAAAATGATTCAAAATTTATTTGTTACATGTAGGAATCAGTCTCACATAATACCGACACATGATGTAAATGGTATGAGTCAAAGTGTATGTTTCTATTTCAAAATGACATTTTAGTAAAAAAGACAAGTGATGTACTCAAAACCTAGAAAACACATTCAAATTGTTTTGATACTTTAGGAAAATGATCCATAAATAATTTGACATGTTTTTCAATTAGACACACATCAATCTGATGCACGGTGTGGGTTGTATGATTTCAAGTGAATATTTTCAATATATAAGTATCATCTTAGTTTAAAATGTGTATCACATCACAAAATTTTAGTTTAAAATTAACAATTTATATTAATTTATTTCATATTATTATTACTAACATAATAATTTTTTTCTTATATATGTGTTTTATTTTTCTCGAGTAAGGGTGGTTTGTTTGTAAAAAGCATGAATCAGGGTCAGGATCAAAATAAAAAGGAACACTATTTTTTGAATGTATGTAATAAGTTTTACTTTTTTAATTTTATAAACCAATGATTGAAATGTATATAATATAGTGTTTTTTCTTTTATTTGTGCTGTAAATTTCATTTTATTTAAATTTTGTGTTGGCACATGATTTTTTTGATATTTGGTGGTGTTTTGGTGTTGTGGTGTGCTATTACAGCACATTTCACTAGTTCTACATTGTGCTATTTTAGCACACTACAGTATACCCCTTTATCAGTGCTAAATAAAAGCATTGATAAATGTTTTTTTATTATAGATTCTAAAAGATCTAATAAAGGACCCCTTTTTCAACCCTTTTTAGCATTGGTAAAATACAAGTTCTTCTAATATTTCTCTAGTAGTCAATGCTTCTCTAGCACTAATAAATACCATTTTTAGCGTTGTTAAAGGCCAATTTTTTAGTATTGTTGGGATGTCCTCAAGACCACATTCACCCAATGGTATATTCTTGAGGAATTGAAGAAGAATAAAGTGTTATAGATCGTGGATGCTCAACAAGGTCAATTTATAGTGAAGGGGATGTTTAGTATTTCGATGAACTTGTTTTATTTTCTTTAGAGATAGTGTCGAGTGATCATTTGGAAACTCCTATTTTTGTATGGGGTCTCTGTACAGGGTTTAAGTATTGCATATTTTTATATTGGAAAAACTCATAGGTTAACCCTTGGAAATTTAAGGTCTAGTTTCTTTGGTATTCATAGAGGATCCCCATCTAATGAGGAGTGTAAACTAGAAAAACCTATTCTAGAAAAGTCTCCTTATATGTTCCTGCCATTCATTTGTTGAACCACTCACTTATTTGATTCCAGTTCGGTTGGTTTGAGAAATCTAATCTATCTTTCTGTAATCCTCCAAAGGATTTACTTTAGGGTGTCCACTTGTGGTACTCGAAGAAGGTAGGTAATTTTTATTTCTGAAATAAGGAGTTTCAATCATGGATTATCAGCTCCTGACTGTGGTGTGGCAGATGATTCAAGATATCAGGGCTCCATCCATAGGTATTAGAGTGAATATTTCCCCATAATGTAGGATTTTCCAAGTGTGGGGGTGCACATTTGACATGTTATCTCCAACATCGTATTGGTGTCCATTAAAGTTTTACCCTGGTGTGGTTTTCTGTTCATGGGAACCTTTCATTTGGAGATCTTGGTGGCCACTTTTTTGAAATTTATAGGGTTTTTCATTATATAATATTAACTCTTAAATGTCTAATCTTCCTTTGTATCGGTTTTATTTTTTAAGTGGTACCTGTTTTGAGATGCATGTGTCTTGAGAGATTATAAATTAGGGCTTGACCAAGTTCCCTATTCGAGCCTCTATGATTGAATCCTTTTCGTGTTGGGGGGTAGTTTTGTTGAGAATTAAACATAGTGAAATTTACTTTCTAGTCAGTTCCTTAATGTTGGGGAGACCCTCTATGGGAATAATTGATGTCTTCTACTGATTTAGTCGGGTGTGAGCTGTGGAGTTGAAAGGTTACACCCTGGTTTCATTTGGTCTTGATCATTTTTTAGTCTTAATTTTGTTCCTTATTTTGATGGGTGACTTTTTGTGTGTAGAAAGTATTAATGGTGGATAGAATTGTCACACATCGACCTATTATTATTAATTTGTTTTGTTTTATTATATATTTTTTTGTATTTTTGGGTTTTAATTTGAAAATTTTTAATTTTTTTGGGCATTTTTTCTTATCACACGATTTGGATGCAAGGTTGGACAAACCATGTGTAAGATATGTGGGTGACTCTATCATTCTGAAAAAAACAATTTCACATGGTTGGTGAATGGTTTTTAAACCATGTGACCAATCCATCTGGGTACACAATGTACCTTGTAAAGGGAAAATGGTTGGCACACAGTTTAGTAAACCATGCACCAAAATTGTGTGTTCCCACTAGGGTTTTTTTAAGAAATAATAATAATAATAATAATAATAATAATAATAATAATAATAATAAACCTGAACTAAAAGGGTTATCCCTCCACTTAGACTGAATCCCTCTCTCTACCCCTCTCTTTCTTTCATTCCATGACCCCATTCCCCTCTCCCACTTGTATAAAACGGCCCCCCTTTCGGCATCCATTTTTTCTAGTTTTTTCTCTGGATTCTCAATGTGATCACCTCAGGTAAGGTTTCATTCACCTCTTTCACATTATTCTTCAACATTTTATGTACCCTCACTATTTCTTGAGGTTGGATAAAACCTAAGGGTTTTTTATGGTCTTATTTTTGTGTTTTTCTTTACACTTAGGATTTTATTCTATTTTGTAGGGTTCCATGGACCCCAGTGAGGCAGGTTTATGTCTCTCGCATCAAAGGCATTAGGTTATCCATAATTTTTACGTTATTTTTTTTTCTCTTTTCTTCATCTTATTTCAATTTGTATTTAGTGTTTTTATAATTTTTTAGTTTCTTGTATTTTTATCTAGTGTGTTTTGGATCGTCGTATGTGAGGGTGACCTACACACATATGCATGGGTAAGAAATAGATATATACCCTCTTTATAGAAATTCCCTCATGGTGAGGGAAATATTGACATTGAATCTAGGGGTATTTATATGTATGTATGTATGTATGTATGTATGTATGTATGTATGTATGTATGTAAGTATGTATGTATGTATGTATGTATGTATGTATGTATGTATGTATGTATGTATGTATGTATGTATGTATGTATGTATGTATGTATGTATGTATGTATGTATGTATGTATGTATGTATGTATGTATGTATGTATGTATGTATGTATGTATGTATGTATGTATGTATGTATGTATGTATGTATGTATGTATGTATGTGTAACATCCCAAGTAAGTAATTAATAATAGATATTTTTATATATGTCTATTAATGAATTACATAGTGTTTTAGAGGCATAAAATGAAAATAAATCCAATCTTAAGCATGGAATACACTAATATTTTTAAAACATTGTTTTATTACCTTTTAATGGAAAACCATTTTTAAATATATCTTTTGACAATTTTATAAGCTATGTTTGAAAAAATAAACTTATTATTTATGATTGGGACATCAAAATTTACTTTGTGTGAATTTTTGGTATTTTTCCGATAAAGTTCATTTTTTAATGAATAGTGAAAAATGTTGTATTTTAATTCAAAACCTCTTTTTAATATAATTTTTTTATATGATTTGATTATCTTTTGAATTGGTTTTAAAGTGAAATTATAATATATTTTTACTATTTAATTCAATGGTGGTCATTGGAATCAATTTCACATTGAAATTGCACTTAAACTAGTGTCAATCTTTTTATACTTATTGTTTCATAAAAACATGTTATTTGTCATGACAGCGGGAATTAATTATTAAATTAATTAATGTAACTTATATGATTTGAATTTTTTAAAATAGTCATCATTTTTGAATTCTGAATATCAAATATAGCTTAGGGTGAATTTTTTGTAATTTTCTGAAAAACTTCAATTTTGATGAATAGTGAAACCACTAAGTGGTACTTATAAAAACTGATTTTCCGTTTAAATGAAATTTTTCCATATTTGTGTTTTTAATTTAAAAAATCAGACATACATGGTTGTCATTAAGAAGTAAAATGTGGTTCAATGGGATTAAAATAATTTTTTGGTGAATAGAAACTTATTAAGTTTTTAATTGCGATTAGAGGTAATTAGTGTAGTTTAAGGTAAAAATAATGTTTTAATAATATGAGATGAGCTTGACTATAATATCCCAGGTAAATAATAAATAAAAAAATTCATATTTATTAATATTTACGAATTAAATATTAATTTTACTTTAAAGGGGTTGCTATGTTCGATAGCGTACCCGATATGCAACAAAGAGTTTCTTTGAAATCTTACGTTGCACACTAGTAATAAAATAATATTATTTTAAATAGTAGTCAACACATAGCCGTTGTATTGGCGGTAATGGATATAAATAACTAAAATATGATTATATATGTTTTTTAAATGTTTTTACTTTTATCTAATAAAAGATAAAGGCTTAAAATACGGAAAGAATTCAATTTTTGGCGTATATGCCCTAGTTTTCACTAAAGGTTCACTTATCGCCTTATGATGGAAAACCATCATTAGATATAGTTTTGTTCACTCTTATAAATTCTATTGGACCAAATAAAACTCTTTTTAAGAATCGGGACATCAAAATTTACTTTGTGTAAATTTTCGGTATTTTTCCGATAAAGTTCATTTTTTAATGAATAGTGTAAAATGTTGTATTTTAATTCAAAACCTCTTTTTAATCTAATTTATTTATAGGATTAGATTATCTTTTGAATTGTTTTTAAATTGAAATCAGAATATATTTTACCATTAAATCCAATAGTGGTCGTTGGAATTAATTTCACTTTGAAATCGGACTTAAACTAGTGTCAATCTTTTGATACTTATTGTTTCATAAAAACATGTTATTTGCTCTAACAGCGGGAATTAATTATTAAATTAATTAATGCAACTTATATGCTTTGAATTTTTTAAAATGGACTTCATTTTTGAATTTGTAATATCAAATATATCTTAGGGTGAATTTTTGGTATTTTTTTGAAAAACTTCAATTTTTGATGAATAGTGAAACCACTAAGTGGTACTTAAAAAACTGATTTTTCGTTTAAATGAAATTTTACCACTTCTGTGTTTTGAATTTCAAAAATCTGACATACATGGTTGTAATTAAGAAGTAAAATGTGGTTCAATGGGATTAAAATAATTTCTTGGTGAATAGTAACTTTTAAGTTTTTAATCGTGATTAGAGGTAATTAGTGTAGTTTAAGATAAAAATAATGTTTTAATAATATGAGATGAGATTGACACATGTCCTACCCTCTTTGGATGTGTCATGTCCAACCAAGAAAATCAATGGGTCAACTTGGGGACCCCATGGAGCCACTTTGGTTGGGAAATAACATAAATAACTTTTTATTTAATGTAAAAGTAAAAATGACACAAACATGAAATGTTTTACTAAAACAATATTTACATGGGGTTATACAAATCATATTTTTGACTATAAATATTAATTGGAAAGTTAAAAAGATTTCCTACATCATAGTATGTTTTTTATAATTTTTATACATTAAATAAATTAAATTATTTATGACACCATGATGATGCAGCGATTACCTCATTATTTAACGATTTAAATAAAATGGAAAGATAATATAAAATCTAAGATATAAACATGTCCAAAACCTATTGGATGGGTGTATTTCGAACCCTTATCACCTTATCCTTGAAACACATAAATGTGGGACCATTAAAATCCGAAACTCATTCTATAATAAAGTAACATTTCCTTACTTTCCAAGAGTGCCCCTCCTCTCCTCTTATAAAAGGCCCCCACCTCTACCACCTTACCCACACTTCCAAAGCCTTTGGCTCGGCCATCCCCTACCCATTTTGTCTCTAAACATTCCTCTATTACTTCTTGAAGCCTCACATTGGGCAGAAGTCTTCCCAAGGAAGCCTTTGAGCTCAAATCTAAGAGAGTTACCCGATTTTAAGGTAATGTCTTCACATGTGTTCTTTTGTTTTATTTTGCTTCTCCAACCCCTAAACTCTTTTTATTCATTAATTTTGTAACAAATACAGTATCTGCAATATACTAGGATGTTGTTATAAGAATAATTCTAGCTACACTTACACACATCTACATCTAATGGTTAAAGAACATACTGTTTCTGTGGTTGGCGAATTTCTGCCTCACGAAACGATGATTGTTCAATCTTCTTTTAAACACCTTTAATGGTGGCCATTAAGATCTCACTCTATTTATATATGATATATATTATTTTTATGTTTTCCTTATTCTTCTGTATTTTTCATTTGTGGTATACCTTTATGGTTTCCATTGTGGTTAAACACGATAATTTCATTTTAGGAAGTGCGGACTACCGCCCCCTCAAAGTGATTTGATTCGTTAATGCCATATGTGGGACGTATAAAGGATGGATTTAAAGTTATTATATATGATGTTATACTAGAATTATAAGATACCTCTATATCATTATTATTTCTTTCAATTAAAGTATGATATAGAAATGAAAGTAGCGTTCATGCGTATGTACGGCTTACCGTCTCCATGAACGGTGCATTTCATTTCTTATCCCCAAATGTAATGTACTATTACAAGTACATATATATAATGGATATATATGATGTATGTTACATCTAAATGATTAATATAATTCTGGAATTAAAATATACATACCTCTCATTTAGTTTTAATTCCATTAATATGACATAGAAATGAAAGTAGCGTTCATGCGTACGTACGGCTTACCATCTCCATGAACGGTGCATTTCATTTCTTACCTCTAAATGATTATGTGATATTATAAATACATTTATATACTATATATATATGATATATATGATATCCAAATCAGGAATTTCATTCTATATATAAAGAATCTTTGACCACACGAACAACATGTAATTGTAAGAAGTCCACTTTCGACTTAAGAACCAAATATCGACAAAACAAACATTATTAACTTAATGATTACATAATGTTTATAACATGGAAATAAGTGATATAAAAATAATAATAAGCTTTAAAAAGGTTCTTAAGCAAGTATAAATTAACTCAAGTTTATTATTCAAGACGTTAAAGAACGATCGAGTCAAGTCGGACCCGAGGTAAGGGAATTTCTTAACCAAATTTCTATTCTTTGGGTTAATCTCGTACTTTCAAATTATGTCATGATATTATTATGTTCTATCTTTTATTTGTACTTTCTTTATGTGTACTTATATTAAATACACATAATAGATCTATTTTATTTTAAAAATGATCTTTGTAAGGGACTTCTTCTCAATCTCCTTTCATTGAGGCATATTTCGTTTTATACACAACTTTCTTTTATACGGTGTATAAACCCCTTTGAATTTTACTTTTATACAAAAGGAATCTTTTTCTACGAAGCGTTTTACTAAACGACAAAAAGGAATGTTTTTTTAACGTGCGCAGTGACAACAACCTTTTCCGCCGCAGTTAGTATTATTTGGTCTTTGGCTTCCTCAACAAGCCATAATGTTTTTTTTTAAATGAAATAAATACTATATACTCTTTTATGTATTTTTGGAATTGAAAATGGTTTTTATAATGGATTTTTTATGTCAATATATTTATGTGATATATTATGATCGGAATGTGGAAATGTTTTCTTTCCATTATGTTTATTTTATGTCTTATGATTTTATAATGGTACGTGTACATTTGACGGTTGGTTACATGATAAACCATATGACGGGTGGTGCCGTGAATACCAAGACGGGTGGTTACGTTATAACCTCCAATTCATTGGGTATGGAAGTCGGTTGTATGTCTATTCCATTAAGTATGTGTGGAAGTCGGCCGTATGGCTATTCCATTAAGTGATATGTGTGGAAGTCGACGGTATGGTTATTCCACTTAAGTATGTTTATGTCCCAAGTTACCTTTATATGTTATGTGTTCTTTATATGGGATTTATGGTAATATTTTGGTTACAAAAAGGTAAGTAATGATATTTTATTCAGTGAAGAGTTTTTACTACTTCATAAAGGTGAAGGTATTACTTTGATAAAGTATACATGGTTTACTTATTGTTTTAAAAACTAACAGTTTTCATTCTTTGTGTATCCATTAATGAGATTTTTATGCTCACCCCAAGTTTTTTTGAAATATTTTTCACATGACTTAATGTGGAATAGGGTCAGGGATGGGAGAAAGGAAAACTCATGCTATCTAAAACATAGAACTAGACATGTTTCTTTTTAAGAGTTTTTATTTTATGGAAACTTAGTCTACTTTGTAATCTTTTGAGATGTAACAGTTATGTCCTAATTCTCTAAAACTCTAAACCTGAAAAGATCCTCAATGTGAATTATTCATTTAATTCAATATTAAGTAAGGTTTAAGGTTGGGGCCTTATAGTTGGTATCAAAGGTCGGTTTATACAACTTTAGGATTTAGAAAATTGTTAAATTATAAATTAATTTATGGTTTGATTGAAATGATATAGAATTTAAAGATTACCATGTTGCTTCACCTATGATATTTCTGTGTTAAGAATGGTTTTTTATAGAGGAAACAGAACAACTTTTTTGGGAAGGCATATAGAGGGAAATGACCTTTCAAATCAGTATCCTGAGATGGTCAGAATCAGAACTAAACAGTTTGTTTCAATGATGGTTCAGTTGAATCAGGTGAAAAATGTTGGTTGTTTTTATTGATGATATTTATGTGTTTTCTAAAAGTAAAGAGGAGCATTAAAGTCATTTAAGGGTTATCTTTCAAACCTTAAAAGAAAAGAAACTGTATGGAAAATTCAACAAGTGTGAGTTTTGGTTACAACAAAATTCCTTCCTTGGTCACATTGTTTCAAAAAATGGAATAACTGTTGATCCTGATAAAACAAAAGTTGTTGAAGAATGGCCAAGACCAACAAATGTAACTGAGATATGTAGTTTTCTTGGTTTGGTAGGTTACTACCGAAGGTTTGTTGAAAATTTTTCACATTTATCTAGTCTAATTTCTAAGCTAACTCGGAAGGGTGTTAAGTTTATCTGGACAAAAGAATGTGATGATTGTTTTCAAGAGTTGAAAAGAAGATTGGTGAATGCTCCAGTTTTGGAACTTCCTTCCAGGAATGGTGAGTTTGTTATATACAGTTATGCTTCGTTGAAGGGACTTGGTTGTTTCCTTATGCAGAATGATCAGGTAATTGCATATGCTTCATGTCAGTTGAAAACTCCTGAGATAAATTACCCTACACATGATTTGGAATTAGCTGCTGTTGTTTTCACTTTAAAAATTTAGAGGCATCTTTTGTATGGAGTAAAGTGTGAAATATATACCGATCACAAATGTTTAAAGTATATATTCACTCAGAAATAATTGAACATGAGACAGAGGAGATGGCTATAATTAATCAAGGATTATGATTTTACAATTCATTACCATCCGAGAAAAGTAAATAAAGTGGTTGATGCTTTGAGTCGAAAAAATAATGATTCATTAACAATGTTGCGTTTGGAATGTGATCCTTTGGTTAAGGATTTGATGAACTTTGGAATAGAATTTGTTGGTGATGGATATCCTTTTGTTTTATTTCAGGTATTAGTGAAATCTTCTCTATCAGACATAATCAAGGAAGCATAGAAGCAAGACAGTGAGTTGCAGAAAAAGGTAGAGCTGGTTCAGAAAAGTGAGTTGCATGAATTCAACATTGATAGTGATTATGTTTTGAGATTTGGGAAGAGATTGTGTGTGCCTTGTGATTCACAGTTGAAGAGAGAGTTGTTATGTGAAGCTCATAGTTCTCCGTTTTTAGTTCATCCTGGAAGTACTAAGATGTACAGAGATCTGCAGAAGTTTTACTGGTGGGATGGAATGAAAAGAGATATTGCTGATTTTACTGTGAAGTGCTTGACTTTTCAGCAGGTTAAAGTAGAGTGGTAGTTACCAAAATGGATTCTTCAGCCTCTACCAGTGCCAAATTGGAAATTGGAGAATATATCTATAGACATTGTTGTGGGATTACCGAAGACATCTCGAGGTAATAATGCAATCTGGGTTATTGTTGATCACTTGACTAAATCTGCTCATTTCCTTGCTATATGAGAAACTTTTTCCCTAGATCAACTTTCCCGTTTGTATCTTAAAGAGATATTCAGGTTACATGGAGTTCCTCTCTCCATTGTATCTGATCATAATCCCAGGTTTACTTCTAACTTTTGGGAAGGCCTTCAGAAGTCATTGGGTACTGAATTAAATTTTAGTACAGCTTTTCATCCGCAATCAGATGGGAAGTCAGAACGAAAAATTTAGACCATGGAGGATATTCTACGAGCTTGTTCGATGGATTATCAGGGAATTTTGGACCAACATCTTTCTTTGGTTGAGTTTTCTTATAATAACAGTTTTCATTCCTGTATACAGATGGCACCATTTGAGGCATTATATGGGAAGCGGTGTCGAACTCCAGAATTTTGGGATGAAGTGGGTGAAAGGAAGCTGATGGGACCAGAATTGATAGAAGAGATAGCAGAAAAAGTTCAGTTGATTCAGAAACACATGAGAATAGCTCAGAGCAGACAGAAAAGTTATGCAGACAACAGGAGGAAGGATCTATCTTTTGAGGTAGGTGATCATGTTTTTCTCAAAGTTTCACCATGGAAAAGTGTGATTCTATTTGGTAAGAAAGGAAAGTTGAGTCCAAGGTTCAATAGACCATCTGAAATTCTGGAGAAAGTTGGATCAGTCGCTTACCGAGTGGCTTTACCTCTGAGTTTATCTTAGGTACACAATGTTTTTCATGTTTTGATGTTGAGGAAGAATATTCCAGATCCATCACATGTTTTGAGTCCAGAGGTAGTTCAGCTGGAGGAGAACCTATCTTATGAAGAACAACCAGTCCAGATTCTTGACCGAAGAGAGAAAGTGTTGCGAAATAAGGTAATTCACCAGGTAAAGGTTTTGTGGAAAAACCATATTGTTATAGAGGCAATGTGGGAATCTGAAAATGCTATGAGGGATAAATACACCCAATTATTTTGATAAGTGAATAAAATTGCGAGGACGCAATTCCCAAAAGGGGGGAGGATGTAACATCCTAGGTAAATAATGAATAAAACATTTTCATATTTATTAATATTTACGAATTAAATATTAATTTTACTTTAAAGGGGTTGTTATGTTCGATAGCGTACCCGATACGCAACAAAGAGTTTCTTTGAAATCTTACGTTGCACACTAGTAATAAAATAGTATTATTTTAAATGGTAGTTAACACATAGCCGTTGTATTGGCGGTAATGGATATAAATAACTAAAATATGATTATATATGTTTTTTAAATGTTTTTACTTTTATCTAATAAAAGATACAGGCATAAAATACGGAAAGAATTCAATTTTAGGCATATATGCCCTAGTTTTCACTAAAGGTTCACTTATCACCTTTTGATGGAGAACCGTCATTAGATATAGTTTTGTTCACTCTTATAAATTCTATTGGACCAAATAAAACTCTTCTTTAGAATCGGGACATCAAAATTTACTTTGTGTAAATTTTTGGTATTTTTCCGATAAAGTTCATTTTTTAATGAATAGTGTAAAATATTGATTTTAATTCAAAACCACTTTTTAATCTAATTTATTTATATGATTATATTATATTTTGAATTGGTTTTAAAGTTAAATCATAATATATTTTTACCATTAAATCCAATAGTGGTCGTTGGAATTAATTTCACTTTGAAATCGGACTTAAACTAGTGTCAATCTTTTGATACTTATTGTTTCATAAAAACACGTTATTTGCTCTGACAGCGGGAATTAATTATTAAATTAATTAATTCAAATTATATTCTTTGAATTTTGTAAAATGGACTTCATTTTTGAATTCGGAATATCAAATATAGCTTAGGGTGAATTTTTGGTATTTTTCTGAAAAACTTCAATTTTTGATGAATAGTGAAACCACTAAGTGGTACTTAAAAAACTGATTTTTCTTTTAAATGAAATTTTACCACCTCTGTGTTTTGAATTTCAAAAATATGACATACATGGTTTTCATTAAGAAGTAAAATGTGGTTCAATGGGATTAAAATAATTTTTTGGTGAATAGTTACTTTTAAGTTTTTAATCGTGATTAGAGGTAATTAGTGTAGTTTAAGGTAAAAATAATGTTTTAATAATATGAGATGAGCTTGACACATGTACTACCCTAATTGGATGTGTCATGGACGACCAAGACAATCCATGGGTCAACTTGCGGACCCCATGGAGCCACTTTGGTTGGGAAATGACATAAATAACTTTTTATTTAATGTAAAAGTAAAAAAAGACACAAACATGAGATGTTTTACTAAAACAATATTTACATGGGGTTATAAAAATCATATTTTTGACTATAAATATTAATTGTAAAGGTAAAAAGATTTACTACATCATAGTTTTTTTTTATAATTTTTAGACATTAAATAAATTAAATTATTTATGTCACCATGATGATGGAGCGATTACCTCATTATTTAACGATTTAAATAAAATGGAACGATAATGTAAAATCTAAGACCTACACATGTCCAAAACCTATTGGATGGGTGGATTTCGAACCCTTATCACCTTATCCTCGAAAAACATCTATTTGGGACCATTAAAATCTGAAACTCATTCTATAATAAAGTAACATTTCCTTACTTTCCAAGAGTGCCCCTCCTCTCCTCTTATAAAAGGCCCCCACCTCTACCACCTTACCCACACTTCCAAAGCCTTTTGCTCGGCCAACCCCTGCCCATTTTGTCTCTCCACATTCCTATATTACTCCTTTAAGCCTCACATTGGGTATAAGTCTTCCCAAGGAAGCCTTTGAGCTCAAATATAAGAGAGTTACCCGATTTTAAGGTAGTGTCTTCACATGTGTTCTTTTGTTTTATTTTGCTTCTCCAACACCCTAAACTCTTTTTATTCATTTCTTTTGTAATAACTCCAGTATCTTCAATATACTAGGTTGTTTT
The DNA here is from genome assembly GCA_963277665.1 of Viscum album. Taxonomy (NCBI): domain Eukaryota; kingdom Viridiplantae; phylum Streptophyta; class Magnoliopsida; order Santalales; family Viscaceae; genus Viscum; species Viscum album. The sequence goes on from OY728160.1 coordinate 717,197,016, forward strand.
TATAAGAATAATTAGAGCTACACTTACACACATCTACATCTAATGGTTAAATAACATATTGTTTCTGTGGTTGGTGAATTTCTGTCTCACGAAACAATGATTGTTCAGTCTTCTTTTAAACACATTTAATGGTGGACATTAAGATGTAACTATATTTATATATGATATATATTATGTTTATCCTTTACTTATGCTTATTTATTTTTCATTTGTGGTATACCTTTATGGTTTCCATTGTGGTTAAACACGATAATTTCATTTTAGGAAGTGTGGACCACCGCCCCCTCAAAGTGATTTGATTCGTTAATGCCATATGTGGGACGTATAAAGGATGGATTTAAAGTTATTATATATGATGTTATACTGGAATTATAATATACCTATATATCATTATTATTTATTTCCATTAAAGTATGAGATATAAATGAAAGTAGCGTTCATGTGTACGTACGGCTTACCGTCTCCATGAACGGTGCATTTCATTTCTTATCCCCAAATGTAATGTACTATTATAAGTACATATATATAATGGATATATATGATGTATGTTACATATAAATGATTAATATAATTCTTTAATTAAAATATACATACCTCTCATTTAGTTTTAATTCCATTAATATGACATAGAAATGAAAGTATCGTTCATGCGTACGTACGGCTTACCGTCTCCATGAACGGTGCATTTCATTTCTTACCTCTAAATGATTATGTGATATTATAAATACATGTATATGCTAGATATATATGATATATATGATATCCAAATCAGGAATTTCATTCTGGATATAAATAACCTTTGACCACACGAACAACATGTAATTGTAAGAAGTCCACTTTCGACTTAAGAACCAAATATCAACAAAACAAACATTATTAACTTAATGAGTACATAATGTTTATAACATGGAAATAAGTGATATAAAAGGAATAATAATCTTGAAAAATGTTCTTAATCAAGTAGAAATTAACTCAAGTTTATTATTCAGGATGTTAAAGAACGATCGAGTCAAGTCGGACCCGAGGTAAGGGAATTTCTTAACCCAATTTCCATTCTTTGGGTTAATCTCCTACTTTCAAATTATGTCATGATATTATTATGTTCTATCTTGTATTTGTACTTTCTTTATGTGTACTTATATTAAATACACATAATAGATCTATTTTATTTTAAAAATGATCTTTGTAAGGGACTTCGTCTCAATCTCCTTTCATTGAGGCATATTTTGTTTTATACACAACTTTCTTTTATACGGTGTATAAACCCCTTTGACTTTTAATTTTATACAAAAGGAATCTTTTTCTATGAATCATTTTACTAAACGACAAAAAGTAATGTTTTTTTTAACGTACGTGGTGACAACGACCTTTTCCGCCGCCGTGAGTATTATTTGGTCTTTGGCTTCCTCAACAATCCATAATGTTTTTTTTTAAATGAAATAAATACCATATACTCTTTTATGTATTTTTGGTATTGAAAATGATTTTTATAATGGATTTGTTATGTCAATATATTTATGTGATATATTATGATCGAAATATGGAAATGTTTTTTTCCATTATGTTTATTTTATGTTTTATTATTTTATAATGGTACTTGGACATTTGACAGGTGGTTATGTGATAAACCATATGACGGGTGGTGTCGTGAATACCCGGACGGGTGGTTACATTATAACCTCCAATGCATTGGGTATGGAAGTCATCTGTATGGCTATTACATTAAGTATGTGTGGAATTCGGCCGTATGGCTATTCCATTAAGTGATATGTGTGGAAGTAGACCGTATGGTTATTCCACTTAAGTATGTTTATGTCCCAAGTTACCTTTATATGTTATGTGTTCTTTATATGGGTTTTATGGTGATCTTTTGGTTAAAAAAGGGTAAGTAATAATATTTTATTTAGTGAAGAGTTTTTACTACTTCATAAAGGTGAAGGTATTACTTTGATAAAGTATACATGGTTTACTTGTTGTTTTAAAAACTAACAGTTTTCATTCTTTGTGTATCCCTTACTGAGCTTTTTATGCTCACCCCAAGTTTTTTTGAAATGTTTTTCACTGGACTTAATGTGGAATAGGGTCAGGGATGGGAGCAAGGGAAAGTAATTATATCTAAAACAAGGAACTAGACATGTTTCTTTTTAAGAGTTTTTATTTTATTGAAACTTAGTCTACTTTGTAATCTTTTGAGATGTAACAGTTATGTCCTAATTCTCTGAGACTCCAAACCTGAAAAGATCCTCAAGGTGAATTATTCATTTAATTCAATATTAAGTAAGGTTTAATATTGGGTCCTTATATTGACACATGTCCTACCCTCATTGGATATGTCATGGCCGACCAAGACAATCCATGGGTCAACTTGGGGACTTCATGGAGCCACTTTGGTTGGGAAATGACATAAATAACATCTTATTTAATGTTAAAGTAAAAATGACACAAACATGAGATGTTTTACTAAAGCAATTTTTTACATGGGGTTATACAAGTCATATCTTTTACTATAAATGTTCGTTAGAAATATAAAAATATTTCCTACATCATGATATTTTTTTTATAATTTTTAGACATTAAATATGTTAAATTATTTATGACATCATGATGATGCAGCGATTACCTCATTAATAAAGGATTTAAATAAAATGAAATGATAATGTAAAATCTATGACCTACACATGTCCAAAACCTATTGGATGGGTATATTTCGAACCCTTATCACCTTATCCTAGAATTATATCAATTTGGGACCTTTTAAATCCGAAAATCATTTTAAAATAAAGGAACATTTCTTTACATTCCAAGAGTGCCCCTCCTCTCCTCTTATAAAAGGCCCCCACCTCTACCTCCTTACCCACACTTACAAAGCATTTGGCTCAGCCAAACCCTACCCATTTTGTCTCTCCACATCCCTAACTAACTCTTATAAGCCTCACTTTGGTCTGAAGTCTTCCCAAGGAAGCCTTTGAGCTCAAACCAAAGGGAGTTACCCGATTTTAAGGTAATGTCTTCACTTGAGTCCTTTTGTTTTATTTTTCTTCTCCAACCCCCTAAACTCTTTTTATTAATTTATTTTGTAACAACTAAAGTATATTCAATATACTAGGATTTTTTTATAAGAAGTATTCGAGCTACTCTTACACACACCTTCGTCTAATGGTTAAAGAACATACTGTTTCTGTAGTTGGCGATTTTCTGCCTCATGAAACGATGATTGTTCAATATTCTTTTAACACATTTAAATGTGTCCATTATGATGTCACTGTATTTTATATATGATATATATGGTATTTATGTTTCCTATATGCTTCTGTATTTTATATTTAAAACATACCTTTATTCTTTTCATGTTGTTTAAATGCGATAATTTCATATGAGGAAGTGTGGACTATCGCCCCCTCAAGTGATGTGAATTGTACATGCAATACATGGAATGTATAAAGAATTAAATTAATGAACATATGTGACCTATAGAACATATATATTATACTGTAATTATAATATATATATATATATATCATTTATTTTTAATTCCATTAATATGACAAAAAAATGAAAGTAGTGTTCATGCGTACGTACGGCCTATCGTCTCCATGAACGGTGCTTTTCGTTTTTTATCTCCAAATGATATGGAATAGTATAAAATTAATATGTACTAGATATATATGATATTTTAATCATTAATACTAATCTGGAAATTATTTACTTATAACTACATGGGAAATCATTTTTCAAACAAGTTCATTTTTTACTCATGTACCAAACATCAGCAAAAACGTCTGATATAAACTAAAATTATTAAACAATTATTATAACATTATAATATGTGATATGAACTGAATAATAATATTTAAAGGAGGTACTTAGGCAATTATAAATTGACCAAATTTTATTATTCAGGAATATAAAGAAATGAACAAGACAAGTCGGACATGAGGTAAGGGATCCTACCCCTCTCTTTCTTTTTAAGTACACTCTTTTATGTCATTAATTTTAAGCTCATCTTTCTTATGATTGGGATGTTCTTTTATATTACTAATACTTTACTTTTTATGTTAATATGATGAGATACCCTATTCTCTCTCATCAATATATTTTGGATGTTTTGAGTGGCGCCGTTAGGCTGCCGAATTTTCGTAAGAGATCTAACCTCTCTCTTTATTTTTAAGTACTCTCCTTTATGTAACTTCTTTTAAGCACCTATTTGTTATTTTGGGGGATGTTATTTTATATTCCACTTTCTGTAAACTTTATGTTAATATGATGAGAGACCCTATTTTATCTCATCAATCCATTTTTGTAAGTTTTAAGTGGCGTCGTTAGGCTGCCGAGTTTTCGTAAGGGATTTTTCATCTCACTTTTATTCCTGTGAGATTTATGCTACATTTGCCACAATTTCCATTGATTGGTGTCTGTACTGCCCATTATTTTACTCATTGTGTAATATACTTTCATTTATGAGTATTTACATCAATGTTGTATTGTCCTTCTTTCACGGGGTGTATGTTTCAAAAGACACCGATGTCGGTAAGGGAACCTTTCACCCTCCTCTTTTTAAAAGAATTATTTTGTTATGTCTTTTAATTAAAATAATATTATGTTGGGATATGTTCTTCTATATCCTTATTGATTTAAATTTTATGTCCATGTGATGAGATACCCTTTTTATCTCTCATCAACTCATTTTTTGAATTTTGTAGTGATGTCGTTAGGCTATCAAATTTTTGCAAGGGAACTTCTTAATCCAAATTTGATTCTTTGGGATAAACTTGTACTCCTTGAATATGTCGTTCTATGAATTTGTGTGAATAACCTCTGATTTTTTTACACTTAATATCCACTTATATTTGGTGTATTAGTTTGTCACACATAATTATGTAATTGATTTATCCTTAAACCAAGGATACCATCTTTGTAAGGGACTTCGTCTCAATCTTCTTTCATTGAGGCATATTTTGTTTTATACGCAACTTTCTTTTATACGGTGTATAAACCCCTTTGACTTTTACGTTTATCCAAAAGGAATATTTTTTATACGAAGCATTTTACCAAATGAAAAAAGGGAATGTTTTTGTCATACGTATGCGGCGACAATGACTTCTCCTCCGTCGTGACCATTATTTGAGTTTCGGATTCCTCTACAAGACATACCTTCTTTTCAAAAGAAAAATAAATACCATGTTTTACTTTTTTTTTATTTTTGTATTGAAAATGGTTTTCATAAGGTTTTGTATATCAATGTGTTTTATTGATATCTTGTGATTGAAATGTGGAAATGTTATGTTTACTTTATGTATGTATTATGTGGTACGATTATGTTATGGTTCATGGGAATTGTTATGAAGATGGTTGGTTCCGTGATAAACTAAGGGCGGGTGATCCCGATATAGCTCTCCAATGCATTGGGTAACGCGAAGGAGTGAAACGTTAAGGTTTCTCCGAAGAGATTTAGGGAATATACTGTGGTGGGTATTCCAAATGTAACCAAGAGGGTTACTCCCTACGTAAGAATGTTATGAATGCCTCAAGTTACCTTTATGTATTATTATTTCTATGATTTATTCATGATTTGATGAGGTATGTTAAAGTGCCTATGTTTTATGGGTAAATTATGGTTTCATTCTTATGTATATATGAACACATGTTTCCTTTCCATATTTTTATATCCCTTACTGAGCTTTTTATGCTCATCCCAAGTTTTTTTGAAATGTTTTTCCTAGGTCAAGGTAAAGGTACATGATATGATGATAGTGTCAAGGGAGTGTCAATAAAGAATCCATGTTTTATTTTAAATATGTTTCTGTTGATGGAAAAAAAATGAATATTATCTTTATGTAACCACTTTGTTTAAATGTGGAATGTAATGCAAGTTTTATGATCTAATTCTCTAAAACTCTAAACCTGAAAAGATCCTCAATGTGTAATCTCGTAATAACTCAAGATTAAGTAAGGTTTAAGGTTGGGGCCTTATAGTTGGTATCATAGGTCGGTTTAGATAAATTTAGGAGTTAGAATTATATTAAATTATTATCCAAAAATATGTTTTTTTGGCCAAATTGAAATGACATAGAATTTACAGATTACCATGTTGCTTTACCTAAGGTATTTCAGTGTTAAGAATGGTTTTTCGTAGAGGAAACAAAGAATCTCTTTTGGGAAGGAATACTTAGGGAAATGACCTTCCAAATCAGCATACTGAGATGGTCAGAATCAGAATTGAGCAGTTTACTACAGGGATGGCTCGGTTGAATTAGGTGATAAATGGTGGTTGTGTTATTGATGATATTTTGGTGTTTTCTAAAAGTAAACAAGAGCATGAAAGTCCTTTAAGGGTTATCTTGCAAACCTTAAAAGAAAAGAAACTGTATGGGAAATTCAGAAATTGTGAGTTTTGGTTGCAACAAATTTCTTTCCTTGGTCACATTGTTTCTAAAGATGGGATAACTATTGATCCTACAAAAACAAAGGTTGTTGAAGAATGGCCATGACCCACAAATGTAACTGAGATTCGTAGCTTCCTTGGTTTGGCAGGATATTACCGAAGGTTTGTTAGAAATTTTTCACGGTTATCTAGTCCAATGACTAAGCTAACTCGGAAGGGTGTTAAGTTTATCTGGACAAAAGAATGTGATGATTGTTTTTTGGAACTGAAAAGAATATTGGTGAATGCTCTAGTTTTAGCACTACCTTCCAGGAATGGTGAGTTTGTTATCTACAGTGATGCTTCATTGAAAGGACTTGGTTGTGTCCTAATGTAGAATGATCAGGTAATTGCATATTTTTCACGTCAGTTGAAAACTCATGAGGTAAATTACCCTATACATGATTTGGAATTAGCTGATATTGTTTTTGATTTAAAAATTTGGAGGCATCATTTGTATTGAGTAAAGTGTGAAATATATACCGATCACAAAAGTTTAATGTATATATTCACTTAGAAAGAATTAAACATGAGACAGATGAGATGGCTAGAATTAATCAAGGATTATGATTGTACAATTCACTACCATCCGGGAAAAGAAAATAAAGTGGCTGATGCTTTGAGTCGAAAAAGTAATGCTTCATTAACAATGTTGCATTTGGAACGTGATCCTTTGGTTAAGGATTTGATGAACTTTGGAATAAAAATTTTTGGTGCAGGATGTTCTTCGGTTTTGTTTCCGGTATCAGTGAAATCTTCTCTATCAGACAGAATCAAGCAAGCACAGAAGCAAGACAGTGAGTTGAAAAAAAAGGTAGAGCTGGTTCAGAAGGGTAAGTTGTCTGAATTCATCATTGATAATGATTGTGTTTTGAGATTTGGGAAGAGATTGTGTGTTCCTTGTGATTCACAGTTGAAGAGAGATTTGTTATGTGAAGCTCATAATTCTCTGTTTTCAGTTCATCCTGGCAGTACTATGATGTATAGAGATCTGTGGGAGTATTACTGGTGGGATGGAATGAAAAGAGATATTGCTGATTTTACAGTGAAGTGTTTGACTTGTCAATAGGTTAAAGCAGAGCGGCAGTTACCGAAATAGATTCTTCAGCCTTTAGCAGTACCAGAATGGAAATGGGAGAATATATCCATGGACTTCATTGTGGGGTTGCCGAAGACACCTCGAGGTAATAATGAAATCTGGGTTATTGTTGATCGCTTGACTAAATCTGCTCATTTCCTTGCTCTACGAGTTACTTTTTCCCTAGATCAACTTTCCAGTTTGTACCTTAAAGAGATAGTCAGGTTGCATGGAGTTCCTCTCTCCATTGTATCTGATCGTGATCCCAGGTTCACTTCTAACTTTTGGAAAGGCCTTCAGAAGTCGTTGGGTACTGAATTAAATTTTAGTACAGCTTTTCATCCACAATCAGATGGGTAGTCAGAATGAACAATTCAGACTTTGAAAGATATGCTATGTGCTTGTTCGATGGATTATCAGGGAAGTTGGGACTAACATCTTTCTTTGGTTGAGTTTTATTATAATAATAGTTTTCATTCCAGTATACAGATGGCACCATTTGAGGCGTTATATGGGAAGCGGTGTCGAACTCCAACTTTCTGGGATGAAGTGGGTGAAGGGAAGCTGATGGGACCAGAATTGGTAGAAGAGTTGGAAGAAAAAGTTCAGTTGATATAGAAACACATGAGAAAAGTTCAGAGCAGGCAGAAGAGTTAGGAGAACAATAGGAGGAAGGATCTCTCTTTTGAGGTAGGTGATCATGTTTTTCTCGAAGTCTCACCATGGAAAAGTGTGATGCGATTTGCTAAGAAAGGAAAGCTGAGTCCAAGGTTCATTGGACCATATGAAATTCTGGAGAGAGTTGGATCATTTTCTTACCGAGTGGCTTTACCTCCGATTTTATCTCAGGTACACAATGTTTTTCATGTTTCGATGATGAGAAAGTATATGTCAGATCAATCTCATGTTTTGAGTCCAGAGATAGTTCAGCTGGAAGAGAACCAATCTTATGAGGAACAACCGGTCCAGATTCTTGACCATAGTGAGCAAGTGTTACAGAATAAGTTCATTCATTAGGTAAAGGTTTTGTTCAAAAACCACATGATTGAAGAAGTAACATGGGAATCTGAAAATGCAATGAGGTATAAATACCCCCACTTATTCGATAAGTAAATAAATTGCGGGTACGCAATTTTCTAAATGGGGGAAGGATGTAACATCCTAAGTAAGTAATGAAGAATAGATATTTTATCTATGTCTACTAATGAATTAGATAGTGTTTTAGAGTCTTAAAATGAAAATAAATTCAATCTTAAGCATGGAATACACTAATATTTTTAAAAGATTGTTTTACTGCCTTTTAATGGCACACCATTTTTAAATAGATCTTTTGAAAATTTTATAAGTTATTTTTGTCAAAATAAACTTATTCTTTATGATTGGGACATCAAAATTTACTTTGTGTGAATTTTTGGTATTTTTCCGATAAAGTTCATTTTTTAATGAATAGTGAAAAATGTTCTATTTTAATTCAAAACCTCTTTTTAATCTAATTTATTTATATGATTTGATTATCTTTTTAATTGGTTTTAAAGTGAAATTAGAATATATTTTTACCATTTAATCCAATGGTGGTCATTGGAATAAATTTCACTTTGAAATTGGACTTAAACTAGTGTCAATCTTTTGATACTTATTGTTTCATAAAAACACGTTATTTGTCATGACAGCGGGAATTAATTATTAAATTAATTAATGTAACTTATATGATTTGAATTTTGTAAAATAGACATCATTTTTGAGTTCGGAATATCAAAAATAGCTTAGGGTGAATTTTTGGTAATTTTCTGAAAAACCTCAATTTTTGATGAATAGTGAAACCACTAAGTGGTATTTATAAAAACTGATTTTCCATTTAAATGAAATTTTTCCATCTTTGTGTTTTGAATTTCAAAAATCAGAAATATATGGTTTTCATTAAGAAGTAAAATGTGGTTCAATGGGATTAAAATACTTTTTTGGTGAATAGTAATTTATTAAGTTTTTAATCGTAATTAGAGGTAATTAGTGTAGTTTAAGGTAAAAATAATGTTTTAATAATATGAGATGAGCATGACACATGTAATACCCTCATTATATGTGTCATGGCCGACCAAGAAAATCCATGGGTCAACTTGGGGACCCTATGGAGCCACTTTGGTTGGGAAATGACATAAATAACATTTTATTTAATGTTAAAGTAAAAATGACACAAACATGAGATGTTTTACTAAAAAAATTTTTTACATGGGGTTACACAAGTCAGATTTTTTACTATAATTATTCATTAGAAATATAAAAATATTTCATAAATCATGATATTTTTTTATAATTTTCAGAAATTAAATATATTAAATTATTTATGACATCATGATGATGCATCGATTACCTCATTAATAAAGGATTTAAATAAAATGAAATGATAATGTAAACTCTATGACCTACACATTTCCAAAACCTATTGTATGGGTATATTTAGAACCCTTATCACCTTATCCTTGAATTATATCAATGTGGGACCTTTTAAATCCGAAACTCATTTTAAAATAAAGGAACATTTCTTTACTTTCCAAGACTGCCCCTCCTCTCCTCTTATAAAAGACCCCCACCTCTACCTCCTTACCCACACTTCCAAAGCCTTTTTCTTGGATAACACCTGCCCATTTTGTCTCTCCACATACCTCCCTAACTCTTAGAAGCCTCACTTTGGGCTTAAGTCTTCCCAAGGAAGCCTTTGAGCTCAAACCAAAGGGAGTTACCAGATTTTAAGGTAATGTCTTCACTTGAGTCCTTTTGTTGTATTTTTCTTCTCCAACCCCCTAAACTATTTTTATTCATTTATTTTTTAAAAACACTAGTATCATAAATATACTAGTATGTTGTTATATGAATAATTTGAGCTACACTTACACACACCTTCGTCTAATGGTTAAATAACATACTGTTTCTTTGGTTGGCGATTTTCTGCCTCACGAAACGATGATTGTTCAATATTCTTTTAACACATTTAAAGTTGTCCATTATGATGTCACTGTATTTTATATATGATATATATGGTATTTATGTTTACTATATGCTTCTGTATTTTATATTTAAAACATACCTTTATTCTTTTCATGTTGTGTAAATGCGATAATTTCATATGAGGAAGTGTGGACTACTGCCCCGTCAAGTGATGTGACTCGTACATGCAATACATGGAATGTATAAAGAATTAAATTAATGAACATATGTGAACTATATAACATATATATTATACTGTAATTATAATATATATATATTTATATCATTTATTTTTAATTCCATTAATATGACAAAAAAAATGAAAGTAGCGTTCATGCGTACGTACGGCCTACCGTCTCCATGAACGGTGCTTTTCGTTTTTTATCTCCAAATGATATGTAATAGTATAAAATGAATATTTAATGGATACATATGATATTTTAATCATTAATACTATTCTGGAAATTATTTACTTATAACTACATGCGCAATCATTTTTCAAACAAGTTCATTTTTGACTCATGTACCAAACATCGGCAAAAACGTCTGATATGAAGTAACATTGTTAAAAAATTATTATAAAATTATAATATGTGATATGAACTGAATAATAATATTTAAATTAGGTCCTTATGCAATTATAAATTGACCAAAGTTTATTATTCAGGAATATAAAGAAATGAACAAGACAAGTCAGACTTGAGGTAAGGGATCCTACCCCTCTCTTTATTTTTAAGTACACTCTTTTATGTCATTCCTTTTAAGATCATATTTCTTATGATTGGGATGTTATTTTATATTCCTCATACTTTAATTTTTATTTTCATATAATGAGAGACCCTATTCTCTCTCATCAATACATTTTGGACGTTTTGAGTGGCGCCGTTAGGCTGCCGAATTTTCGTAAGAGATCTAACCTCTCTCTTTCTTTTTAAGTACTCTCCTTCATGTCACTTCTTTTAAGATACTATTTGTTATGTCGGGGGATGTTATTTTATATTCCTCTTTCTGTAAACTTTATTTTAATATGATGAGAGACCCTATTTGATCTCATCAATCCATTTTTGTAAGTTTTAAGTGGCGTCGTTAGGCTGCCGAGTTTTCGTAAGGGATTTTTCATCTCACTTTTATTCCTGTGAGATTTATGCTACATTTGCCACAATTTCCTTTGAGTGGTGTCTTTAATGCCCATTATTTTACTCACTGTGTAATATAATTTCATTTATGAGTATTACATCAATGTTGTATTGTCCTTCTTTCACATGGTGTATGTTTCGAAAGATACCCATGTCGGTAAGGGAAACTTTCACCCTCCGCTTTTTAAAAGACTTATTTTGTTATGTCTTTTAATTCACATAATATTATGTTGGGATATGTTCTTCTATATCCTGATTGATTTAAATTTTATCTCCATGTGATGAGATACCCTTTTTATCTCTCATCAACTCATTTTCTGAATTTTGTAGTGACGCCATTAGGCTGTCAAATTTTTGCAAGGGAACTTCTTAACCCAAATTTGATTCTTTAGGATAAACTTGTACTCCTTAAATATGTCGTTCTATGAATATGTATGAATAACCACTGATTGTTTTACACTTAATATCCACTTATATTTGGTGTATTCGTTTGTCACACATAATTATGTAATTGATTTATCCTTAAAACAAGGATACCGTCTTTGTAAGGGACTTCATCTCAATCTCCTTTCATTAAGGCATATTTTGTTTTATACATAACTTTCTTTTATACGGTGTATAAACCCCTTTGACTTTTATGTTTATCTGAAAGGAATATTTTTTATATGAAGCAGTTTACAAAACGACAAAAGGGAATGTTTTTGTCATATGTATGCGGCGACAATGAATTCTCCACCTCCGTGACCATTATTTGAGTTTCGGCTTCCTCGACAAGCCATACCTTCTTTTTAAAAGAAAAATAAATACCATGTTTTACTTTTCATTTATTTTGGTATTGAAAATGGTTTTCATAAGGTTTTTTATATCAATGTGTTTTATTGATATATTGTGATTGAAATGTGGTAATGTTATGTTTACTTTATGCATGTATTATGTGGTACGATTATGTTATGGTTCTTGGGAATTGTTATGAAGACGGGTGGTTCCGTGATAAACTAAGGGTGG